>JAXRJS010000058.1:2090000-2507500 GCA_037127375.1 Dione juno | reverse complement strand
TTATATATATATATATATATATATATATATATATATATATATATATATATATATATATATATATATATATATATATATATATATATATATATATATATATATATATATATATATATATATATATAAGAATTAAATAGTATTATCTATTACTTAATATAAGATATTGTAACTGATGACTGACTGACTCAAATATTATCTAATTCCAAAAATATCATTATACTTAATTTAATACGATTGTAATACTTATTTCAGTTCGACTTGGCTTGTGACGAATGGAAACGTTCTCAAATCGGCTCTATCTTAACAATCGGTACATTCTTCGTGCAACCTATAACTGGCTATATCTCCGACCGCTGGGGGCGTCGTGTCGCTCTCACTATCAACGCTCTCAACACGGGATGGGTGGGACTTGTTAGATCGTTTGTGTACTCCTACGAATGGTTCCTCGCTCTGGAAATCATCGAGGCTGCTATAGGAGCGGGAGCTTATGCATCTGCTTATATTTTAGGTGAAGAATTTACAGTATTTTACTTATGTTATTAGGTCAATAAAAAGAGATTCATTCATCCAGTTCGTCTTCTAATGGCTACTCTTTCGTTTTATTTTTATTATGTTTTTGCTACAAGGAAACTCTATTACAAAATGTATTAACGTTAACATTCACATCAAATTTATTACTAAGCGCACTGCTATCATTTTAATTACTGTTTTCAGTTACCGAGATGGTTGGCCCTAAGTATCGTGTAATGGTCGGCGCTACAGTATCGTCATTGTTTGCTGTTGGACAAGTATTCCTCGGATTAATAGCTTGGGGAGTGCAGCCGTGGCGTACTCTGACCCGAGTGTTATATGCGCCACAGCTTATTGTTATATCCTACTTTTGGATATTATCTGAATCTGTGCGATGGTTGATGAGCAAACGCCGATACGAGGAATCTGAAGAAATTTTGAAAAAGGCAGCCAGGATGAACGGGAAAGAACTTTCGGATAAATCGTTAAAGCTTTTGAGAGATTCTGCAGAGGCTAAAAAACTGGCTGAAAAAGCCGACGATTATTGGTTGGTTGTCAGAGTGTTGAAGTCTAAGACTATTCTACTAAGATGTTGTGTAGCTCCCATTTGGTGGATCACAAATACGTTTATTTATTTTGGAATGTCCATCAACGCGGTGAATTTATCAGGAAATAGTTATTTGAACTTCGTGTATGTGGCTGCTGTAGAAATCCCCGGCTACTGGACAGCTATATTGCTGTTGGATCGTGTCGGCAGGAAACCCGTGCTAATATGCGGATATTTGCTATGTGCCACTTGTCAGTTCGCTTTTGCATTCATGCCTGATGGTAAGTCCACCATTTTTACTTTAATCATGATTTATTGATACTTAATTGTTGCTTAGAAAGATCAACATGTAAAATTGTTTTTTAAGATTCGTTATAGAAGAAAGAGAAAGGAGTGTCGTAATGTTAGGTTCTCTCTGTCACTATATGTGGCATACACTGTAAAGCAAATTCATGTAACTTATCAAATAAATTATAAGCGTGTCGTCACAGTTATTGTTAGCATAATTCATTCTACATAGTATAGGTATTAGATAATGATGTAATATATACTTGTATACAAACTTTCATATATTTTAAGGTCTAGATAGTTTAGCATTGGCGGTCTATCTCGTCGGCAAGTACTCTATCGCAGTTATAATAACATCAGTGTACTTGTACACTGCCGAGTTGTTCCCGACGAGACATCGTCATAGTTTGTTCGCATTTTCTTCGATGATTGGTCGATTGGGAGGCATCACAGCGCCTCTTACACCAGCTCTAGTAAGTAGAAATGGCCATTTATTAATTGCCAATTATTTCAACTAGTGGGTAATTAAAGTCAAGCTGATATGGACAAATAAAATATATTTTTTATAAATGTTAAATAACTTATATAAATTAAGTCTATACGCAATCCCTCAAGCTCACTATGTTTCACTCTTCATCTAACCAGGTCATAATAATTGGGGAAAATAATAAATTTAAAATATAAATTTTCCTCCTATTGCAATTCGAAATGACAATTAAGCACTAATGCACTGAGTGCACCAAGTAAATATTATATTAACTTTTTTAGGCTTTAGAAGTATGGGAGAGCCTTCCTTCAGTTCTCTTTGGCTCGTTCGCGCTGATATCTTGCCTGCTCGTCTTCACGACGCCTGAGACACTTGGTACAAAGTTACCCAACACCATGGAGGAGGCGGAAAAGCTCACTAAAAGAAATACTAGTGATTAAGTGTACCTATATTTATAAAAATAATAAATTATTTCTCAAATTTGTATTTAGTTTAAAACATATATAATAATTAATTACTACATTATTTTTAACTTAAGCGTTTTAATGTCATACTGATATAACTCTACATATATTCGGTCTGATATGGGATCCGGCTGAGTAGTAGCTTCAGAAACCATACACATATATCCGCCAGTTGGAACTAATCGGAAATACTGAAGGTAAATATTTTCTCATCTTATAAGATTTTGTTCAAATAACGTTTAATATTAACCCTTAACTTCATAATATACATTTTGACCCCAGATAATAATTAACTCCGTTCTTTATAATTTTATTACTGGCAATACTTTTATCATATGGACGCGTGTCTAGCTTTGGTATTTTAGAACGTAACTATCCTCAGGATCAAAGTTTTTATGTACCTATATAAAACAAAGAAAGCCCTCTTTTTTATATATAATGCTTTGCAAATTGATATCTTTTGAAAGAAGGACCAAAAGGATTCATTTTTATGGCTCATAAATAAAATAATAAAAACTAAAGTTAATGTTTTTTATTTATTTTTATTATAACTTATATGAAAAATATAACAATTAACTTTCCCAACGATTTTTTTTAAATATTTATGTATATATTAAATTAAATTATGCTTAGCTTTCTTAGAATCGTCCTCACTCGTCAAGAGTTGAAGCACAAGTGAATTTTAATTGTCTGTATTTTCATATATTTTGTTACCCACCCATTAGTTATTAATAACATGGCCCCACTTCTCAAGCGGAAAGGCCATCGTACAACTTTACAATTACTTATATTATTTAAATATATTATTATTATATATTAATTATTATATATTAATATTTTAAAATTTTATTTAATTATAGTTAAATTACATTTAAAATTTAAAGTAATCAATTTTTATCTAGAGTAAAATGAGTTATGAAAATTATAATGAAATCTATTGAAGAATTAAATAGTATTGAAGAATTAAACTTTACTTAACTTGTGAGCTCTAACATTTTAAATGAAATATGAAACAAATTTCTTAAATAAAAAAACATTCAAAATCAATTAAATATCCCTTGTTTTTATTTTTATAGATCATATGTTATAGTATTCTTCATATTTTATCTTTTTTCTACAATTGCTTCTCTATTATGTTATTTGATTAGCAAATTGGATTTGGCTTGGATTGGATGGGAACAGGGCATTTTCATTTAATATATATATTATTAGAATAGGTAAATATGCACTTCTTCTTCTGCCTGGCATTAGTCCTAGATTCGCTTGCCAGGGCCTGCCTTCCGACTAAGCTTACTCCACTTTGCTCGGTCTTTAACATCCTCAGTGGACAATCTATTGGCTCTCAGTCCTGCGTCACGACATCCAGCCATCGCCACTTTAGGCGTCCGAGCGGTCTAACTCCAGGGACAGACATGTCAAGGCACTTCCATCCGACATAATTCCTAGGTCGGTGCATAGCATGACCATTCCATCTCAGTCGACGCTCTTGGAGCTTATCTGCTACGTCATGGACCCCAAGACTATCTCCTATGAAGGCGTTGCGTATGTGGTCGGACGCCACACATCCACCTCAGCATCTTCGTCTCCGTGACGTGAAGCTCCTGAGTGTACCGAGATAACATTCGCCAACATTCGCTGCCTTATAAAAGAACCGGTCGGATAATGCTCTTGTATATTAGTCACTTCGGAATATTCGGTATTCTGCTAAAGCAGACCACACCAGTGATTCAATTCAAATTCAAATTTAATTTTTTTTATTCAAAGTAAGAATACATGATTAATTTTTTGAATGTCTAAACACATTACCACCGGTTCACTAAAGTTAATGCCTCAGACCTGAGAAGAACCGACGCAAGAAACTCAGCGGGATTTTCTTTTTATATAGTCATTTACAATTATACAATTATTCATTGTTGACAATGATACGCTTGAGATAGACTGGAGCGAGCATTTCATTCCTAAGGTGTGTCAACATTGACAAAATCATTAATTAGGTAATAACCTTTAACACACAAACGTCTTTTCACATTTTTTTAAATTGTGATGTAGGGCGTTCTCGGATCCTGGGATCCTATTGTAAAAGCGTACACACTATCCTATGAAGGAATTGCGGACTCGATGCAATCGAGTCATATGCGCGGTAAGTTTCAATATATTTCTTGTATTAATATTGTGTACATCGCCAATTTTAGTAAAATCATTAATATTTTTTACATATAAACCATTTTCGAGGATATATTGAGACGTAACTGTCAATATATTAATTTACTTAAAATTGCCTCTTAAAGATTCGTTAGAACTACAGTTATATCTCCCATAAATATGGCTATCTAGTTATTTCATTATTTGATAAAATATCAAAACAATACAAGGTAAATTATACAATACCCATGAAACTTTAAATATGTTTTCACTTTTTTAGTTCATTATTTTAAGCATTTATTTATTGCTATTTGTTTTAAATGAATAAAATTATTCAAGTTATAGTAAATAATCAGGCACTATACAAATGTAAATACAAGCGTAGTGTAAGTTCATGCGTTTATTTGAAGGTAATTAATTATATGAATTTAGTAATCAGATCAGATGCTTTCATTAGTTATCAACAAATATTGAGCACATATCAAAAGTACGTTGTTTCCAATTCTGTAAATTATTGAAAATAAACTAAAACATGCTAAAATATGATATTTTTATAGTTTTTTTTCTGTCTGTTTGCCTTTCACACTAAAATTACTCTAGAAATTTTGATGTCCTTTTAAAGAAGTAAAGTTAAATGGATATTATATCTTGGTTCCATATAGGATGTAAATTTATTTTGCGGACCCTATTTGAAACCTTATCGGCCCATCTAATAAAATGGTGCATTAAGAAATAATGGTCAGTATAATAAACACATTTTACACATACCAAAACGAAAGTGTTATATGAGATTCTAGTAGCCCTAGGTAAACCTGAAGAGGTGAATAAAGCACCTTAGGAAAAAATACGTTCGGATAACGTTATGAAATTGGGAGTCTAGCACCTCTGATATAAGACCCTAGATCCTCAAAGAAAGTCTGATTTAAGGGGCCGCTCTTTAGAAATATACCGCGATATTATTGATTGGAATTGAATAATTAATTGAATAATAGAAATTGTATTATTAATTAATATAATAGCTTCGCGATGTATCCTGCATATAGCAGGGTAGCTAAGAGACTATGACAATGCAATGGCGGACGTTTACGTCGTGCTCTGTGTTGTTACCAGAGCGAGAAACCCAAAATAATTTATTTAAACGGGCGGTAATGCGTATAAACGT
Organism: Dione juno; assembly: GCA_037127375.1. Lineage (NCBI taxonomy): Eukaryota > Metazoa > Arthropoda > Insecta > Lepidoptera > Nymphalidae > Dione > Dione juno. Next base: position 2,501,900 of record JAXRJS010000058.1, on the reverse strand, counting down.
CACAAACGTCGCTTTTACAGTCAGGCACTTTAGCACTGCGCCACAACAACCTCAAGTTATTTAATTAGGCTTTTACAATCGCAGTTTATATTTGCTCTATTGGAATAACATAAGATCATAGAAAGTTTTTTAATCATCTAACTAATTTGTATATGATTATATTATTGAAGCTAAACAAAAAAGGCCAATTGAAGGTAAAATATTATCAATTTTATAGACACATATCAAATTAGCTTGTTATCAAAGAATGACTTGCTTTATTTCTTATAGTGCTAACCATATTATAGCCAGAGTGCATGCTAGAGGGTTGTAGCACTTCCATCAAGACTGACATCAAAAAATGGGCGCTGGAGAAAAAAGCATACAAAATGATCGGCCTGACGATATCAACAAACAAAAAACAGTTAATCTAGATAAAATTTTAGTTGAAGAAATTGGCGAGATCGGTCCATATCAGTTACGTATCCTGGGACTGTCCGTCATAGTGGTTATTTTCGCCGCGTGGGCTGCAAGTGAATATGTATTTACAACTGCTCGTATTGAAACCAGGTATTTGACCATTATATATACTACTTATAATAATAAAGCCGATGAGTTTGTTTAGTTACACGCGCCATTCTCAGGAATTGAAATTCAAAATATTCTTTATTCAAATAGACATGCTACTATATGCGGCTTAGAAGACAATTCTGTCGAGTAAAGTCGGCAAGAAACTCTGCTGTTGCTCTTTTAAATATCTATATTTTTATTAATTACAATAGCAGTATCCTGCAATAAATCTAAATGACCTAAATTCCACACAATTTTATCCTCTAAATATTCCTGAACAGTGTAATAGGCTTTACTTAATGGCACTGTTTTTAAATTTTTGAAGTGGCTAATTTAGACTACATTGCGGTTACATTGATAATTAAAAACCTTTTTGTGCTTGACATTCCATTTATCGACGAAAGTAATAGATAGGCTATAGTATAATAATAATAATAAAGCCTGTTTATTTCCTATAAACCTGAGCTATAAACACTTCCATCAAGTACATATAACCTAAATATATTTTTATTTATGTATAATTTTATGTCTCTTAAGTGCAATATTAGTTGATAAGTAATTTTTTATTAGGTATAGTTGATAGAATCCCTTGATAGAAGCTCCTCCGATTTCTTCCAACTTCCTCTGTTTTTTTGCAAGTTTTAGCCAATTTCTTCCTGCTGCCCTGATTAAATCATGTGCCCATCGTTTTTCTGGTCTGCTCACTTTTCTTCTTCCTTGTGGGCCTTCCTTCCATTTTGCCACACTTCAGTTTTATTGTTTTATGTAGTGCATATGTCAGTTTGGTGTTCTTCCTTATATACCACGTTTGGAGCAATATTACGTGTCTTAAGTACGTACGTGTTCGTTAGCGCTGCGCTGCAGGTTCTTTTTTTAACTTTAGCAGTAGTTAACGTTTGCTCTTGTAATATAATACATCTGTATGTTCCAAATAAAATAATTTATTTATAAACTTAGACTTTTTATAAACTTAGACTTTTTCATAATTTTAATTTTATCACAGTTCATATAAATAGGCTATATCACTTTAAGTTAATCGTTTCGGTGTAACCGCCTGCATCGCGTTCGAAACATGCATGTAAAAGGTATTGTTGTATAAAATATTTCTTAAAGAAAGTATTCTGAAGCATATACGTCTCAAATTGTAAGTTATAGAAAATGGTTGCCATTTCAGATGTCTAATCACTGAATGCGAAACAAGAGACACATCTGAGTTCAGACCGCCGTGGATATTGAATGCAGTACCCGCTAGTGGCAGCTCCTTCGATAATTGTCAAAGATTTGAGAATGCAAATGTGACATCTGGTAGGGATGTCTGCCCCGCTGAGTGGTTCAACCCGGATAACATTGTCAATTGTGAAGAGTACCTGTACGAGAACACAGATACTGTGGTGTACGATGTAAGTGACGATTTGTGAATTTCAGTTTCAGTCTTCTTTTTAATTTTTTACTGAATCTATTTTTTGTCCAGGAATATTGTCTAAATATTGAATTTTGTTGAGAATATGTAGCGTTCTGTGATGAATTTGAAAATACTTTTTTTAATTTTGAATGAACTGCATTATTATCAATAAAAGTTAAATTAATATTCTAAAACAATTAAAAGTTAAATAGTTTTTACATCAGGATTTGAATAGACAAAGGTTTGATTGTATATGATCATTTCGATTGACTCTTGCAGTCTGGTTGGGGTAAAGGAAGAGTTAAGCTCCCCAATCTAATGAATCAAATAGAAAAAAAAGTAGAATAAATGTACATCTCACTGCTGTATTGCCTGCCTCAGCTGCCTTTATCATGTATAAAGGTAGCTGACAAAGACAGATAAATCTAATTTATATATTTAAAATGGCTATTATTGTATCTTTTACTTAGTATAACTTAGCATGTGACGAATGGCGACGAACTCTGATCGGTTCAATAAGAACATTCGGCACGCTGACGGCGTTGCCCATTACCGGATATGTCTCAGATCGTTGGGGACGGAGAACTGCTCTTAGTATCAACGCCTTCAATACAGCATGGATGGGTCTTTTGCGTTATTTCGCCGGAACTTACGTTGGCTTCCTTATTTCTGAAGTGGCAGAAGCTACTTTTGGATCAGCAGGGTTCTCGTGCTGTTACATCTTATGTAAGATTTGTTGTTACTATTATTTTTATGAGCTCGGCTTGGTAACCACTCTTAAATTATAGCTTCAACTTTTGCAAAAAATAAATAAGAAACTAAAAGTTGTGAAATAGAATATTATATAGGGGCCCTTCTTTTATTCTACTTTTATTATCATAAACGGCGAATGTCAATCAGAATTGTAATAAATAGTTGTAATGATAAAAAAAATAATACAAAAATATTAAAATGCCTTGAAACGTGATCTAAGTGAGACCATGTACCTAGAACGTGTCTTTCTAATCTAATATTTATTATTAAAAAAAAATAACAAATGATTTATATCTAGGAAGATATGAAAAAAAGTCTTTAACACTTTACATATAATGAATAATGACTTTTATTTTGATTTTTAAGTCTATTTCTATTTATTTCATGTATTAATTTCTATTTTATTTGAATACTATAATTGTAGTTTATACTTTAAATTGATGCTAACATGACGCTTCCTAACATTTATTTATTGTGAAAACTTTCTTTTAGTAATGGAACTCATTGGTCCAAAATATCGAGTGGCAGCGGGCGCTACTATGAACACTTTCTTTTCAATTGGCCAAATTACAATGGGTCTGATTGCTTGGGGGGTCCCTAACTGGCAGTTGCTTACACTTACATTATACGTACCACAACTCATAACGATCTCATATTTTTGGATCATGTCAGAATCAGTTCGATGGTACATGACTAAAGGTAGATTTGAGGAAGCTGATAATGTTCTAAAGGAAGTAGCTCGTGTAAACAAAACACAACTATCCCAAAAATCTTTAGAGCTCTTAAGAGAGAATATACTCGAAGAGGAAAAGAGAAAAGCAACAGAAGAAGTGGAGAAAGCGAGTGAGCCGTGGCTGATAGTGTTAATATTCAAACATAAAGCAATTCTGACTCGAGTGCTCGTGTCTCCGGTGTGGTGGATCACAACGACTTTCATATACTACGGGATGTCAATAAATTCAGTTAATATGTCTGGAAATCGATATTTGAACTATATAGCTGTATCTGCGTCAGAAATACCCGGCTACTGGACTGCCGTGTTCTTGATGGGGAGGATAGGAAGAAAGCCAGTGCTGGCTGGTGCCTTCTGGATTTGTGCCGCATGCCAGATTGCTTATATATTTATGCCAGCAGGTATTGTTAAAATAAAATATTGTTTTCTTAATTATCATATTTTAAAAAACGTTTGTTCTGTAAAGCACAGCGGTAACATATAGCTTAGTTGACTAACACATCGATGTGTTATCCAAAAATCTTTACCTTTAAAATATTTCCTACTGACAATAATATGTACACAAATTGAATGCTAGCGCAAGGACAATGTTACTATCGAAATCTATATTGATGTAATAAAACAAATTCGATTATCACTTGCTTCATCATCCGTTATCTGTACAAACCGGATTCAATTACAATTTCATTGAAATAATTACCTAAAATGTTCATCAATATATATTATAATATATATTAACGCGCCACAAACCTAATTAAATATTTATCTATTTGTATCGAATACACTTACTCTGTTAAAACTTTTCAGAAAGTGTTGTCATTATGAAGCGGGAATTAATATAATTAGTATTTTTTAATAAAACTGATTGTTTAAGTACTGAAATGTAATAAGATACTTGAGATTTATTTTAACAAATTTAAACAACAATTTATATTAACAATAAAGATATTACTTACTACGAGTATAGCGAATGATTTTTCCAGGATTGTATGGCGCTTCTTTATCAGTTTATCTTATTGGGAAATTCAGTATAGCGATGGTGATGACGTCAGTGTACGTGTACACTGCGGAACTCTACCCGACCAAGTACCGACACAGCCTCTTCGCCTTTTCTTCCATGATGGGGCGGATCGGGTCTATCGTCGCACCGCTTACACCGGCGTTTGTATGTGATTTTTATTATAGAAAATTAAGAGTATAATATGTTTGACGTACATATTGTCTAAGCTTACGTTTCATTAAATTATTGATTTTTTCTATAATAAATCTAATATTATTTAAACATGTAAACGTAAAAGATATAGATAGATATCGCCTATATTAGATTTATTTGACTATTACTAGTCGACAACCACTGAATTGAAGAAATGATTTATTCATGTATTATTATATAATATGAAATTTTATTAAACTGGTTGTCTTTTGAAAATGGTAATATATTATCCAATTAGCCTATAAATAAGTCATATCAATCTTCTTTTGTTGTATACACACCACATTCTTATATTGATAACACATAAAACACTTGCTGTGTCTAGGACTTGTCAAAACTAACTTCACTTTTAGTTTTTTGCATACTCTGAATTTAGTATATAATATAACAGTTTGGGAAACTCTGAGAATAATAGAGTAACAAAACAACTTTCGTTAAATCTGTACTTTTTCCAAATTTTATAGGCTATATATAAATAATATTGATAAAATTTTGCAGGGTGCAGCTGTATGGGATGATCTACCGTTTGCTCTATTCGGGGGCTTTGCGTTGCTTTCTGGGCTATTAGTTTTAGTCACACCGGAAACTCTCGGCCACAAACTATCAGATACTATGGAAGAAGCGTCAATGATCGGCGTTCAGAAAAAGAAAGACGGTGCTTGAAAAATATTATTATAAACATATTTCGTTATATTTAAATTTAATTATATTAAATAGAGTAAATAATGAGGAAAATTTAAATCTGAAAGAAAAAAGATAAATATTATTTCGAACCTGTGACCAACGACGCAGAGATGAAGACAGGTAGGTATTATAGATAAAAGCCTGTGAATAAAACAATTGTACATTTAATTATTATTTTCCTTAAAGAATTAGCTCAGTGTAAATATTTATTACGAATAAATGATCTATTGAAATAGTTTTATGTGTTTTTGATGGTGTTTCTAAACTTCGCTATATGAGTAAATGCTATTGTGAGAGTCGTCTTAAATCAAAGGAATAGCTATTAATAAAAATTAATGTAATACACGTTCTCAAATTTACGTCGTTCTTTTGTTATGACGAATTTTGTATTCTCACATATCTTCATGTACTAGTATGTATGTGTAATTCGCTCGTTCGTGTATAGAGTACATTTTGAGTATTGAATATGGGATTCTATGGAGAAAATAAATGGTACCTTGGAACAACAAGTAGCTTTCAACAGAGCGTTGTCATTAGTATAGTCGTAGCTGGTAATGTTGCGAGTAGATTATAACTTATCCATAGTGGGAAAGTCGGAGAGCATACCAGAGCATTCCTACTAGTGCAAAAAACAGTGACGAGTGTGGCGCTGGGCACCGCTACCCTACACTCTACTTCAGAAACGGCAGGGAGTCGAGAACTACGTATAATGTAGAGGCGGATGGAACGGAAAACGAAGAAACTATTAAATATGATGATTGATAGAGATTTCAAAGTTATAAAAGTTTTAGCTTATGAAAATCTACTTTAATATTATCGAAAATAATCTATGAGAAGGTATCTATAAGTCTATAAGTACATGTAGTTATATGGTACTGGTATTTATGCGGATCATTCGCCAGCGGTCATTTGCCAGGTGCATAGAGAAAATATAAAAAAACAAACGCTCAATACAGATTATCTTAATTCTTACATAAAACGAAAGGTATCCAAATATCCAAAAATATTAAACAAATTAAAAATATTCATGGTTTTTTTAAACTCAGATAAATAATTTTAAGTCACCCTAAATAATACCTTCCTTATATAATGTAATATATGCATATAGCAAATTAAAGTTATAGACGACGAGTCAAGACTCGAGACCAACGCTTCACTGATTCGAGATGGTTTATTTTTTTTTGATTCGAAATTAAATGAGGAAGCCTCACAATGCAGCTACAGAATAGTTTTTGTCAATATAAGTTTTACTTTCCGCTTCTTTACTTTTGCGTATTACAATATACTAATTGAAACTCGATTATCCGACCCTCAGATTATCCGGATTACCACTGGATCGTTATAGAAATAGATCTAGGCGACCGATTTTAATAAAAAGGCAGAACTTTCAATATTTACTAGAACGATATTGTTATTTTTATACCGCTTCATTCTGTATCCCGCATATACGAGTAGCAGGGTAGGCTGAGGGAGCTTAGCGTGAGTTGTCCACTCAAGACACAACATTCTCCACTTTTTCCCTTACCAGACGTTACGTGAGAAGCGGAATTCAACACTGCGCCTTGTCTTGGTACCAGAGCGAGGCGAATAATAAAAAATCATTCTCCCCGACTGGGAATTTACCCTACTATCGCCACGTTTACAGTCAAACAGTCACAGCTCCAGTTTCATAAATCCTTATATATACACTAATTGTTCTTGAAGAGTGACATAACGTTAACGTTTTTCATTCAAATATCTAACATCAATTGTATTATTACGCTTAATCTGGTTCCTAATGTTCCTGGTACTTAGCCCATAAACATGGATTCCCGAAGATATATCACGCGTAGTGGACTTCCTGCGTAGTGCGTTAGGGAAGGCAGGAAGGCAGGCGAAGGAATTCAAGTAAATATTTTCATGACAATTATTAGACCATTCGTTTAAATTGTCTTATTTAAAAGGCAAAGTTCATCTACATTAAATACTGATTGAACTATCAACTCGATATTGTGCATGTATGTTTGTTCCCGTGTTACGCGAAAACTACTACACTACTTTATGTGAAACATTTTGTAATTTGGCTATAACTTTACAACAAGTATTAATAATTTTTTTTAAGTGTTAATCCACACTTATGAAAGAAAAATACTTTAAAACACATGAAAACATTTTAACTAATAAAAACGAATAGCTTTCTCTCTTCCAAATTATATTGTTATTATTCCAAAGCAATAATCTTTGGGTAGCGAAAATTAATAAAAACCCCTATAGAGATTCTAATAATGTGAAATAATAGCTTTTAAGAGCTTTTTTGATTTAGATTTCAGAGCACTGAACATCTTTGGGTAGCGAAAATTAATAAAACCCCCTATAGAGATACTAACAATGTGAAATAAATTGCAACAAGCTTTTAAGAGCTTTTTTGGCTTACAGGTCAGAGCACTCAACATTTTATAGTTTTTCTGTAAGTATAAGTATGAATAACTCAAAAAATGTCTACCTTACACTACATTCCGAAAGCCATTCCTAAAATAGTAAGCCTTAAATGCAATTAAATTGGATATTTCATTTACAATGCACATTTTATCAATCTCACTCTTGTTTATTCTTTAAACGCGGTGCGGTGCGGTGGGGTGCGGTGGGGTGCGGTGGGGTGCGGTGGGGTGCGGTGCGGTGCGGTGTATTTTATCATTTAATTATTTTTCCACTGTTACTTTGTAATTTTCTTGCACGACTAAAGTTTTTAATTATTTTAAAATGTGTACACTTACTTGTAGAGTGAAGTGTCACGTGGCCACTACGTCACTAAGTCCCTTCGTTACTCCGTCCGTCACTCCGCCCGTCACTCCGCTTACATTAGGCATGTCATTGTATGGCTATATGTGTTCATCTCTGTACTCACTTGCACATACGTACGTTGTGGTACTCGCAGTAGTCAGTCAGTCAGGTCGAGGGCTTAACAAGAGGCGCTCAGTGCACAAACTGTCTTTATGTTATAACTATGGCAACAAACATATTAACATATTACTTTATTACGGTGAAAATATACAAATATGAAGAATATTGTTACAGTGTAGTACGTACATTGTGTTGATTAAAGGTTCGATTTCTGCTCTGGGGAATTATTATTATTAAAATATTTATGTTTCTAGACCCTGGTATTGACAAGTGATTTAAAAAAATACATATAACTAAGCGATATATTCTAAATCTATTAAATGCATCACAAAAGGGGTTAAACGTGACTACAAATCTTTGTTATCGCTAATCATAAATAATCGCTAAATAGTTTTGTTTTAAGAAATATACTCGAGGTGATTCATTCAGAGCATTTCATACGAACGACGTATATCCATGTAGGAACATGTGCACACATATGTACGTGTAAAGAGGTAGCGCTACAGCGGTTTTTATTAAGAATGACAAATTAGAGATAAGAACATTTCTCATAGATTTGTTTACGTTTGCTCAGCCGCAGTTATTATAAATGAAATTTCATTTCAGAAGGAATTAAATTTTAATAGGCTTTGTGTTTTTTTTAATTTTGTTAGTTTTGTTCCAATTGCAGTAACAAAATACTTCTAGCTACATTTTAATTTTTTTGAAGTTTCATATCTCAAAAGAAACTAAGCAATCATTATAGGATCTCTTTTCTGTCCGTCTGTCTATTTGTATTTTCCTCAGGAATACATGGCTGCGTCTGTAGAGTGGTGGAATAAAATTAATTTAAATATACCCAAATGATGAACAAGCCTGGAATATATACAGTATACACCATATACCGAAGGCACCATTGCGCTATGATGTCCCCAAGCTTTTAAAACCGATGGTCATTGAAGGGAATCGCGCTGTAGGTCCAAACCACTCAAACTATAATTAATCAAGTATTATGTTGAAGTAATTTACTGCTAAATGATAAGCTTATTATGAAACAAAAATATAAATGGTCTATATCAATTTGTCGGACGCACATTAAGATAAAACAAGTTGAGATATTTCGCGTTAATGGAGGTTGATGTTTGGAGGTGTACTCGTATACACTATACTAGATATTACAATGGTGATATAACAGTGGGTTGTATCACTTCATTCTTCGTAATAATAACATAAAATATCAATATTTGATTACAAAATGGTTTTTTATCAGTTTCACGCTTTATCTCGACTTTCTATGTCAACGGTTTATTCAACATTGCAATGTTTTAAAAGTTCATTGTATTGAATGTAATGAATTTTGTGTATTGTATGTATGCCATTATCAAGTAGCAAGAGGCAAACCGAAACGGTCTACAGTCCACAAGGTTGCAGGCTTCCAGAAGAAAGAAAAGTACTTGTTCTTTGAAGATTTTCAAAAGAGTTTTTTCCGCTAACTCCATCTGTTCCTCGAGGATATGTTATACAACAGAATAAATTAATCAGCTCTCATCCTTATACCTACAGCTTACGTAAAAATATGTTATTACATTATAATATAAATAGTAAAATGTAATAATATTAATACTAGAAATAATCTGAAACTTACCGCGCTTATACTTATCGAGTCCGCAATTCCTTCGTGGGACAGTGTGTGCGCTTTTACAGGATCCCAGAAAACGAAACGAATGAAAGGCTGGCTCCAGTCTATCTCAAGCGTATCATTGCCAACAATGAATAATTGTATAATTGTAAATGACTATATAAAAAAAGTCCCGCTGAGTTTCTTGCGCCGGTTCTTCTCAGGTCTGAGGCATTAACTTTACCGGTTACCTTTACTTTTTTTTTTTTTTTTTTTTTTTTTTTTTTTTTTTTTTTTTTTTTTTGACGCTGGAAAAAAATGACATTACGCATACCCTCCCCGCCGGGGGGCGGGAGAGGGGTATGTGGGACTCCCCGGTAAAGTCGTTCCCGGTATACCCACTAAAAATACCCAGCGACACTCCGACCTCACCTAAGTGGAGAGGGCCTGGGAGTCCATAGCGTCCAGGCCCTCGCCGGTGACTGCCCGCCCTACGGCAGGCCCTTCACACCCCTCCCGCGTGGGAAGGGGTCTTTACAATGGCCGGAGTGCACGGCCATTGTGGTCCGACGAGTGGGGTGATCCTTGAGGTGCGGGCGGTGGCGCCCCCGCGCCAGTCGCCCGCTGATCACCCCCTGGGGCGGACGAGGACGGACGTTGAGCCCGCCGCCTTCCACCCCTTCTTCGTCTGCGGAGCGGCGCTGCGAGAGGGTCGTCCTCCCGCATGCGCTCCGCCGCCTCCTTCTGTGACATGACGTCCTCACAGAAGGAGGCTACCGCCGCCCATGCCTCCTCCTTCCTGAGCATGGCGGCGATCACGCTGGGGAGCGTGAGGTCCTCCCCGACGGCTGCCACCAGGGCGCGGCGGGGTTCGGCCACGAGGGGCACACCACCAGGGTGTGCTCCGCCGTATCCACTGCGGCCCCGCAGTGGTGGCACGCTGGCGACTCCTCCCTCCCGATCCGGTGCAGGTACGATCCGAAGCACCCATGCCCGGACAGCACCGCACAAGACGTAGGGAGAGGGAGCCATGTCGCCGATCGAGCCAGTCCCCCAGGACGGGCCCGATGGCATCCAGCAGCCGTCGTCCGAACGGCGCGGAGATGAGGTCCTCAGCCCAATGCTGAGTGGCGGCGTCCCTCATCTCCCGGCGGATTGCCTCACGCTCTCCAGGGTCCGGGCGCTGGTTCAGCGCCCTCTGACCCGCCTTCCACTCGTACGCTCTGGCGAGAACCCAAGCCTCGAGCTCCCAAGGATGAGTTCTCGCCAGAACGCACGCCGCCGCAAAACTCACTGTGCGATACGCCCGTGCCACCCGCTGTGCAATGGCCCTTTGTGGCCTGCGGATGGCAGCGGCGTTCTCCCGTCGGCACAGTGAGTCCGCCCATATCGGAGCCCCGTAGAGGGCCATACTCTTTAGTATGCCGGCGTACAGGCGCCGGCATTGATCGCCGGGGCTCCCGATATTCGGGAGGAGCCACGAGAGGGCACCCGCTGACCGGTTACCTTTACTAACTTAACTTAACTAACCGGGTACCTTTACTAACTTAACCGGTGGTAATGTGTTTTGACGTTCAAAAAATGAATCATGTATTCTTACTTTGAATAAAATTATGTAACTATGTCCGATGCCGTCCCATTACTTATTACGTTACAATTTTTTTTTAAGTTTTGCGTCAACAAATTTTAGTAGCAGTGGTAGTCAGCGACAGCTATAGGCTCGGCTCTTGATTGGTGGAATAAATTGTATCACTGCCTCACTTTGGTCCCTCCACTCAACATGCAATGTCTCCAAAAAAAGTGCGGTGCGTAGGGAGGGAACTTACTGTCTTTACACTATGCTACCTCTGTCGGTCCACGCAGCTATATGCGGAAAAAAGGGGCAAAATTATTTGTTTAATTAAAACATTATCAAATTATCTTTTTATCACATCGATTATATTTCTTGTATCGTCTGCGAACAAAATAGCGAAAGTAAAAAACGTACCGGTAGTAGGCAGTGGTAGCTTCTTATCAATTTTACGCGTAAAAAAAGCGAGTAGGCCTTTTTATTTGATTCCAAACAGAGTGCTCTCGGATACGTATCAGTCAATACGAACTTTACTTTACATCAAAATGCTTTTAGTTTAATTATTTCTTCTTCTAATTTATTTATTTTAATATTCTTAACTTGTGTAAACGCGTTACGATGTACATGCTTTATACAGCGGAAATGAAACTGCTTATAAATATCCCTTCATGTAAGTAGTTTAAAAAAATAAATTGTATAATATAAAAAAATATCTACATAAAATTGTTAATAAAATAATAATTAAATTAAATTCTATTGAAGCCGTCGTGGCGAAGACGCGCTGTAGCACAGCGCCGCAGCCTCTTAGCGCAAAGATTGTGGGTTAAAACCTGCCTTGGAGGGATAGTCAATTTTTAATTTCGAGCATCGGAATGACAAAGCGCGACTACAAGTTTCGCTCTACATATTGTGTCTAGAAATTGGAGGATAGAGTGTCTCGACAATAGCTTCTATCTTCCATACAACGTGACATTGGCGAAGTGGATTGTGCTCAACTGGCACGCTCGACACGCCATTACTGTAGAACAGAACAGAACTTCTATCCGCATTGCGTCGTCTCTATTATAAGCAAGATAAAACATGTGTGCTTAATAAAAAACACCATATTGAAACATATTTAAGTACATTTGTTTCTCATAAATAGTAACTGCGACCATTCATTGGTTTCTCATCATTTGTCCGTACAATTAGTAATAAATATCAACATTCAATAGTAAAGGAATATGAAATGCAATTAATAAATCACAAGCACAGAGCGGCACGAGCTGCAGCCTGGCGGTGGCCGTGCTCGGCTATGTTACTACTAGCTAGCCCTCGTCGCACGCCTCTCGCACTGTACTCGCGCATGCGCCCGCGTTCCTTTTAATACGATATCGCTTGTCGAAGAAGAAAGTTACATTAAAAAAGTCTATTTTTTTACTTTTACTATATTTGTTATGAAAATTTAAAATATATGAAAAATACTTTCTTTTTTTTTTACTTACATGTAGTGTGAAAGTGATTTGGATTTTTTGTTTTTTGTTTAAATCTGACATTGTTATTATTTCTAAGGTAAGATTGTGTATTATTGAAATTGATTTGCTTAAATTTCCTTTTAATTACATACTGAATGTTAATCGTATAAAAAATTCGGAAAGACGGAATTCAGACATATTGCTGAAGATTAGAACGATTTGATGGTTTAAGAGGAGCGGGTTCAAATCCTGGCACGTTAACAGGTATAAAACGATATTTAAATACGAAGTATTTTAAAAATACCTACCCGTACCCCGTTTAATTTACAACTTGCATTTACTTGCATTACTTTTTCTTATAAAACGACATTTTCGGATTGTATACAGAATTTTTACTCAAACTGTCGTGTTTAAAGGTAGAAGGCTATGCCTCTGCACCGTCCTCTATACACGTCCACGCGACAGTGGGTTCGATTCCCACTCGGGGAAAATTAATGATTATCATTTTCTTCGCTCTGGTAGCAAGGCAAAAAACGCGGCGTTGAGTGCCGCCACTTAAAAAGCAATGGCTCGAAAGCGGGGAACAGAGTATCTTAACACTAGGTTCTTACGGTTCCTGCGGTTGCCTCTGAGCTAGCGTGAAGCTATTTTTTATATTTTAATTTATCAAAATGTATACTTAAAGGTCAGTGAGTGAGTATATGATAGTACGTAAACATTATGTTAGGAAATGCCCTTGACTTTGAGACAGCCCAGTCATCGCGTGGTCAGTGACATGTGCTGTCTGCTGTCTAGCTGCTTGCTACTGGACACATATTCGAACAAACTTTTCAATTACTATCTTTCTTTATTTTCACTCATTCTCATCATTTTTAGCCGATTTTTAAAAAGGAGTTGGCTCTATGTTCCATGAATATATTACTTTATTAATTAATTTGATTAATTTTTTTGTTTGGAAGAGATTAGTAAGTAAAATGTAGTGTAAATTAAGTAAAATTAAGTAAAAAGTGTAAATTAAGTGGACCGTCGTGGTGCAGAGGCGACAGATTGTGCGTCCGATTCCCACTCGGGGAGAATGAATTATTTCCATTTTCTTCGCTATGGCAATAAGGCAAAAGCGCGGCATTGAACCTCAATCAAAAAGGTGGAAAGTGGAGAACGAGTGTCTTAACACTAGGTTCACTCCGTCTACCCTGCTGTGTGCGGGATACAGTGTGAAGCTAAAAAAAGAACAAATCACATTACTCGGTCGCTAATTATGCAAATGGTCTTTGAAATTACATTTCTAATTAATTGTGCAATTTCATTATACTTAATGTTTACACGTGTACGAGTATAGTGAACGGGTACTTTCGGTGTTTAATAATGGGTCTAATAATTATTTTATAATTTAACTTATAACTATTAATAATAGTTAGCACTTGTCAATTATTAATAATAAATTATACTGTTGCCCGCTAGAGTACCAAAAATTTACCAAAACTATGTATAGAGTATACCAACATTGATAGAATATTTAGTTAACAAAAATGTAGGGTACTTTTTAATAAGCAAACTCAATATTTTGTGGGTTTCCAATTTGGTTACAATTTGAAATTGAAATATTTAAATATAATATTATGTCTATTTTCTTTATTTGGGTACACAATGTACCCAAGTAATTGTATACTCAGGTCAGTAAGCAACGATCCTTGACTTGAAAGCAAAAAAACGCAATACGAATGAACTTATTTCTAAATAAGTAAACACTAATTAACTTATTTCTAATCTATTACAACTAATTAACAGTTAAGTATAAACTAGAAAGTATAGTTAATTATGTCCATAGAAACTTAATCTACAAGAGAGAAACAGGCGCGTCGTAAGGCGGCTGCTGGTATGAGTGTCTAAATTACGTAGACTAGTATCAGAGCTCTCAACTCGGGTGTCAGACACTCTTACGTGAACTGTCATATGATAGTTTTTCTAGATAAGATGTAAAGGCGAAAGTAAGTCTAGACAAGACTAAGTACTAAGTAGTCTGACAAGATTTATTTTGAATTGTCAAAAATTTAATGTCTCGCTTTTGCTTGCATGTCAGAGAGGATGTAGCGATTTCTTATTCAAATTTAGATCCCTTTAGTAACTACAGCATATGTTGACTCAGCTAAGCATTCTAAAATAACATATCTCCTTTAGAATGGACCTCGAACCTACACTTAACTGGACGACGTTAGCCAACAACCTCCAACCGCGCTATTAAAGCCAATTTCTCAACAACTTTCTTAGTCAAGAACTCTAAAGTTAAATGATACTTAATAACGCTCATTTCACTGTTACAATATATTGTATAGATTGTATTAGATAGTTAATTACTATAAAAATGTACTATCACAAAGCCGTATGGGCTCGGTAAGTAGTTGGTCAGGGTAGAGGTAGCACGGTCATTCATTATTATCAAATGACGTCACTTTTTTCGTAATTCTATTTTCACATACATACATTTGATGTTTTTCTAAAGATGTGGCAGCTATTTGATTAGCATAACCTAGTGGTGAGCTTGAGGTCAAATAGCTAAAGAAATTTATAAGTAATGTATAGTATTAAAAGTCAGTTAATTATTAGAAAATGCATGATTTCCAATACAGTCTAGTTTGCTAATCAGGATTAAAGGCTAAGTGAATGCACGAGGAGAATTTTAAATGGTTAAATTTATTTATATTCATTTCTTACTATATACTATAGATAAATATATATATATATATATATATATATATATATATATATATATATATATATATATATATATATATATATATATATATATATATATATATATATATATATATATATATATACATATATATATATATATATATATATATATATATATATATATATATATATATATATATATATATATATATATATATATATATATATATTAATACTTCAGCTAGTACTGCAGTATCGTTGACCGGATATACAGAGATTAGACACTCTCCTAACTTCAGCGAAAAGACCGGACGTAGATTTAGAAATGGCTTATTAATTAGTGTTAAGGAGAAGTGAACAATGACTGTTTTCCAAACATATTAAACGGCCGTTATCTGAGACTGTTGTCTTTTTGTTTCGGATTAGCTTATAACGTCAGTTAATGGAGAATTTTTTTTTACTAATATGAAAAAAATTAGAATAAAAGCCGTTGCACTATGGCATTTTAAGCAACAAAAAACTATTAGACACAAAAAAATCATTGTGATGAATCACTCCGTTTTTAATTTGTAACTCTCCGTAAGTATTGTATTAAGAATAGTAATAGAATAGTAGTAGTATTAAGAAGTGGTATCTAACGCGGACTTTCTATTTAACATTTCTCTGATATTCTCTCATACTCCAGCTTATGACCAGGATATGTTATGGTCATAATATCATTTACAAAAACTAAGTAGTTTTTGTGAGATAACTGTGGATTCAAAATTCAATAGCTACATTCAATATTTGTGAACAATTAGATCAATTTTAACTGAGAGCTTCTAACAATTTCTTTAGGGGCATAATACAAGTTATTTATTTGTATTTAACTTATTTTAGATGCACGAGTGTTAAATATCGAACATTGAACATCAGTAAAAAATATAATATGCACGTCATATTCCTTCGCCCTGCGCCGCCCGCTCCTTGCCGTGTAGGTTACCGCCGTAACGTACCTTGTAATATTTAATCAGATATTTTTGTTTTATTTCTTTCGCTTGAGGACCGATAGGTATGTACCAACTGCGCCACGACGCCACCAGTGTTACATCTCATAACACTTCATATAATACCTCTTGTGTAAGTCGTTACGATAATTTATTGTTCATTGTATACCAAAATCACAATAGAAACTGTAGAAAACTGAAACTGTAAGTAAACTATTTTGTAATATGAGACCATATGAATCAAAATATAAAGACACAGAATGTGACAGTTGTCAGTTCCTCAATGAGCTTTATCTCAGAGTTAGTACATTAATTGAAAAAGCTGCCAAGCCACGGAAATTATCTAAAGAATAAATGTTAAAAATATATATAAAAAGTTCACGCACTGATTATACTGACTACATATGTACTCATTTATTATTATGTATCAAATTTATATGAAGTATTCTTTCATAATTATTAGCTTTCAGCTAAAAATGTTACAATAATTTTGTAAAACGACGGAAGTTCGTGTTTCAGAATGGTCTGTGAGCAATTGTACGAAATAATTTACGATGTTAATCGCAACTTGTCGCCGCGCTGTGACTTTTAAAATTAGTTACCACAGAGTAAAAAATATGTATTATATAAATTTAATTGATTATAGTGGTGTATAGTGGTGATTCAGTAAAAATCTCAATTTTATTATTTTTCTTTTACGTTTCTTTTAGTACATCCCTAATTTGATCGAAATTATGATGATAATCTAGTAATCCTTGCTACCATAATACCAAACCAAACTTAACACTATTTAAATTATTTTACTTATTTCACTAATTTTTAATACATTCCAGATGTCTGCACAATCCACTGTAGAGGAGCCTGAAGGACAATTCAACCTCGACGGGATTCTGACAGAGTTAGGCAGCTTCGGGAAATATCAGCTGCTACTCCTTCTCTTGCTGGCTTTCAGAGACTCCTTCTTGAGCATGTGCAATTTTAACTATGTATTTACTGCTAGTGAAGTACCATTTAGGTAAAGTGTTTAATTTGTATTATTCTTATTTAGTCCTCAACATTTTGAATTTTTAGAAGTTATATTTACGAGAAATTCAAGTACTTAATGTTTTATCATATTTCTATTTATTATATCGGTCCCTGGTCCCGGTCAGGACCAAGCACAGTAAATAACCTAAACAGTCTATAATAAACAGTCTATAATATAAACCTTGAAAAATTTTAATTAAATAATCTAAACTAAAGAATAAATAGTACAATATTTCAAAATAAAATAAATAAAGCGCAGAACATACATTTTATCTTAAACCGCATTAAGTAATAGTATTCTAATGAGCGTGACGATTTCATTCTACATCTAGAATTGCTTCAAATATTAATGAATTAGTAGATGCATTATAATTATTATGAAAGGGCTACACTCGCGCACGTACTGATGATTGTTATTTAGGTAAGAGATGTTCTTTAACTGATTTTTTCATGAAATTCTAATTGATATGAATTTCACGGTTCCGTACCTCAAAAGGTAAGAACAAAACTTTGTTGTTCGTCTGTATGTCTGTCTGTTCGTATATCAAGACCATTTTTCTCAAGATAACCATGAGATATTTAGTTGAATTTAATCTTAAACATCTAAGTCTATAGTCTGTTGGAGCATAGAAAAAAATAAAATTTGATAAGTCACGTGGTATGCCCGCAGAATTCAATTTGTCGACGATCATACAGTTGACACGAAATCGATTCAATAATCTTTATTTTTTATGAAAAGAATTTGGAGTTCTAAAATATGCGCTTTTCTTGTCTGATACAACAACTTACAAACTAAACTTACTTAACTTAGACGATAAATATCATAAAATAATAAATACATTTAGAACAATATGATATATTACTGACATAGGGGGTGAGGCAAACCCAAATACAATTAATAGAGAAATATAACTAATAAAGGATTAGGGCCTGTTTGGTTCTATATTTCCCCTCGTGATCTAATATTGTAAAGAATAATGTAGTAATAAATATGTTTAAATGTCTAGATGCCGTGTACCAGAATGTGAAGATTCTCTAGTGAACTTCAACGCGTCATGGGCTTCCTACAGCATGTCCAACAGTTCGTGCCGCCGTCCTCTTCTCCTGTCCTCGCCGTCAGCCAATATCACTGACACCTGCAGCGCTGATATGTTTGATAACAATAGCACAGAGTATTGTGATAACCTTATTTATGAAGACTATAACAGTATTGTCGCTGAAGTAAGTATACTAGTCCTAACTTCTAAGATTATATTTTCTTTTAAATCTTTTGGCCTAAGCTAAGTGCATTGCAATAGTTTGGACACAAGTGATCTGAGGAGATAATGTTAGTAGAAACAATTCTAATTGTAACATTATTTACTTATGTCTTGTGTATATCTCATGTCTTGTGGTTGGAATATTGGTCTATTCATTAAAAATAAATGTGATAAATCACTGTTTTGATTTTTGTTTTGTTTGTTTGTTCTGTTACAATACTGACAATGGAGCTTAAACGTAATATGCTTGGTTTAAGTACTAATACTAATACTGACAGACTTGCCATCCGCATATTAGAAGTGGGATTCGAGCTTATAACCATGGTCAGCATTTAAAACCAAATCTGTGCCTGATGAAACACTAAGTAGTCATTTATTTAGTTGTCAGTACTGAGGTAGATGTACGACGATGAGGTAGATGTCACGGCCAAGGCCGCAATGTTCTCAATTGTACTACGAGTGAATTATTATTAGCGTCACCGCCGTTTATACGAGTACAGTACAGCGTATTAAAGTGTTTGTAAACATTCAATTTAACAATTCCTATATTATAACGGAAGCGAAAATGACACGGTTGCACGGTTACACGGTTGGTGAGTGCTCATTTAGTAGCAGCTTAGCGCTTAGTGCCATGAGTTAGGAATACATATCTTTGATCGACACGATTAAAATATATCGGAACTTTTGGATTAAGGATGGACTGATTGATTAAGGTTTAGTAAACTTAATAAATCAGTCAATCCTACTGATTTATACTATTCGAAAATTTAGAGGCGTTCTGTAAAATTTTTTAAAGGAATTCCAGTAGGTATATGACACTCTTCCTTTTAAATCCTTTACATAGAGTATAAAACAGAGTCGTATCCAAGCGATATACACATGCAACTTCTAAACTAAACAACGGATTTGAAATATATATAAATACATGAGTACTATGAAAGTTATATAAATATAAGTAATATTGCTTCTCATACATACTACTTAACGTTATCTGTTCTTGAATCAGTACTAATATCAACCTGGGCATTTTTTCACCGAACAGAAATCTATCAATGATTTTTACAAATAAATGCTTAATTAAATCGTATTTCCATAGTTTTAAAGGCAAGCTATAATAAGCTTGATGACTTACTTGCTACGAGCTTACTTTGGTGGAGTAAACTAATTGATATCCATATCTAGATTATATTAATTTGTTTTATTACGACACTACAGGAGATTTCTCAGATTGAGTGTTTCGAGTCTTGTCCCTATGAAATGATAGACCGTTCTATTTCTGTTCTCATTTTATATGAAATTACCTCAGATTCAGAAATAACAATGTTCTTTAATCTGAGCAAATTAGGGCACAGTCTCTGAACGTAAACGCGACGGTTGTGGGTTCCATTCCTAATCGGGAAGAATTCATTATTTTCATTTTTTTCTTGAAAGGGGGAAAGATGAGATCAGAGTATCTTAATGCTAGGTTCCCTCTGCCTATTCTGCTATTTGGAGGATACAGCGTGAAGCTGAAAAAAAAACATTACATACAGTATTTAAATTACCATAAACTGATGGATATGAGGCAGTTTTGGGCTACGCAAGCTACGAGTATGTTTCCATAACCTATTTGTCTAATAACGAAAATAAATACAAATAGACAAATCGTGCGGGTTCAACACTGGTAGTATATCAATAACACTGTTAAATATTATAAAACATCTACGTATCTTGTTTGTTTACATCCTCGTATTAAGTATGTAATCGTGCAAGATAAGTCGCTACTGTGCTCATCTCGTATACAATGCTAGCCGTGACTTACAGTTACCTAATACGTATTTCCCATACATTGTTATGCAACAAATTATAACGCTTATCGTCTCAATAGCTTCAGATATTTGATTGTTTTTTTATTGAAGCGACAGGCTCGACTATTTTTATAAATTGTAATTTTGCATCTTGTCTACATACATACATGCATACATACATATATACATACATACATACATACATGCATACATACATATATGCTGTTTGCTAATCGTTCCCCCGTGAAGCCTTGCGGCCATCCCACGGGGAATAGGATGCTAAGAAGTCTGAGGGTTTTTTAGTCGGTAGAGGCCAACCATAGGCGAGTCCGACATACGGGGTCACTGAGAGACTAGACCTTATGATACTGAAGCGTATTTTTCCCTAGATAAAAAAAAAAAATAAAAAAAAAAACATTCATACATGCATACGTACATACATACGTACATACATACGTACATACATACATACATACATACATACATACATACATACATACATACATAGTTGTATAGTGGTTCTCTCTTATATGTATAAGGCACTGACGTCAATTAACTCATTCAAAAGACTTGGAATAATCGATTTGAATGAACAAAATTTGCAAGTGAAAAAAGTATTGTCGCTTACGACAAAATTGTATATGCTTTATTATATACACAATACATATTAATACTCAATATTTTGGTCTTATTGAAGGGTAGAGAAAAAAGTTATATTGTTGTTATATTGTTTGTGGTATATTTTCAGTTCGACTTGGGATGTCAGCCCTGGAAGAGAACTCTTATTGGAACGGTCCACAACCTGGGTTTGGTCTTCTCCTATATCATTTTGGGCATCATATCTGACAGGTAACTATCAATTGCTTAGATATATATAATCTATCTATCTATCTAAAAATACAGGCGGAAAAAGTAAACGAAATTTCTTATTTAACTTCTTCTAACCTACTTTAAACTAAGTCGTGAATTTGCGTGGAAAAAAAATATGAAACAATATAATATTGTAATATATCAACTTCTTGTATTTATTGATTTTTGGAAATCTTAAATGTGATGTTTCTAGTTTAAAGGTTGAAAAGAAAGACACACCTAATAAAATAAAACGGTATTACAAAAGCTGAAATAAAAAAATTGTTAAATTTAAAATTGTAATAAAATAATATATTTTAAAGTAATTGTTTGATATACTGTATTATATTCCAGATACGGTAGAAAAGTAATAATAGTGGGGACTCCCCTAGTGGTGGGGACAGTCGGTCTCCTGAAGTCAGTGGTGTTTGACTACTGGTCGCTTCTGATACTAGAATTCTTAGAGACTGCACTCGGATATGGCAATGCTTCTTTGGTTTTATGTTAGTAGTCATTTTTTTAATTATACAACATTAGTTATGAAACATCTAAATTTTATTTATATTGCCCTTATTTTATGAACGACGATGAATATATAATAATCATAAAAAATTATAGCTTTAGAATCAGTCAGTCAGAAAAACAGAGTGGCGTTCTCTTGCATCTCTGACATCCTGTCGTGTATTGGTAGTGCGTTCTTTGGATTGATCGCTTGGAAAATACCTTATTGGAGACATATGATGAGAGCTATATACGCCCCACTACTGATTGTGGTAAGTCCTTACTTTCTGTAATCTGTTGGTTCTTCTACTTGTATTGTGAATAAAAAGTATAGAGTTCAAATAAAATAATATTTTGTGTCTTTTTAGGTATTCTATATATTTCTTATGGACGAGGGCGTGCGGTGGCTCTTCGCTCACAACAGAAAGGACGAAGCTGTTCGTGTGCTTAATAAAGTTGCGAAAATAAACAATATAACGCTATCTACCAAAGCTAAAGATATGCTTACTAAAATAACTGAAGAAAGAGTAAAGGCAGAAGAGGTGATTTTAAAAAAAAATTATAGCATTTACCTAATATACATAACACAAAACTATAATATACACAAAAAAAACATATTTATCACACTATGCTCTATAGACTACAATAAATAAATTTTCATTGTTTCAGATCGGCCAATCCCCATCATCGGCAGAAACTTCGAGTATTTTATCCGTTTTACGATCAAGGACTATTCTTTTGAGGATGGCTCTTATTGCAGCATCATTTTTGTGCTGCATGTTTGTGTTCACTGGCTCCGTTATTAATTCCACCACTATTTGTGGCAACAAATATATAAACTTTTCTGCTTTAATGCTTGTATCAGTCCCTACAAGGATAATCACAGCTTGGACATTGACAAGGTTTGGAAGGAAAACACCTATTTGTGTCGCGTATTGTCTATGTGCATGTTTCTTTATGGCGTCCGCATTTGTTCCTAAATGTAAGTCTGCAGTAAAATATTTAAACGAAAAAATATCTCGTAAGTCCTAGAATGGATTAATTTGCTTAAGCCTATTTGGTGCTAAATGCTTTATAACCTTTTTTAAATCTTAAAAATAAAAATCTTAAAATATCTTTTTTTAGCAATCTGGTGGGCGTCAGTTGTATTCTACATGATGGCCAAGATGTGTAGCAGTTACGGTATTTTCTCCATGCACGTGGTTGCGATGGAAGTTTTCCCTACAACATCAAGGAACTCACTCACCAATATAGCTAATACATTTGGACGTGTAGGATCTGTGTTGGCTCCGCAAACACCACTTCTGGTATGTGGTAAAAAATTCAAATGTAATTTTTTAAATATTTTCTCTTTTCTTCTTCTCTATTCTTCTCTATAAATTCTGCAGAAAGATTGTTAACTATTACATATGTATAAAATACGTTTTATTAAATATGGTGTTTACCTTCTAGGAAAAATATTATCAGGGGTTGCCAAGTATAGTGTTCGGATTAGCCGCGTTAAGTCCCGCTCTCTTGGCCCTGTTCTTACCTGATACTAGTCATTCAGACCTCCCGGACCAAGTAGCCGACGCTGAGAAAATTGATGTTCCAAAAAACAATGAAAATGGTACAAATGCTTAAGTAAAGTGTAGTGTTACAAACAAAAACTGTAAATAGCTAGATAATCCGCCTAACGATAACAAAGAACTAAAATTAATTTAAAAAACAATATAAACTAGAAGTGATACTTGTGTTAATTGTTAATCATAATTGTTGTATTATTTTGTATTTTTAATAAACGATAGTGATACAAAATTGTAAATCTTACGTCTAAGTATATAAATACTTAATAGTGTGTGTAGATGCTTGGCAAACCTACACAAACTCCAAGTCTTTACAGTCACTTAGTGTTTTCCAAGCAAACAAGCCTCCTTTGATTTGTGTTTAAAGACTGACTCTAGTGCGAGTCGCCAACAATCTGTTGCAAGCTATGACAAGCCAAGTCAAACACTTCGTTTACACGCTTGCGTTTGTATACGGGTCTATGCACGCGTCGCATTGCCAAGCGTGTAAACGCACTATAAACTGATGTCAAATATATTCTTTGAACATGTTTGACAATAATTCGAACGATTAACCAATATATTCGTTTGGTAACAATGATACTAAATATATCAATTAAGTAGACAACAACTGTCAGGATATGTTGAGCGACAGATGCTATTTGTAACGTACCTCCTCGGAAGAACCTTGGTCTAGTCCGCGACAATCCCCTTTTTGGAAACAGAGAGGTTCCGAAGTTCAAGTATCAACGTAAAATAAACACAATCCTCTCAGCAAAAAGCAAATATAGTCCGTAATTGTGTGTATTATGGAATATATTTGATATCTGTTATAGTTTACACAAAAAAAAAATTAATAAAAAATATAACTATTCTATTATTTATGCTTTAGAAAAACACACAATAACTAACAAGTTACAAAGTCAAATATATAAAAGACAATATTATAGAGACGTACATGTAATAAAAACGTACTTGATACATCTTATTCGCCTGCATACTAGTATCTGAATAAACAAAAAAGTTGTTGCCGCTAAATAGCATCAGGCGTTTGGTCAAAACAATATTAATATATATGAGTATATACATTTCTGCAATATGTTTAGTATATACTTAACATGAAAAATTTAAAATAACTTATGATACTTTAAGTACATTAAGTAACGAGACTCCATATTCGTATCATTTATAATTATAAGTATATTGCTTCGTTTATGAGTTGTTTTTGGATTCTGCATTTCCAAGAGCGTCGGCTTCAGCCAAGGTATTAGGTAACTTTGTATTCATGGTCTCAGGCTGAGTCAGTACCAAAAGACCAGACAATATGCCCATGCAGCCAAACATTAATGACGGAATGCCGTGCCAGTATGTCATCTAAAATAAGAAAACATATGTATGTGTACATATTATATGTGTAAAATTGTATAAAAATATATATTTTAATCAGAATTTTAAGTGTTTAAGAAATTTAACGATCTTCTATTTTCATATAATGGCATATGTTTTGCAATTTTTGCTATTCATATTATTTTGTATTTAATTTAAGATTTATTATATAAAACTTTACGTGGCTCCAATCTTAAAGAAGTAACAAATCTTGCTACGTGTGTTTTAACAATAATCTCCTTGGAATTGATTAAGATAAAAGTATTTCTCATACTTACAAGAGTAGGAGTAAGTGGAGCTGTGATGGAACCAATCCTGCCAATCATCGATGAGAAACCAAGAAGGCTGTGTCGATATTGTGTAGGATACAGCTCCGATGTATAAAGATATACGGTGGTCATCACAATAGAGGCACCGAATTTGCCCAGTAGGTAAACTAGCAAACGTACCTCGTACATATCTGAATAAAAATAAAAATATAATATAACCTGTACGGGTGTATCACTATGTAATTTTCACCAATTCGCACTAACCTTTGGGAATAAAAACGAACGCTATATTACAAACAGCGCTGAAGAAGAAAGCCGATGACAACGTTGCTTTCCTTCCAATTTTATTAAGCATGAGCAGTGATGAATAATTTCCAGGAATTTCGATACTAGATATAATGATGTAGTTTAAGTATTTATTGCCGGCAAGATTTGTAGAATTGATCGACAAGCCGTAGTAGACGAATGTAGCGGTGATCCACCAGACCGGCGTAGTGCAAACTCGTCGTAGTAGAGTAGGAGATTGAAACACGCTGTTTATTAAATTGGAACTATCTTTCTAAAACAAAAAGTTATTTAATCATTAATAAATTTTTATGAATATATTTCATAAATTTCGATAAAAGCGTAACTTGTAACATAGAACAATCAACAAGACTGAGAGGCTGTAATAAAATATTAAATCGTAATATTTACTTTTCTTGAAGTTGTCGGCTTTAAAAGTCCTTGCATGGACTCTTCACTTATAAGTGTATTATTCACGTTTGCTATCTTTTCTAACACAGCCCTGGCTTCTTTGAATTTTTGTTTAGAAAGTAACCATCTAACACTTTCATTGAGTATCCAATAATAGCTGATTATTAAAAAGCAAGGAATATGCAAAATTAAAATCATATATCGCCATGGATGAACTAACCACGCGACAGAAGCAAGCAGTATTTGTCCAATTGCAAATAATGAAGGACAAGTAGCGGTTATGAGAACACGATATTTTGGCCCAACAAATTCTGCAGCTGGAATATTTAAAATTAACTTTGATTTATTCGTCATATAAAATATTTAAATCATGTATGCTGAGTAAGTAGTTCATAACAATAATAATAATAAAAAACACATACCAAAGATATAAGCTGAACTGAATGTACCTCCGCCCAATGTTGATTGCAAAATCTGAAGGATCACATACATTGTGTAATTAACCGAAAATGCTCTCAGGACACCAGTAACGCCTAAATTAAAAACATTTATAACAAGAGCTACTCTTCGGCCGTAATGATCAGAGACATAGCCTGTAATTGGTAACGACAATAAAGTACCTAAACTGTGGCTAAAACCAGCAAGCGCCCGCAGCCATTCTTGACATGCCAAATCAAACTGTAAAAAAGATTTTACTTTAAAATAGATGAAGTATTGATATTATATATATGACAAACAAGATATACTATATTCAAACAAGACATATTATGTTATTCAAAGCTTACATCTGCCACGACTGTGTTATCCTCGGCGTAGACGAACGTGTCACAGTTGACGGTAATGGACTGATTGAACATACGAGATGGGCAATTGTTCAATGTTCCATTTACGCCAATATGATTATCCCGAATTATATATCTCTGGCAGCTTGAAAATCCCGACTTACTCTCCGGTACCGCATTTAACAACCAATCGGGTTCGATGTTGTGAAATTTGCTATTTTCACCACATTCTGGTATACGACATCTAAAATGATTATTTTTCATATTAACTATACTTTTTTTTATACTATTATAGTATAGGCAATACAAACAAGTAATTCGACAAGTAATTCGTTTAATGTGCGTTACCTGTGCGGTACCATAGCTGATGAAAAAATATATTCACTCATGAAAGACGATATTATAATTGGTAAAGCGACAAGCAATACATTTCTTAGCTGGAAGTATCCAAACTGTCCTAATTCATTTGTCAGAACATCATCTAAGTCTGTTGGCTTCTGTATATCCTGTGCTTTATTCCCGTTTACTGTTTCTGTTCCATCAGTTTGGTCATCTCTATTCTCTGTTTCTTCCATTATGATGTGATCAAGTTAGGATGTATTCAAGCTCTTTCATTAAATTAGTAAATCCCGCATAAGATTGATGGCGGAATTAATTTATGTACAACATCACATTATTATAAATATAATAAAGCTTAACTAATTGATAAGATAGAGATGCTGCTGCAAGCTGTACTTCACGCGCCTTAGTAAGGATAATTCATTATATGTATTCTCTAATATTTGTTATTTTACGTACTTATTTCACATTTTAATCACACTTAGCGGCCTTAATATTCTCCTAGTACTACGTACCGTAGCATTAAGTCACTAAATAGAAACACCGACGTCACTCACAACATACTAACTGCTTTACCAACTAACTTCACATGAATTTAGAAAGACTGAATAGTTCTTAAAAAAACAGGTTTATAAGTATATGTATCTAGAATAATATTTGATGTCTAAGGTTTGTTTTACGATAGGCGCTATATGTAAATACGTAACGTTATGTCACTTTCGTAATTCCACAGCTTATATTTTCTTATCAATAATATCTTTTAATCGAATATATGTAAATAATGACATGAGAATATTCACTCTTCAAATGATGAGCACTAATAACTTAATTCTAAAGGATTACAATATCAAGATAAACAATTTCCTATAGAAATATAATAAGTGTATATATATAATAGGAATCTATTACTACTACTTGTCCATGAAATAATATTGCAATTCGGGCAATTTTAATTTTCCTCAAATAAAAGAACTAAGAGCTATAAAGTTTATAAATACTAAATTTTGTTTTTACAATTCAAATTCTTTGTGCTTGCTTTGTTTTGCCCAATTTTTCTGCTTCAGCTAAAGTGTCCGGCATTTTGGTGCCTAATGTCTCGGGCTGAGTGAGTACCAAGAGACCAGACAGAATGCCCATACATCCAAACATGACGGAAGGAACGCCATGCCAATATTCCATCTGAGAAAGAAAATGTATCATCTTCCGTATATTTAGGATGCTAAGACTTTGTATGCAATTTGAGTGTTTCTATTACCGATTATTTTAATATTGTTCTTTAGGTATAGAGCTCTGTCTTAATTTGTCTAAACAGATTGGTAAATTAATTATTATTAATAAAAATTATAAGCTAGATTCAAAAGCGTCAGTGAGAACCGTACCTATAAAAAAAATTACATGTCATATATTTAGTTCATAATTACATTTAACTTACAAGAACAGGTGTGAGGGGCGCAGTAATAGCTCCAATTCGACCAATCATAGAAGAGAAGGCAAGAAGACTATGACGGAACTCTGTTGGATACAACTCCGATGTGTATAAATAAAGTGAAGTCATTACCATAGATATGCCGAATTTACCCAATAAGAATATTGTAAGTCGCAGCACTGTTAAGTCTGGAACAATAAAACAATTAGCTATTACTACGACTCTGGTGTCAAGTTGTCAAGCCAACGACTTCGTTAGTCGGCTGTAACTCATTGTTTCACCTGATGAATATTTTAAAATAAGTAGATATATAAACTCGTTCATACAGAACGATATCTAATACCAAATGATATAGACCTTATATATGTTTCAATGTTTCTTCTTCTTCTTCTTCATGGCATTAGTTACGGCTTTTGCCAGGGTCTGCCTTCCGACTAAGCCTACTCCACTGCACGGTCTTTAACATCCTCAGTGGACAATTTATTGGCTCTCATGTCTTGTGTCACGACATCCAGCCATCGCTTCCTTGGGCGTCCGGGTGGTCTAACTCCAGGGACAGACATGTCAAGACACTTCCTTCCGACATAGTTCTCAGATCGGCGCATAACATGGCCATACCATCTCAGGCGACGCTCTTGGAGCTTATCCACTACGTCACGGACCCCAAGACTACCTCGAATGAATGTGTTGCTTATGCGGTCGGACCGCGTCACGCCACACATCCATCTCAGCATCTTCATCTCCGTGACGTGAAGCTCCTGAGTGTGCCGAGATAATGTTGGCCAACATTCGCTGCCGTATATCAGAACAGGTTGGATAATGCTCTTGTATATCAGTCCCTTGAGCTTGGGCGGTATTCTGCTATCGAAGAACACCAGTGACCTCCCGCCATTTGGCCTAGGCAGCGTTTGTACGGGCATGGATATCGTGGTCGATGCCTCCAGACTCATGCATAACGGCTCCAAGGTACCTGAACTTCTCCGACTTAACGGCTGGCTCAGGCCCCGATATGGATGGTGCTCGAGTCCGGGTTCCCGCAAGCCATGTACTCGGTCTTCGACACATTCAGTTTGAGACCACCGTTCTCAAGCGCACCCTTCCAGGCGTTCACTTTACGCTCCAGCATCAGTCGATTCTCGTCGATGAGTACTATGTCATCGGCATACATCATCAGCCACGGAGGCTGGCATTGGATGTGAGCCGAGACAGTATCCAGCACTACATTGAATAAGAACGGACTAAGAGCTGAGCCCTGGTGAACCCCTACTGTAATCGGGAAGGGCTTGATGTCGCCAACAGCGGTCCTAACCACTGAAGCGGAGTCGTTGTACATATCTCTGATAGCCTCAATATAGGCTTCAGGGATCCCCTTGGATCGCAATGCCCACCAGATATACTGACGTGGCGCACAGTCAAAGGCCTTCTGCAGCTCTAAAAAGGCCACATGCAGAGCTCTCCTTTTTTCCCTGTAAGCCTCCATCAAAGTTCTGAGGGCAAAAATGGCATCCATAGTGCCTGATCCTGGTTGAAACCCATACTGAGACTCAGAGACAGTACATTCTTGGCGGAGCCTGAGGCCGATCATGCGCTCGAAGAGCTTCATGGTGTGGCTCATAATCTTAATGCCCCTATAACTACCGCAATCTTGAACACTGCCCCTTCCTTTGTAAATAGGGATAATAAAGGTTTGCCGCCACTGATGTGGCATCTTTCCAGTATTCAAGATACGGTTAAACAGGTCAGTAAGTATAAGCACACCAAGAGAGCCCAACGATTTCCACGCCTCGATTGGGATGTCGTCAGGTCCTACCGCTTTTCCGTTCTTCATGCGTCGAAGACAATTACGAGTTTCGTCACGGGTTATTGGAGCAACGAGCCCGAGGTTAGGAGATAATTCAGGAGGAATACTACAAGACTGCTGAGTGTTCAGCAGCTCCTTAAAGTAGCTTCTCCATCTCTCCTTCACAGAGGCATGACTACAAAGCAACGTGCCCCGAGAATCTCTGACGCAAAGACATTTTGTAATATCCTGCGTCGCTTTATCTCGAGCACGAGCCAATTTGTATATGAGCTTCTGCCCCTCCACAGTTTCAAGTTTATCGTACAATGGCGACAAACTTTCTCTGCGGGCTCTGGCTACAGCTCTTTTGCTGGCCCGTTTCGCTGCAATGTACTCCAGTCTGTCTTCAGGGGAGTTGGAATGCTGCCACTCTTTAAACGCAGCCTTCTTTTCCTGAATCACCCGGTCATTCCACCACCATGTCTCCCTGCCGATGACACGCCTACCCTTAGTAACACCAAGAACTCGCTTGCCCGCCGCAATGATTGCTGAATGAGCTCGATCCCATGCAGTCTGAGCGGTCTCAGTGCTAGTCAGTAGATTTTGACTCTCCACCTCCGCCAAGAATGTCGGTCTGCATCAGGCCCATTCAACAACCGCCACTTAATTCTAGGCTTGCGTTTCTCGGCTACTTTCTTTTTCGGAGTAACATTATAGTCCATGACAAGGAGACGATGTTGGGCCGTCAGGCTTTCGCCGGGAATGACCTTACAGTTGGTGTTGAACACAATGTTGGTGCAAACATGTTTCAATGTTTATTAGTAATAAATAAGTATATTTATATTATTATCACAGAAATTACTGACAATCTAATATATATAAATATGCAGTCTATGAAAGTGTTACAAAGCACTTAATAATATTTATCGTCTGGAAAAATCAAAGAAACATGTATAAAGCATAGAAAGTAGAATTCCATATAAATAAATGAAGAGAATAAACTGAATAATTGTTCTATTATAATCTTTTGGCTCACCGTTTGGTATAAAAACAAAAGCGATGTTACAAGCAGCGCTAAAGAAAAATCCTGAAGACAAGGTGGCTCTTCTTCCAATTCTGTCCAAAACCAAAACTGCAGTGAAAAACCCGGGTATTTCAATGGCGCATGTCAAAATATAATTTAAATATATAGTATCAGAGAGACTGGTTGAGTCTATGGACAATCCGTAGTAAACGAAGATTGTAGTGATCCACCAGATCGGCGTAGTGCTCACTCGTCTAAGTAAGATGGGTGAACGTACTACTGCACTTATCAAATCTCGTTTTTTGTCCTAAAAACAATTATTTTTTAAAGAAAGAATTTATATTTTAAAAAAAGAAAGGAAGTATGACTAGTCTATGAAAATTAATATTTTAACGTGACATCATTATGCTCGTAGCACAGAAGAAAATTTTGCTGTTTTGAAAGCTCATACATATATATAAACTATTTTTTATTTATTACGTGCCAAAATGAGGATTGTTCTATAACTAACATATACTAACTAGCTCCAAAATTTATATTTTTTTAAATTAATTTTTACTTTTGAAAAATCCTAAACCATTATAATGATTTACTGGCGTATTATGCGCTCTTGTACACATATACATATTATATCTCCAACTAAGCAGAATGTACTATATATTATTTTCCCTTGGCGACCTTCACAAATGTATGACATAGTGTATATTTCAAATAACACAAACACATAATTTATACTTACTTGTTGTAAAGACATTTTTGAGGAATTAATAAGTGCATCTAAGGATTCATTGCTTATAGAAGTTTTATTTATCTTTGCAACTGCCTCTAACACCTTCTTAGCTTCCTCATATTTCTCTTTCGTAAGCAACCATCTGACACTTTCATATAAAATCCCGTAGTATGCTATTATTAGGAAGCCAGGAATATGAAGAGCCATGATCATATACCGCCAAGGCTGGATCAGCCAAGCCACTGCGCCAAGAATCACTTGACCTATTGCAAATATAGAGGATAATGTTGCACTTGTTAAGACCCTGTACTTTGGACCGACAAGCTCCGCAGCTGAAAGACACAATAATTATATCAATCGTTATACATCATGGAAAGTAGACAATATAGAAGAAATAAGCGTAAGTGGTAGTTAGAACTATTTATAATAATACTTTCTCTGTCAAAAGTGTTACCATAAAGCATACAAACCAAAAATATAAGCTGAGCTAAAGGTGCCAGCACCAAGTGTGGTTTGTACTATCTGCAGTATCATATACATAGAGTAGTTGACTGAGAAGGCTCTAATGAGACCTATGAGGCTTAAGTTAAACACATTCATGACGAGAGCAAATCTGCGCCCGAAGCGATCAGAAATATATCCAGTGATGGGCATCGCTAGTAGTATTCCGATACTGTTCAGAGTTCCAGCAAATGCTCTAAGCCACTCTTGACATCCTAGATCAAACTGTAATTTACAAACGATGCGTTAGTGTTAGAAAGTTGTGTGACACTATGTTTTGTGTAGAAATCAGCTTTTATTTCCAAACAGATAGACAGAACACACACACACACACACATATATATATATATATATATATATATATATATATATATATATATATATACATTTTCTCTATTGTATGCTGAACTAGCATGCTCGGCAAGCTCGAAGAAAATGTAATATTACGTAACAATGAGAATTTTTTTTTATTATTATTTATTTATTCTATACAAATTTTACCTTGGTTGGAGAAAGAACTTAAAACCAATAACTCAATAGTCCGACTACATTTTCTGAAATATTAAAAAAAAAACACTCACATCATAAACAACCGAATTGTCCTTCAAATAAACATAACTGTCACAGCTCGTCGTTCCCGACTGGTTGAACAAACTGGCAGGACACGAATCTAACGTCCCTTTATTATTGAGACTCAGGTACACGTATCTTTCACAGCTTGCAAAGCCTGATCTCGTTTTCGGCACCACGTTTAAGATCCAGTCAGGGTCGTACTTTTGTAATTTTTCGTGTTCATTGCATTCTGTGATGCGACATCTGTAAAGATGACAGAATTATTTCTTACTTAAGCAATTAATCAAGTGAAATAATAGCAAGATCTCAGCAAAATGAATTTGATACAGCAAACAGTACTAAAATCAATTTATAATTAATTGATTCATAATTGAGTAACATTATTAGTATTACACTAAGTTTACCTGTGTGGTATAGCGGCAGCGGAAAATATATATTCGCTCATAAACGCAGACATCATAATGGGAATAGTTACTAGAACAATGTTTCTTAGCTGGAATCTACCGAACTGCCCCAACTCATTTACCAGCACATCGTCGAGATCAAACGGCTTCTCATCTATATTTTTAGCAGTTTCTTTGGTTTCCAATTGAAATTCTGTTCTATCTTCTAGAGACATTGTATGAGTTGATATATAATTGTTCTGAATACGTAACGTATCTTGACGCGAGTCTCAAGTGAATGAATTTGTTCACTTATATTTAGGTCAATCATCGCTCGTTAGAATTGATGGGGCATTTATAAATACTGTATACTTGTATGTACCAATTGGTGATTATTAGTGTTTTAATTAATCTGAAGCTATCTCATCTCATTTACGATGTCAAAATAATCTAACTAAATAACATAAAACCGACATTAATTTATGAAAAGGTTTTTTTTATAAAATCGATAAATATTGAACATTTTCTAATAAGTATTTGTAAATTGAAGTATTATAGCGAATATACGTTATTTCACAGTTACTTTACTAATAAATATGACGAAAAATATGTGCAATGTTTTGCTCTAAGCATCTTAGACCTTATTTATATCAAGTATTATGTGTACTTTTGTACCAGTACCAGAAATATAAGTGGTTACTGTAGAAATAAAGACATCATCAGTTTTAGAAATCAGGGTTAGGTTTTATCATACATCCTCACCTTAGGGTGTTCACCATTTTATACATCACGGCATAAGGCTTGTGAGCGAGTTTCCCTCTCATTATTTAAATCAAGCATTTCCACACTTCATTGCCTATGTCTCCTGCGCTCCATACTGATGGCTAATTTAATTACTGTAATTATTAGATTTCTATTTCTTTATTATGGGTATCATGGGCATTATGTTTTAAGTATTTTTATATTATAGATATTGAAAAAGTTAATTTTAGACACCACAAATAATAGGTACATATAGTAACATATACATTTTTCCTTTTTCTCATATTTTGCGATTTAAGCAAATATGAACATTGTCTTCATCTATGATGCTTGCTTGATGCTTCTTAAGACGTGAATGGGGAAATGTATTAAAGCTGGGACAATGAGGCAAATATATAATAAAACGAATCTTTCATAGGATGCAAATTAAATTTATTTGCCTTCTAATCACAAACTTGATATTTGAGATCTGGTACTTATTTATTATTAATAACCTTAAAATATTCTTTAAAATAAATTATGTATTTATGTTATGGCGCCATGTTTAATTTGAAAGTTGTTAGTCCAAAATTTTATCTTAGGTCATTATATATAGGTTTAGGTATATCTAAACCATATAGCCTATAGGCTAAGTGCTTATAAGACATTGCAGCCACACATTGCTCTGAACCATGTTCTGAACCAATTCTGGTTATGGACATAGTTACTCTTTCTAATATATGCATGTACACATAATTTGTAATCAATATAATATAGAACAATAATTTTAATATTATAATAAAATTTATTTTTAATAATATACATACATTTTTTCGTGAATATAGTAAAAATATTAAATTTTATCAGTAAAATCTTAATAATAATATCACATATAATATTTTCATAATTTGCGATCACATCGATAAGCCTGATCATCTGGTTGTCTTAATTTTTGAATCAGATTTGCCAAGTGCCTCCGCCTCAGCAACTGTTTCAGGCAATTTGCAGCCCATGGTTTCCGGTTGTGTAAAAACCAACAGACCTGATATTACGCTTAAAGTGCCGAACAATATAGAAGGAATGCCATGCCAGTAGAGCATCTGAAAATAAGCGTGATTATGAATAAACCTAGTCTAAGTATATATTCAAAAAATGTATTCTTATTTTGAATAAAATTATTTGAATTTGTGGTAAAGCAATATTTCTACATTAAATGATCATAAGCGCATAATTTGTTTCCGTTATTTATATGTACCATGTAGCAGTCAATTCAAAATAATTCAGTCTAATGTATATTTACAAGGGCAGGTGTAAGAGGAGCTATCGTTGCTCCAATTCGACCTAGCATAGAGGAGATCGCAAACAATCTGTGACGATACTCAGTCGGAAATAGTTCAGTCGAAAACAGATATAAGGTCGTCATCACGATCGCTATACAGAATTTGGCACTCATGTAAAGTACGACTCGTATTGTTGTGTAATCTGTAAATACATTATATACCTTATTAGACCTTATCTGGGTTTCTTTACTTCAGTATAATGATTATATCACAGGGTCACTCACCGGCAGGTATAAAAACAAAAATAAAATTACAAAATGCGCAAAAGAAGAAACTCCACAATAAAGTGCTTTTTCTGCCGATTTTGTCTAAAATAAGGGCTCCAGTAATATTGCCCGGAATTTGAATGGCAGCAATCAGCATATAATTCAAATACATCGATTCAGATAGGCCGGTTGAGTTGATAGAGAGCCCATTGAGGACGAGCGACCCTGTTGCCCACCACACTGGAGTAACACATAATCTTCTTAACAATATTGGAGATTTCATCACAATCTTATAGAAGCCACGTCCTTCAATCTGTTTGAATACAAAATAAACTATCGTTAATATTTAATTACATATGTAAGTAATTAAACGAAACCAATCCAAGTCACCGATGTTACCTTTACGTCAGTAGGTGTCGGTGATATCGTCAATGCATCCAAAGACGATTGACTCAGGTGTTTCTTATTTACTTTTGCAACTTTTTCCAAAATACGCTTTGCCTGAATAAATTTCTTTTTCGAAAGTAACCACCACATATATATATATTATATATATATATATATATATATATATATATAATATATATATATATAATATATATATTATATATATATATATATATATATATATATATAATATATATATATATATATATATATATATATATATATATATATATATATATATATATATATATATATATATATATATATATATATATATATATATATATATATATATATATATATATATATATATATATATATATATATATCTTCTTCTTCTTAGTATTATCCCGGCCTATTGCCAGGGTCTGCTTTCCTACTTAATCTACTCCACTTTGCACGGTCTTGAGCATCCTCAGTGGTTAGTCCATTGGCTCTCATGTCCTGCGTCACGACGTCCAGCCATCGTTTCCTTGGGCGTCCGGGGGGTCTTATTCCAGGGACAGACATATCAAGGCTTTTTTTTCCGACGTAGTTCTTAGGCCGGCGCAAAACGTGACCATACCATCTCAGACGACGCTCTTGGAGCTTATCCGCTACGTCACGGACCCCAAGACTACCTCGAATGAATGTGTTGCGTGTGCGGTCAGCCCGAGTAACGCCACGCATCCACCTCAGCATCTTCATCTCCGTTACGTGAAGCTCCTGAGTGTGCCGAGATAACGCTGTCCAACATTCGCTGCTGTATAAATGAACTGGTCGGATCATGCTCTTGTATATCAGCCCCTTGAGTTTGGGCGGAATTCTGCGATCGCAGACCACACCAGTGACCTCCTGCCATTTGGCCCAAGCAGCGCTAACCCGGGCGTGGACATCGTAGTCGGTGGCTCCGGACTCGTGCATAATGGATCCAAGGTACCTGAACTTCTCCGACTTAACGGCTGGCTCAGGCCCGATGTGGATGGTGTTCGAGTCTGAGTTCCTGCAAGCCATGTACTCGGTCTTTGACACATTCAGTTTAAGACCACTGTTCTCAAGCGCACCCTTCCAGGCATTCACTTTACGCTCCAGCATCAGTCGGTTCTCGTCAATGAGTACTATGTCATCGGCATACATCATCAGCCATGGAGGCTGGTCCTGGATGTGGGCCGTGACAGTATCTAGCACTACATTAAACAAAAGTGGACTAAAAGCTGAGCCTTGGTGAACCCCTACTGTAATTGGAAAGGGTTTGGTATCGCCAACAGCGGTCCTAACTGTAGAAACAGAGTCGTTGTACATGTCTCTGATAATAGCAACATAGGATTCAGGGATGCCTTTGGATCGCAGTGCCCACCAGATACACTGACGTGGCACACAGTCAAAGGCCTTCTGCAGGTCTAAGAATGCCACATGCAGAGCACTCCTCTTTTCCCTGTGTGCCTCCATCAAAATTCTGAGGGCAAAAATGGCGTCCGTAGTGCCTGATCCTGGCTGAAATCCATATTGACACTCAGAGACAGTACACTCTCGGCGGAGCCTGAGGGCGATCACGCGCTCGAAGAGCTTCATGGTGTGACTCATAATCTTAATGCCCCTATAACTACCGCAATCTTGAACACTGCCCCTTCCTTTGTAAATAGGGGTAATAAAACTGTGCCGCCATTGATGTGGCATCGTCCCAGTGTTCAAAATGCGGTTAAAAAGATCAGTAAGCCTGAGCACACCACGAGAGCCCAACGATTTCCACGCTTCGATCGGAATATCGTCAGGTCTCACCGCCTTGCCGTTCTTCATGCGAAGACAATTCCGAGTTTCATCAAGGGTTATTGGAGCAATAAGTCCCAGGTTAGGAGGTGGTTCAGACGGAATACTACCCGGGTGCTGAGTATTCAGCAGTTCCAAGAAGTAACTTCTCCACCTCTCCTTCACAGAAGCATGACTACAAAGCAGCTTGCCCTGGGAATCTCTGACGCAAAGACATTTTGTGATATCTTGCGTCGCTTTATCCCAAGCACGTGCCAATTTGTAGATGAGCTTCTGCCCCTCCACAGTTTCAAGTTTATCATATAGAGGTAATAAACTTTCACTGCGGGCTCTGGCTACAGCTCTTTTGCTGGCACGTTTTGCTGCTATGTACTCCAGTCTGTCTTCAGGAGAGTTGGAACGCTGCCACTCCTTAAATGCAGTCTTCTTATCATGAATCACTTCTTGTACCTTGTCATTCCACCGCCATGTCTCCCTGTCCATAATACGTCCTCCCCTAAAAACGCTAATAGCCTATATATATATATATATATATATATATATATATATATATATATATATATATATATATATATATATATATATATATATATATATATATATCTCGTGATACAGTGGGACTTTTCCCAGTTTTGGTACATATAGTAGAGCGATAAGATCCGTCACTCAATGCACCAATCATTTTAATTAGATAGAACCTGGACGTCATCTTGTGAAACACTAAATTCTCAAAGTAAAGCTAGAATAGGAACAATTAAAATAATTACCCAGAATATACGCAGAGCTGAAAATTCCTGAGCCGAAGGAAGTTTGTAATAAATGCAACGCAGTATACATGACGTAATTAACGGACAACGATCTAACTAATCCAATGAAGCCCAAGCTAACTGCGGTAAAGACCAATGCGAAACGCCGACCGTACTTGTCCGAGATGAACCCAGTTATGGGTAACCCTATGAATATTCCTAGGCTGTTCATTGTTCCTGGCAACACACGTAACCACTCCTGGCAACCGAGGTTGAACTGAAAAAGCAAAGACTTTATTTTAATTTTAAATTGTAACAATTGGTTGATGATTGTACAATTTACACATATACTTATGTATTTTACAATTTTATAGTGCTCCTACGATGTTGTTGACTGTACGCCATACGACACCCATTCGGAGGAGTAAGTTATTGTCATTTCCATATATGAAATTATACATTTCATACATACTCTGACAGCGTGACATATCTACTGTTTAACATTGAATATCCAATGACAGATGATCATATCTATAACCTAACAGTCCAAATAGAGATATAAATGTTTCAGATAAATAAAAGATTAATTTGCAATAAAGTACCACGATATTTGTCATAAGATTATTTAAAACGATACTCTTAGTCAAGGTTAAGACTATACTTACATCGTATACTATAGTGTTATTTCTCGCATACACGTATCCGTCACACGGAACTATCTGAGATTGGTTAAATAGCTCAGCTGGACAAAAATCTATGGTCCCATTAGATTCAGTGTATACTGGCTCATATTTCTGGCAGCTGACAAACCCATTACTAGAGTCAGGTACAGCGTTTAAAATCCATCCAGGCTTATACTCCTGCGACTTACTATTTTCACCGCAATTAGAAATTTGACATCTAAAAAATAAATAACATATTTACAAGCATCTTGGCACAGCGGCGCAGTGTGTGGCTGTAAACGCGACAGTTATGGAGTCCCATACACATACTCGGAAAAAAAAATTATAATAATTTGCCTCGCTCTGGCAACAAGACAAACTGCGGCGTTAGGTTCCGCCACTCTACACGCAATTTCTCGAAAAGCAACAGCTGTTACATATAATATGTTATTCACTGGGGCCAAGTTGACACACATCAAGGATTAACAATTGTCATTATTTTAAAGGTTTCTTAATATTTGCTAAAACTGCAATATGGGTAGCTCAGAGTTTTCTTTTTGAGAAAAAAAGAAACTAGATTTATTGCTATAGTATAGCCAAAATTGCTATTATTGACATCACCCCAATGCGCCCTTGTGGCCCTTTTGATGTGGATGAAAACACGATTGCAAGTGTCAATTTACATTGTACATTTATGCCAATAGATATACGTCTTTGATATTAACGTTATTAAGGCTATTAAGGCTTAAAAATATTTGAATGGTTCATAACAACCAACGAACCTGGAAGGTTGATAACCACATTACTCAAATAGCTAGAAAGTCAATGTGTAATAGCCTAATACGTTTATCTTGAATACATTATATATATATATATATATATATATATATTATATATATATATATATATATATATATATATATATATATATATATATATATATATATATATATATATATATATATATATATATATATATATATATATATATATATATACCTGTGTGGTATAGCGCCTGCAGTAAATATATAATCAGCCTTAAATGCCGCCATCATCATGGGTACAGCAACCAAGAACACATTACGTAGCTGGTACAAACCGAACTGACCTAACTCGTTTTTGAGCACATCGTCAAAACTTATGGTCTTTTGTGGTTGCGGAGAAACTCCCGCGCTGTCAGACATTGTAAATACTTGAAACAAATTATTATTTTTACACTGATGGAAACAATACAAGCACATTTAACTAAAAAGTTAAAGTAAATCATTTCCATCTTTATAGTAACGTTTATCTTAAAATTTATCTAGGCTTCGACAAGAAGATAAATATTAAAACATGAATCGAGATAGTTACATTGTTGATAATAAAGGTAAATGTAACAGTAAGGACTTTCAATGTGAATTAATATTATCAGGCTCAGGCTTTATCATTTTTATGTTATTTGAATAAGGTGCCTGACTTCCAGCACTCGTTTCAGACTCGGTATATTATAGGCTCTTTTCATTGTTTTATAAATATCATAACAGACTTAAACTAATCGAAAAATCAACGAGATGTATAATAGTAATATTGACTTAATGCTTATACTCGTAAACGTGTATATATTATTTAGCTGCACGACTTCATCGACTGGCTTTCGACTGAACCTGTCACCTGCTTACCATCTAAATTTAGACTTTGCAGTAGAGGGCTTGCGGCAGAGCTGAAGAATGCTGCCGCTGTCTCATTGCTCCTCGTTGGACGAACCTTTGATGATTTTTAAAGTGTTAATCCACACTAAGGATATAAAAATACTTAAAGAAAACATATAAAAATTTGAACGCAGTGGGATTCGAACCCGCGCCTCAAGGAAACCGTCCAAGCGCTCTGACCACTCGCGCCATGCGTTCGTCCTCACGCTGCGTCGAAATTCTTATATGCTTTATACAACTTATTACGTTGTAAGCATCTCTGTAGGGAGATTTTTACAAATTTCCGCTACACAAAGATTATTGCAAAGAACAATAAGACGAAGAAAAAGAAAGAAAAGCTAACAACATGAGGCGCGGGTTCGAATCCCGCTGCGTTCAAATTTTTATGTTTTCTTTAAGTATTGATTGTAAATATTGTAATGTAAAATAACTAAGAGACGGTGGCCGGGACTTGGCAAAATGGCAATTTGGCATGGCATGGCAATCGCTTCCGAAAAAGTATTAGATATTTGACTTCTATATGCTAAACAGTACACAATTAAAATGATACTAAACTAACAAAGCAATGATTTCCTTTAGCGCAAAATATTCATATACTCTTAATATCGGATATATAGGAAATTTATTTTCACTCCTGAACGTCACCCGGCATGTTTAAAATTAATTCCATTTTCTCAGTCCGCCAGTGGCGGTTGAGGAGCGGCACTCCCTTTGAGTGAGTGGACGGAATGGACACTCGTGGAACCTAAATATATCGTCTTGAGTTAATTTATTTTAATTTTGTAAAATTTATGGTTATAACAATTTTTACATTTTATTATCATTATTATTATTTAGCTTCACGCTGTATCCCATATACATACAACACGTAGCAGGGTAGGCAGAGGGAACCATAGGCAGAAGGAACCTAGGGTTAAGACCCTCCGTTTACCGAGTGGGAATCAAATCTAAAAATCGTAGCG
This sequence comes from Dione juno, assembly GCA_037127375.1. Taxonomy (NCBI): domain Eukaryota; kingdom Metazoa; phylum Arthropoda; class Insecta; order Lepidoptera; family Nymphalidae; genus Dione; species Dione juno. The sequence continues at coordinate 2,459,989 of JAXRJS010000058.1, read as the reverse complement.
TTTACAGGCAGACGGTGTCGGCTCTGCGCCACGACGGCCCTCGACACATTTTAAATGAAAATATTTTAAATTTAATTATAAAGATTTGGTGAAGTGTTTGTTAACGAATCGTGATTAAGCCGAGCTATATTTTTGAAAAAGATGACAAAATATCGTCACTATTGTATCAAGAGTATTGAGTAGGCGGTTAAGCCATTTCAGAATAGACTAGGTATTTTAATTATGAAGTTAAAAAAATACAAGAGCAATCTTTCAGCAAAAACAATTTGGTAACAAAAAATACCAGACATAACTTAATATCTAATTTAATTAATTACATTTCTAATACATCAAAGACGTAATATATGCGGGATAGTGCGTGAAGGTAAATTAAAACAATTGTGTTTCGCTAGCCGGAGGCTTGTATTTAAAAAGTAGCTAAAGTAAACAAGGCGAGCTGTTTACCACAATAGTGGCACGTGTATTCGGGACTAAAAGTAATCATAATTATAATCATTCTCTCGAGTGGGAATCGAACCCACACCTAATGTCATTATGCCCGCGTGTACAGTCAGTTGTCAAGGGCAAATCCCGCTTAAGTTTAGCCACAGCTTAGAGAACCGAGTGTCTTAACACTAAATACTCTCTGCCTACAATAATGACTGGCGAAAAATGTAAAGGGTTTTTACTTAATAATAACATTACAAGATACTCGTAATAGACGATGACTTCTTTTATCTCCCCGTGGGTCGTATCAACTTTACCACGTTCATTCTAAAATTTAAATAAAACATATTAATAACTGAATCACGTTCTTATGAAGACTGTTTGTGTTGCCAGTGATGACCTATGGCACAGAGACGTGGTCGCTCACTATGGGTCTAATCAAAAAGCTTAAGGTCACCCAGAGGGCAATGGAGAAGGCTACGCACTGAGTTTCCCTGCGGGATCGAATGAGGAGATCCACATGAGAACGATAGTAACCGACACAGTTATTCTTGATTCTGGAGTGCCAACCACGGTCTGGGAGACGTGGCGTAGGCAGGCCCCCCACGACATGGACCAACGACCTAATGAAGATCGCCGGAATCTGATGGATGAACCAGAACCGGTCTTTATGGCGCTCAGTGGGGGGGGGGTCTTTATCCAGCAGTGGACGTCTCCCGGCTGATATGTTAATTATTATTATATATTATTGATTTTTATTATATATTATACATATTTATATGTAAATTGATAGTTTATATAAGTATAGTATATGATGTATTTTATTAATGATTACTCGTATATCAAGTTTTTTGTTTTTGTTACATCTATACATTTATTTCCTACATAAACGGATTGGCTAGGAGAAAATGCTCTTGTGCATTAATTATAAATAAATATATACTAATAATTAAATACTACTATAATCTCTTATTGTATAATACAAATATTAATACATAATATCAATATTATTATTTATTATTAATTTTATTAATCCATGTAAAAATATTTTTATACATTTTAAACATTTAATATTGGTATTCGAAAATTATTTGAATTATACCAATAGAAGCATTTTATTAAAAACAAAAATGGCTAGATTTTACAATATTAATTACTCTGTTTCGTACCTCATTAAAAAAATAACGAAACCCTTATAGGATCACGTTGTTGTCCGTCTGTTCGTCTCTCTGCCTGTCCGTCTGTGAGGACCTTTTACTCGGAATCACGTGGAAAATCAAGTTAAAATTAATATTAAATATGGACGCCAAGGCAACGACCTTTTGAATGATAGAAAACCAAAAGATATGAGCGTTTATGGTTAATTTTTTTGCATTTTGTATGAAAATCGCATAATCAAAACCTACAGGGTACTTCCCGTTGACCTAGAGTTATGAAATTAGACAAGAAGTGAAAACTTACAGTATATATAAAGAGGATAATCTGAAAATTTATAATTTATATGTTTATCACAGAAAGAAACCATTATAAGCTTAATTAATTATAAGCTTATATTTTTGGCCGAAAATGTAAGTTTGTAAAGTTTTGTAAATAGTATTTGTCTCAGCGGTATACTGACATGGAATAGGTGCTGAGCGTCGGTGCGTGAGTACTACTCACTCTTTAGCATACTAAATCTAATTCATTTAAAGTTAAATTAAATTATTTTGATCTGTAATCAAAATAATTTAACTTTATTATTTTGTCATTCATTTTCATAGACATGCATGGGATTCTGAGGTAAAAAATAAATTTATGGCTTGCCAGGACTGTAAGCTCGACCATCAATATATTTTTAAAATCTTTAATGCACGGAATTCACTTTTCTATTATCTTATTATATCTATTATCTTATTAATTCACTAACTGCTGTCCGCATTATATCATACACTAGTAGTTCGATTGTTTCACTTTGGATTTTGATTTTCCGAGAGCTTCCGCTTCTTTGAGAGTATCCGGAAGTTTAACACCCAAAGTTTCGGGTTGTGTTAGTGCAAGGAAACCAGAAAAGATGCACAGAAGACCAAAAATCATATTTGGTGCTCCGTGCCAATATATTTCCTAAAACATTAAGATATAAATATACAGTAGTAATGATATATAACATTAATAAACCTGTAAATAAAGATAAAAAAGGCTATTTGAGGAATTTCTAGACAGCTCTTATCTATAGGACAGTTTTTCAAGTATTTTTTTTAATTTAAAAGGTAAAACTTACGAGAACTGGTGTGAGTGGAGCTACTATTGATCCTATACGGCCAACTGTAGAAGAGAAAGCAAGAAAACTGTGGCGATATGCAGTAGGGTATAGTTCAGACGTGTAGAGATACAGCATCATCATAACTGCTGATATTCCAAATTTGCCAAGCATATACACTATAAGTCGACTTGTAAGATAGGCTAAAATTTAAACAAGACGAGATAAGAACAATATTTTTGTAAAGGATATTATTTAAGCATTGCTAGAGCAAACTTGCTAGAACTTAAAGAACATTTTCTTTGTTTTGCTTAAGTAAAAGATTACCAATACACATAACAGAGCAAACCTACTTACCATTCGGAATAAACACAAAGCTTATGTTACATAGTGAGCTGAAGAAGAATCCCAAGCATAAAGTTGCTTTTCTTCCAATTTTGTCCGCAAGCAAAACTCCACTGAAGCAGCCGGGAATTTCAATGGCGCAAGTTAAGATATAATTCAGGTATATGGCACTAGAAAGACTGGTGGAGTTGATAGATAGACCATAGAAGACTAGGGTCGTCGTGATCCACCACACTGGAGTAGTACACACTCGTCGCAACAAAACTGACGATTGTAACACATTTCGGAATATATTGGGCGCCGTCTCCTGAGATTAAAAATTAAAGATTTAATTAATAAATCACTTTAGCACGTTATTATAGATATTAAATTTGAAATCTGTACTGTGAAATGTACTTTGACACAGCAGCAATGTTTATATTAAGACATAGACAAAGACATATGTAATAACAGTAATTCGATGTAACTTTTATAGAAAAAAAATCCAAGTATAAGTAAAGTGCTAATCCACATTAAGGATAGAAAAATACTTAAAGAAAACATAACAATTTCGTCGCAGCCTAATGAATAACGCATGGCTTAGTGGTCAGAGCGCTTGGACGGTTTCCATGAGGTGCGGGTTCAAATCCCGCTGCGTTCAAATTTTTACCTGTTTTCTTTAAGTATTTTTCTATCTAAGTATAAGCTCCAAATAAACAGCTGCCAAATTTGTTAAATTAACATTAAAATTTCAGTTTACCTTCATGTGTGACGACGCATTTATTGCTTCACTTGGTGAAGTTAAAGCTGCCAATGATTTCTCGCTCAAGTGTTTCTTATTTACTGTTGATGCAGCTTGTAAAGCTTTTTTAGCCCTATTATATTTCTTTTTTGATAGCAACCACCTAATGCTTTCAGGTAAAATCCAGTAGTAAGCAACTATTAAAATAAAAGGTGAATAAAGTATCATAAACATTCGGCGCCAAGACTGAATGGCCCAAGCTGCACCGCCCAGTACCATTTCACCAATTGAAAACATAGACATAGTGCAGGCTGATGTGATTCCTCGATACTTTGGTCCGATTAGTTCAACAGCTAAAAAATATGTTATCATTCGTCATCAATTGTATTTAACAAATGCTATATTCATATTTGTATTTACTCAGTAAACTTCGAGACCACCACTTCATTTACCTATAATGAAAGCTGAACTGTAAACACCAGCACCAAGACACGTCTGCAAAAGTTGTAGGGCCATAAACATTGAGTAGTTTACTGAAAACGCTCGGATAAATCCAACGACGCCCATACCAAGCACATCAAAAATAAGAGCAAATCGTCGTCCGAAGCGGTCAGAAATATAGCCAGTGATAGGTAAACCTAATAGTATTCCAAAATTGCTTAACGTGCCGGGCAATACGCGCAGCCATTCTTGACAGCCGAGATTGAACTGAAATTAATAAGTATATAGTCATGTAAAATATAAGTGATATTCTATAATGAATTATAAGATAAAACTCTATTACAAACCGTACATACATCGTACACTATTGAGTTAGTTGCCGCATACACGTAGGTTTCACAATTTATTATCTGAGATTGATTGAACATTGACGCAGCGCAGTACTCGGTTTCGTTACTGGCAAGAGTGAGTGGTACATATCTTTGACAACTGGAAATCCCTGAGCTAGTTTCCGGTATCGCGTTTAAAATCCAATCAGGATTATATTGATAGACACTAGTATTTTCGCCACATTCCGGAATCTGACATCTAAAAAGATATTAAAACCTAATTGATGTTTCCGATACAGGATACAGGAAATTGGACATTTAATTTTAAGTTTCTTATTTTTAACAAAATATTTCTGTAATTACCTTTTACACTGTAATAAATTATGTATGTATATAATAAATATTACATTTACATAAATTTCAATCGCCCATAATGTCTATGATTGATTTTAGAACAAATAACTGATGCCAATTGCCTAATGTAGCCTTTCTATAAATTAATTAATTAATTAATAAAACAAAACTAAAAATATATATTACCTGTGCGATATTTTCCCAGCCGAGAAAATATAGTCGGTTTTAAACGCAGACACCATTATTGGTAATGCCAACAAGATAATGTTTCTGAACTGGTACCAACCGAATTGGCCCATTTCGTTTTCAAGCACGTCATCGAGAGTTACAGAAGCCGCAGCTTCCTTGGCTGGCTCCCCATTTTGTGACATTATGATAAAATATGATGTATTTTACATGACAAATGTATTTTACATAAAGATATGTATCGTCTTTAGTAGATGTAGCAATGCCAGACGCGTTGCTACATCTGATGGTGAAGATGTTTATAAATGCCTATCTAAATTTATCACAACTTTGTGATAAATTAACACGTGGCTCGAGATGTAATCATAAGTGTTCCTAAGCTTAGTCACGTTACTTACACTTGTATTTATTTACAATTGTACCGATTTAATATCAGTTAAAGGTAAAAAATTAAGTAGACGATCAAGTCTTACTTATGCTGTGCTTACAAACACATAAAAAATAGATTAATATATAATACAAAAGTGTGGGAGAAAATGACATAAAAAATACAATTTTGATAATACTAGACGTATTCATGTTATTGGTCTCAGTAAACGTCCAGACAATGAAGTAAGAGTACGCAACGTTGTCACAGCTGAAAATAAGATCAGCAAAAAAAAAAATGAGTACAAAAAGACATTTTCGAAGTCAGGTATATGAAAAATATTTAAAGATGTATAAATAAAGATATAAAGGGTATAATAAATGAAGAAAAGAAGCTGTTGCTGATGCAATGCACAATATACTTGTAAAATACTTGTGTTTCTCATTCGAAAAGGAAATGAGTGTACCCCAAATCGACATTAGATGTTTTTGGTTTGCTTGTTCCTACAAAATCTGTTATGACATTTCATACAGAATACAATGAGATAAAGTACCAACAATTGTTATAGAGCAGCACTTTGATTATTTTAATCAAATAAAATACCATAAATATCATAAGGTAGGGTGCTACATTGCTTATACCGACCGATGAAAGCTATGTACACACATATCTGAATATCTATCTATCTATCTAAAAAAATGTATATATCTAAATTATATAGTCACCTATTTTGTGTGTACACTTAAATAACTCCCAGGCTTCAATCGAGAATATTATCTTTGATTACATACTTCGTATCCTTACTCGTGGCAGATTCAGAGGTGCGAGAGGTAGCGATTACGATAACAGATGCTACAATCGCTTGTTATAATAAATTATCACCTTTATATCACCGGCATCTACTACGTCACTAAGAACACATATACAACACTATTTTATTTCTTGAACAAAGTTTACCTTCAGATTCTAATTATTCTTATACCAAATAACCTTTTAAATCATATTTTGAGATTGTATTATATTATAAAGTACAACTTAAGTTTCCGGTGAAAATAGATGGTGGTGTGCCTCAGGGACCAATTTTAGGTATATCTTTATTTATTTTGTCACTTACAAGTTAAAGAAGTTTTAATTTATTCTGGATCTAATTTAGCTTTTTAGCTTTAGCGTAGAATAAATCGACCTAACATTTTGTTCAAAGAATAATATATGCTCTTATCCTAAATCTTGCTTGTCAATCGTAAATCCAAAGTGTTGTTTTACTTTGTAATTACGTAAAACCTTCTTACAATAGCACTTGAATGACAGATTATTAATTCGTATTAACTACCATCGATGTTCTCGGATTTACGCTAATATAATAGGAATGTATTTCAATTTAAATTTATTATAATATATTTACAATAGCAGCACTTTATTACAATACACATTTATAAGATTTACAAAACAATTATTGAGCAAGAAAATCACTTGAATTTTGTATTTAGAAACTTGGATGGACTTTGGACTCTCCATATCCAATGGTTCGCTCACTTACTTCACTTTACTTCCGCTTGATAATGAAACAAAGAAAATAGTTTCTGGATTCTATATATTGTGGTTCAAAAATAGAGTAGCGCATTTACATTATAAAAAAAAAGTAATAAACGTGATTGTTAAAATATGTATAAAATTATATACAATATTTATAGACATAAGTAAAAATTATAGTGAAGGTATAGCATTTTTATAATTTTTATAATAAATATACCTACGTATATATTTGTGTATGAATGTAGGTATATTTATTATACTTATAATTGCTTTTTCTTTCAAATAACTTTGTCTATAAACCATTTTATATGCAATAATTCATCTGGGCGGTACGTACTCGCGCGCGTTTTTAGTATCGTGAAAAACGTTTTTCGCGCACAAATGTCAATTCCATGATAAAAGACAGCCGAGGTGTTGCTCCACAGCCCGATCGATCTTCTAGTGTAGGTTTTATAAAAATCGGTTTAGCTGTTCCAGAGAATCTCCCGGTCAAACGGAGCGACGGACATACATACCGTCAAACAACTTATTTTCCAATAAATCATATGAAAACCAGCCGGAAATAATTATCAAAAAAATATCGAAGAAATGTCCTGACTATGTTCTGATGAGGTATTATTTCGAAAATAAAGAAGAAGGTATTTTAACACAAACACTTATTTTAAATGCACATAGTATATTTGAGTAATTTATATTCTACTATAAGTATCATAATAGATTATCTTGTTACGTTTTTATTTTATTGTTATTCACGATATCTATTTTACGTTTTATCTAAAGATATGTGAAAAACAAATGAGATTATATTAATAATAATAATTTAAGAATCTTAAAATAAAAAAAGGTAAATTATCAGCTGGTTTGGTCAAGCTTAGAACTCTTTTTTCCAAGTGCTTCAGCTTCTGCAAGCGTATCAGGCATAGCCGTGCCAAGTGTTTCAGGTTGTGTCAAAACTAGCAGGCCAGAAATAACTCCCATAGTACCAAACATTACTGATGGAATACCGTGCCAGTAGTCACCCTGAAAATTATTGAGAACGGTTATTGAACCAAGACAACATCATTTTTAAAGAAATTTCATCTTAGCATAGTTTATTATTTATTATTTACTAAGAAATAGAGTTACTTACAAGGACAGGGGTAAGAGGAGCTGTGATAGATCCTATGCGGCCCACCATAGAGGAGAACGCCAGGAGACTATGCCGATATTCTGTTGGATACAACTCAGAGGTGAACAAGTACAGGGATGTCATGACGATGGAGATACCAAATTTACCAAACAAAAAGATTATCAGCCGCACTACAGTTAAATCTGAAATAGAATAAATCATTGTAATTCATATTGAAATTATTGATTACAACATTCAGCATGCCTTAAATTTATATATGCTTATAATATATATATATATATATATATATATATATATATATATATATATATATATATATATATATATATATATATATATATATATATTATATATATATATATATATATATATATATATTGTAAGTTCTAAGTTTAGGTCACTGAAATACAACTAATAAGAGTCGACAAACTTAAGTTTGTGGTCATATGCACTCATTTTGTATGAAATGAACTACAATGTAAGTTTGTAAAAGATTCTTTCTGGGATAAAATTAAGCAATAAAATACAATAAAATTAAGCATAAACGTTCATGTCTTTTGACATACAGATAGACACAACGACGGCCCACAGAGTAATCCTATAAGGGTTCTGCATTTTTCTTTTGAGGTATGGAACTATAAAAAAATAAAACTTACCATTGGGGACGAATATGAAGACAATGTTACACAATGCGCTGAAGAAGAAACCGGAAGACAGTGTGACTTTCCTACCAATTCTGTCAAGAATTAGTACAGCAGTGAAGTATCCGGGAATTTCAATGGCGCTAATTAAAATGAAGTTCAAATACATCGTATCAGAGAGACTTGTAGAGTTGATAGACAGTCCGTAGTAAACGAAGGTTGTGGTGATCCACCAGATAGGTGTTGTACACACACGGCGGAGCAACACTGGAGATCTTATTATGGTGCGAACCAAACCTGGTTTTCCTATCTGAAAAGGGAGAGGCGGATCAATATCGTTTCTTCTATGTAACTAATAAATATTATTCTGTTAACTTGTCTTAACTATTAACTTGTAACTGTCACTTGCTACATCCTGGACACGAATTATATGGAAAACCTTATTGTATGCTTTCATGCATTTGTAATTTTATTGTAAGATATAAACCTAAAATACTTACTTTTCGTAAGAATTTGATATTTATTAATATATTATAATACAATGTAAGGTCACGTCGCTTATCCGAAGTTATATTTTTTTTTGATATTTCTGATAAAATATATTTCTATTCCGTATATTCGTCTATCGATCAGTCAGATATCTATCAGTCTATCGACTTAATATTATTATTTTTTTCTAAAGTATTGGAGTTGTTAAATACATACATATTCGATATATAGCAGCAATTTTATTGCAAATACCCAAATAAATATACTTTTGTTATATGTCATTTTTCATAATCATTAAAGTAGCACAAGATGAACATATAAAATTTTTAACTAACGTTTAATCCATTTCGACATCGCTCTAAGTAATTGGTTTTTAAATGACATCATCTCCTATACTAATTGAAGTTTCTAAATGAGTAATCGTGCAATGTGTTTTAGTACAGTGAAATTTAATAAAAAAACTCATTCGCATGCTGAAACCTAACCTAGTCCTAAGATACTCCGTTTTCCACTTTTCTTAGACGTTGTGTGTTAAGTGCGCGGAATTCAACGCCGCTCTTTGTCTACTAGAGCGAGGAAATGTGAGATAAATAATAATTTAAAATAATAATTTAAAGTTTAAATTCTCTCGAGTTAGTGAGTGGGAGATCAAGGCTGTAGGTGTCACTTTTAAAGTCAGACACTGACCCATTGAGTGAGTCGCAAGCGTTTTCTATATTAATCTTGCAGAATTCATTGCAAAAATAAGAGCTACTTACATCTGAAGATACTAATTGTTCTGGGGGGTTCATCAGTTCTTGTAAACTCTTTTCACTGATTTGTGTTTTATTCACTTTCGCTACTGTTTCGAGAACATTTTTAGCTTCTTCAAATTTTTTTCTTAGAGAGTAACCACCTGACGCTTTCAGATAAGATCCAGTAGTAACTTATGATAAGGAAGCAGGGGATGTGCAGGGCCATGATCATGTACCTCCACGGTTGAATCACCCACGCCACTCCACCAAGTATCACTTGTCCTACAGCAAACATAGAGGACGACGTGGCGCTGGTGATTACACGGTATTTTGGACCAACAAGCTCAGCAGCTGAAATAGCATAGTATTTTTGTCGTTATTTTAAATATTAACAAACATAAAGTTGAGAACAATAGGCTACACAACAGACGACATTAATAAAATGTTTTTTTTATTATATTTAACGTTGTCTTTATGCTATTTTTATTTTTTTAAATTTATTTCCTTTTCCTTTACAGTTCCTTTACCAAATGTTATGATATTTTATTTATTTTCTAAATTTCCACGCTTTCTAGCCACATAGGTACTAATTTTAAAGTTTGATTATTTAGTAAAGTTAAAGTTCTAATAATTTTAAAAAAAAACTATTTACATATATAATTAAATAACATGTAAAATGAAATTACCAAAAATATAAGCGGAACTGAAGGTACCAGCACCCAATGTGGTTTGTAGAATTTGCAGGATTAGATACATAGTGTAATTAACAGAGAAAGCGCGGATGAGACCAATAAGGGCAAGGTTGAACACGCTAATGACGAGTGCCCATCTTCGACCAAATCTATCGGAGATGAATCCAGTAATCGGCAACACGAGCAATGTACCAACACTGCTGAGTGTTCCTGCCAACGCTCTTAGCCACTCTTGACATCCCAAGTCAAACTGCAAGAAAGTAATATAATTTTAAGAACAATGACTATTGTAATGACGAACAACAAATTGTTGTATTATAATTATGAATATTAGATATACTTCATGTTGATCATCATTATATAAATAAAAATTTGGCCCGAAATTTCGTTTGCGTGGACAATAAATAAATCTGTCAATCAGATGCTATACAATCTGACTCGAGAGTCGCAGAATTTGAAGCCGTTTCTCGAATGTCATCCGAACACTAATATACTAACGGATAACAACAAATGCAACGTAGAACTTTAAGATAACTAAAAGGTTTAAATCAAGCAGGCATTTATTACACTTTTATGCACTGTTTCAGCGCCTGACTGTAAGTACGAGGATTAGTAGATCAGGGGTACGACGGATAGTTGATCTCCGGAAGAAGAATGGTTAAATTTAAAGTATATTAATTTCCATATTCTGGTAGACAGAGAGCGGTGTTGAGGTCCTCTATTCCAACACATAGTATCTGGAAATTTACATGGAAAGTGGTGCCTACCCAGCTAGACGGAAAAAAGCGTGACGCTGATTTTCTTTCAAATTATCTATCATAATAATAATTATATCAATTAATTACAGACCTAAACATAGTTGATTACATCATTAAATGAAATTATACCAGTGACATCTTTTCTGCTAACGATAATTTTTTTAAGCATTTTCATGTGATTGTATCGAAATTTTTATATTTCTGACATTTTCTAAACTTTGTTATTATTATTGTATACTACGTTACTATCTTCTAAAATGACTGTACGGAGGTTCCTTGAACTTTGTAATGAAACAACTAAAACACACAGTGATTATATGTTCCTATCACACTTAGGGGGGTGTTCATACATTTTGTTATATTTTCTTCGCCTTTCCTATATATATGTAAGAACGGTAAATTACTTACCTCGTAAACTACAGAATTATCTCGTTGGTAAACGAAATCGTCACAATTGACTAATTGTGATTGATCAAACAAATTAGCGGGACAGTAATCCAAAGTTCCATTGACACCGGTATTAGCAGACGCATATCGTTGACAGCTGGAAAGACCTGAACTGGTCTCTGGAATTGCTCCTAAAATCCAATCAGGTTCGATATCATTTAGCTTACTGTCTTCACCACATTCCGGAATTCGGCATCTAAAAACAGAATTAATTTTAAAATATTTTTAGACTTCTTTTGGATAAATATTGCCAATATTGATTTATCGCCGTTATGGTTATTGAAATATTTTTGTTTTTATACGCGGTGGTTGTCTCTTTTAGCTTTACGCTGTGTCCCACATTGAGTAAGGTAGGCAGTATAGGCAGAGAATCTAGTGTCTAAACATTCCATTCCCCACTTTTTACTCCAAATTTATTCATTTAATGTGGATTGGCGAAAGTCAACTTTACGTAAATGTTTTTTGTTCGATGCTCAGCCAATAATTCCTAAGAAAAATAATAGTTTCTTTTATTCAATTCATTGCCTTATAAAAGTAAAGAGTAGAGAGTTAAAATAATGTTTTCGATAAATTGATACAGAACAGAACGCAATATTTGTCCTGAAACACCAAAACAAAATAATGCCTTATCAATTTTAATGTCTTAATTGTGATAATATAATTATACATTATCCTTATACATAAATATTTAATTCTGATAATGTCAAATTATAAATATGTAGATATAAAATACGTCAGTAAGAAGTTTATTTATTAAGAGTTATGATTAACGATTCATACGGGAAACATAAACGAACTGAATTATGACCAATCATTCAGAGAGGGGATGAATTATAGCTAAAACGTAAGAAACTTCAATAACAAATTTCCTCTGTCAAATATATTAGGTGCATGTGACGTAATTCAACGTCAGGCTAACTAACCAAGTTAAGCATAAGCGTATTTTGAATATAAATATTCCTTCGGGCGGGTATTTGAATCTACAAATCCACAAAAGCATAGCATCAAATAATTCCATTTCAATAATACAAACCTGGTCTCAGATCAGACATTAAGATGTCGACGTTAATTTGCATACTTGCGATATTGTATATATAGATGCGTTAGTATAGGATAGGCTTGAATCTCACGAGGCGTCAGAGGAATTCATGAAATAGTTTTTTTTTCTTTTCCTCGATACGGGTAGACTTAGGTGGCATTAGATTACGTCACCTAACATAGTCTTTTGACAACAGTTTCTCTTTGCCCATTCTGTATAATTTTTTTAAATAAAAATGAGACAAATATATTACCTGTGTGGTACGGCTGCAGCAGAGAAAATATATTCACTCATAAAAGCGGACATTATGATTGGTATGGCAACCAAGAGGATGTTCCTCATCTGGAACCAACCAAACTGTCCCAACTCGTTGACCAGCACATCGTCGAGGTCCAGAGGCTTCTTGATCACGTTCTCTTTCATTTCATTGACACCACTTTGTTTCCTCGAAGCATACTCCCGACTTCCATTTTGTTCTTCAGTCATTTTTAATTATTTTTCCAATTTTTTTTTTGGAGACCGCAGTGTGCAGCTGCGATCCTATTCTGAATGAATTCTGTAACAAAACATTTTATTTATCATCGACTCGCCTATCAATTATAAAATTAATATCAATAATTTTACCGATAAATTGTCTACTACAACGAGGATAATCCAATCACCATTCCAATCGTCTACAATGCAATCAGATTGGAATTTTAATTACTTAAAAAAATATATTATTATATATCATAATAGTATTAATTGGCTTTCTTCCATTACCTAATAGGGTTCAGACATTCTTGGGACTAGATACCAAATCTGTTACATCTGAGTGATGATAGTTGATTCGAGTCTATAGGAAAAATATTTTCAATATTTTCATAATAAATGTCCGACATATTTTTGTTTCTAGGAATAAAAATTAGGATAAAAATTATAAGGATTTTTGCAAAAAAATAGGACTAAGTTCCCTCTTTGTACATCGTTAATTCATTATTCTAAGTAATATTGTAATTTGTACATAAGACGTATATACGAGTACAACATACGCTAAGCTTAATTTCGTATCAAGGCACATATAAAACACAGCAATTTAATCAATTACTGATTGTTAGAAGACGTAGGCTTTAGTTACACTGTTCACTCACATCCATATATATCTACGTGTTTAAAAAATATGTAATAACGTTTTATTAAGTACTAGACTCTAGAGCATAAATTAAATAACATATTATGTTTTATATTTACTCACTTTAATTTTGCTCACTTCAATTCAATCGCTCAAGGGGTTTAACTTAATAAGATGCATCCACTGCAGCATCTCCATATTAATGTGGTATATAGTTTCACATCTGCCAGTTATAGTAACTCGATACATACTAGTAGTATCACTTCAATGAATATGATAACTTAAAAAATATCTTCCTTTACCTCGGTTTAACTACAAGTACTCAAAAAGTCGTGAACGTAATATAAACCAAAATATCATTGTTAAAAAACATCTATTAAGCGCTATCGCAATCATGACATGCTTAATGCATGCTGCATTATTGCTGCGTATAAGTATTTTTCTGATCCAAACATTTTTTTTTTTATTTTTAGATATTGAAAATTTCGTTTCGATCAAAAAGAAAATTTATATGCATTCGAGCCTGCACCTCTAGACACAGCGCTGAGTGTTTGTCTTTAAAGGACATTATTAGACACATTTGTAGAGATCCGTAGCTCCAATTTAACTCAAAACTTCTTGATCTTGAAGATCTTGGAGATCTTGTAATCACATGTTGTCCATCTGTATGTCTATCAAGACCATTATTCTCTAGATCTTGTGAACGTATCTATTATTGCTTCAAGCATGGAAAGAAATTAGACTTGTCAACACAATCAAGATAAAAGTGTGTGCTTATTTGTATGAAAATTGTTGCGTAATCAAAGCCTATAAGGAAAAATGTAAATTTACAGTTATAGTATAGGAAAAAAACTATTACAAGCTTAGAGTGGCGAAGGAATGAGTGTAATTTTTATAAAGGCAAGGCGTCAAATAGAAAAATAAAAAAAATTGTTGACATTAGCTTACGAACCTTATGTACTCAGCAATGTGTGGCTTGTGCATGAAATAAAATTCATTTATAGTGGTATTTAGGCTAGTTAATTATTAATTGAATTTTTTATTTATTTAGATTTTCAAAGGTAGCCCGATGAGATCGTGTTATATGGACACTCCGCCACTGCAAGCTTTATCAGTAGTTAATTTCATACAAAATTAGTGAAAACAACCGCAAACTGAAGCTTGTCAACATTTATAAGTTGTACTTCATTGACCTGGTTTGTTGAAATTTGGCAAGAACTCATATTAAAAAACCGGACATCACTGCAGATCGCGGAGAATGCGTAACGAAGGAAAAGGAATAACTTTAAAAAAATATTTCAAAATTCCATGATCAATAGACCTAAGCATTGTTTAGTGTAACAATCAGTAATCATGGCTCGTTATTGTTGACTATTGTATAGCAACACAATGCTGGAGGCATCACAAATATCGTATATACTTAAAAAACACCGTAAATTGTATTTAGAAGACAATTGTTACCGAATCCTTATCCGGAACACCAATACCATATTAATGTCTATTATTTTAGTCGATTTTTTTGAAAATGCCGTTTGAATTGACCAAGATGGACGATGTTGTAAAGGTTTCCTTTGAGGAGAGTCTTTCGGACCTTGTGAGTGGGTTTGGGCGATACCAAGTGTGGCAATGCTTGTTAGCATTAGTGCCGGTTGTCTGTACCGCCACCAGCAACACCAATTTCGTGTTCGCCGCCGCTTCTGTCAACTACAGGTAGTGTCTTATTAAATAGTCGGCCGTGGGTTTTTGTTTACATTGATAAATAACCCTTAATAAGTTTATTGATCAAATTAAACTTAAATATTGTTACTTGTCGAATAGTCATTTTTCATTTAAAAAAAAAAGCATTTGATATTGTCGGCTCAGCGCAAGTTACCACTGCTTCAGCAACGTCTGACAAAAAAAACTATTTTTTTAATTAGAACCGATTTCAATACTTGAAGTATTGAAATCGGTTTTAATTAAAAAAATGTTTTTTTTTGTTAAAGCAGCAAAAATTAACTTTAAAATTTAATTTCTAACATTTCTTATGCTAATGTTACTACCGCTGATATAAATACACCGTTGATATAAATACAATAGGTATTTGTTACCTACTGATAGGTGTGAAGTCGGTGTCAAGTTCTAAGCAAAATAAAACATAATATTATAAACAGCTTAAATTAATACTATTTACTATTTAAGTTTTCTTCTGTATTGCATTAATTCACATTGTTATTTAGGTTTATTTACGTACGTATTTTAAATGTAGGAGAATTTCATTGAAGTAATTTTTAAGTATTAGTTTAAATTTTTCGGACTTGCCACTGACTTTCTCCTTCCTTCTTCCTTTTATTAAGGTTAATGGTAGCTTGTATAGTAGCTCTACAGCAGTATAAACGCTGCGGTGCTTGGTGTTCAGTTCTGTTGGCTTATCTTATTTATCTTTACATAAAAATAAAATTGAAGTGTCTGTTTGTGATCTCAGTATGTACGGAACAGCTAAATCAATTTTTAAGGGACTTTCATTGAAAAAAGGAGGATTGTGGAGCAACATATAGCTAGATCAATAATTCATTTAATTAATTTCTTAATAGGACCGTCGTGGCGCAGAGGCACAGCGTCTGCCTGTAAACGCGACGGTTTGTGGGTTCGATTCCCATAAGTGAGAGTGAATAATTTTCATTTTCTTTCGCTCTGGCAACAAGGCAAAGCGCGGCGTTGAGTTCCACCACTCAAAAGGCGGAAAGCGGGGAACGGAGTGTCTTAACACTAGGTTCCTACGGTTCCCTCTGCCTACCCTGCCATGTGCGGGATACAGCGTGACAATATCATTATTATTATAATTTCTTAATTGACGCTGTAAGAATTCAAAATTGTTCAAAATCATAAAATCACGATATTATATTACAAAGCACCTTCTTCGCGTATTTTTTTGTCATTATCCTGGCACGTGGACACGGACTTATTTATTATTTTATCTACTTAGTTGTAAGCACTATAGAGCTAACAGATACCTTATCCAGTTTAATAATGTTTGGTTCAGACGTTAATAATAATAAATATTGCTCTGATAATGAAAGATAACATTTGATAATTCTCGCATTGATGTTGCTATCAAACTATTATTGCATTTATCGACCTTCAGCATTCTCCAAAAATGTTGGGGTTTTGGGGTATTTAATGTCTAACAGAAGATGTTTGCAACACATTTTGCCAACGGTTATTTCTGGCTACTTGCCATTTGTTCAATCTCATAACGATTTGGATCGTTATGAGTCGATCGTGTGCAATTTCTATGAGATTATTAAATATAATATATATAATCTAGGAACTGATAATAATTGTCGAGGTAAAAGCAGTGCATGCATTATTAACAGCCTATACCTTAAAAAGGTCAAAACACCTTTCTTGACATTTAATATTTTAGGAACAGTACCTAGAAAAACTGTAATGCTTTATAAATACAAACATAAGTGTCGTAAAAATATGATATTTCTTATAAATTGCAAGAAAATTTATTCATGGATAACATTTCAGTAGATAATATATATGTAGTTATTTGTTTTATTCTATATTCTTCAGATGCACAGTACCGCAATGTGATGGATTCGACGCTAACACCTCTCTACCGGAGTGGTGGCCACCGAACGTCACCGACTCTCGTTGTACAAAACCAGTCTATTCCCACAATGAGACTTGCAACTTGGATAACTTCCAACGTATAGAGAATTGTGATCAATGGATATACGACTCTAAACATTCTGTTGTCACAGAGGTACAAAAAAAATATATAATATTTTAACACGAAATAAAAATAAATAATATAATCTTTACTTTAAAATTAGAGCTCGTTTTTATTTTACATTTATAAATACTTATTATGATTTCAGTTCGGCCTCGCGTGTCAGGAGTGGAGGCGCACGCTTATCGGAACTATACACAACGTAGGCGTCTTGATGTCTATGCCACTTATGGGTTTTATTTCTGACAGGTGATGACCATAGCATTTCTTTTATAATTTCACGCATGTTCCAAGACAAAGAGGAGTTCAACCAGTTCTCTCCGTATAGACCCGATATGGATCAGGACACATATACTTAATAACATGACAAATGTGCCTAAATATTAGAGTAGCTAGTCAAATACGTCATGACGTTTTTATTCTCATATCAAATACATTTAGACAAAATTAATGTAGGTAGATAATTATTCAACGAAATACCCATTGTGTTAATAGTTTTCGGTATTGCTCATATTTTAATATCAGGTGACTCGATTTTCTTTAAATGTAGATGCATAGAAGATTTTATAAACCTAAAACTGTAGTTTTAAGATGTTTTACAAATATATAGCTGCCTCAAAAAAGAGTTCTCAAAAACTGCCTGGTACTCAAAAATGACAAATATTTTACATACATTAATTTAAGATTAGATTTGTATTAAAGTTTAATTAATTGGTGTTCATCATTGTTTTTCTTCAGATGGGGACGAAGAACAGCCATTATGATAAGCAGTCTCAGTCTCATTATCGGTGCCTTTAAAACTTTGGCAGGAACTGGTCAAAGTGGCTATTTGGTTTACGTCACTATTGAGTTTATAGAAGCTCTTCTGGTTACTGGGACTTATACTACATGCTTTGTGTTGAGTACGTGTTGTCTTAGTAATATATATTCGAATGAAGCATTATTAGTACCACCAATATTTATGAGTTTCATCCACACTTCCGGATTATTTTTTAATATTCACGTAATGTCACGTCTCTAAGCAATTAAATAAAGGCGGAGTGCTTTGACATTAGAAAAAAAATGAAAGTAAAAAAAAGTTATGTATAAGAAAAATAGGCAAATACATTTTGCTGACAAAATGCATTTCATGTATCTTTGCACCAGCATCAATGGTGGGCTTTCCATGTTTTTATAATATCTGTAGATAAGTATTATCAGTAATCAACTCTGTTGTAAATAACTTTCTTTGTGTCACGTGATTTCCGGTACGTGTTGCTGTCGTTTTTGCGAAGTTCTTCTTATTTTTAGTTACAGCGGTTTGAGCGTGCTAGTTGAGCACAATTTACTTCACCAATGTCTTTGAGAGGAAGGACATCATATATGAGACGAATTAATTCAGGACAGTAGACTAGGATGTGGGAAGGGGAACCGACGTCCAGACTTTACTATTTATATTAATAGGAAAAGTCACTTTTTCCTCGAAAGTATATGAACTGAAAAATGTGACCATATGATTATGTTCCCAATATATAGCAAAATGGCAGACAGAAGCAAGCAATTAAAAAACGGAATATATACTATATGCTACAACGTCTACTTTTGAATTATCTTACTTATCACATTTTTTGCCAATACAATATAAATTTACTCCATTTTTTAGTAATAAAGTAATTGCACATCATTATTATATATATATATATAATATATATATATATATATATATATATATATATATATATATATATATATATATATATATATATATATATATATATATATATATATACATACATACATACATACATACATACATATATATATCCAGCATTTATCAGGGTAGGCAAAGTGACCCTACTGCCAAGACACTCGATTCTTAGTTTTGTGTTCGAACCGAGACTTTGTGTGTTTAGTGGCAGGAGTCGGTATATTTGTAGTTATATTATATTTTAACGTTAAAACGTTCTAGAATGTGCGTGACTAAACGAATTTTCATATTTCAGTCGTAGAACTTATTGGAAGCGACAAAAGAATAATAGGTTCGGCAGCAGTCGGTATATCAGTAGCCATTGGAGAATTGATATTAGACTTCATAGTGTGGAACGTTCCGTATTGGCGGCACTTTTTACTTATCATCTATTTCCCAGCTCCGTTCTTTCTAGTCTATACCTTTCTTCTCGAAGAAAGCATTCGCTGGCTCCTTACAAATGGGAAAGATGAAAAAGCTCTTTACTTATTACAAAAGATAGCCAGTTGGAATCAATTCGCAGTGTCTGAAAAAACTATTGATGAAATTAAGGAATCAAAAGAAACGATTGTTCAGAAAAAAGAAGAGTTTACATTTAAACTGCTGTTCTCGTCTCCCACTTTATTGAAAAGGTAAGTATGTTTGTTATGTTATTTATTTCTCAACTTTACTTGTCTATCTTGTCTCAAAATACTTCCTTCTCCATTTTCCGTCCGACTTAAATAGCCTCATTCAACAGGGTAATAGTATGTTCCTGGTGGTGGTTTACTGCGGCGTTCGTGTATTACGGCCTTATGATCAATTCCGTGGCCCTTCCCGGTAACAAGTACACCAATTTCGCTCTCTCATCCTTCGCTACAATACCTGGTGATGTGATCGCAGTGATAACGCTAGATAGAATCGGCAGAAAGAAGACTTTGCTTGGAGGATTCCTTTTTTGTGGCATTTGTTGTGTGGCCACTGGTTTTATACCACGAGGTAAGGTATTATTATTTTTTTCTAGTTTCACGCTGTATCCCGACTATATGCCTTGCTGGCTTTTCCTTGAAAGTATATGCTCTTTCTCCTCCTTCCCTGCCAGCTACCACAAGGCTACAAGGCTACCATACGTTACCGTTACCGTACCTTCTCATATTTGGAAATGTTTTATTCGGAGAAACTAAATACGAATTGCAATGGAGAAACTATTATCCTCTTTAAATTGCCTATCTCACTACTCCCTCCTCCTCCTCACATTTACTACCTCCAGATTCCAAACAGGCCATCCAATTATACCGCGTATATTCCGAAAGCCTTGTAACAATATACTTATCATATCGTAGAGAAATTTATCTCTTTACAGATTACAAGACTGCGTCTTTAGCCGTATTTTTGATAGGTAAAATGTCGATATCGGCTTGCTTCAACGCTGTGTACGTGTACACGTCAGAACTGGTGCCGACTTCGGCACGTGGCTCTTTAGTTGGCACATGCTCGATGGTCGCTCGCGTGGGGACTGTGTTGGCTCCACTTACACCACTTTTGGTATTATTTTTTAGTAATATATATTTTTTAATTAATGGGAGAAAATCTAGCGTTCTAACACTTGGTCATCATTTTAGAGACATAAGGCGCTGATTGGTAAAATAACGGTAAAAAATTTTCAATTACAGTAATTCACCCTAGAGGGAATCAAACTTACAATAACCATTGTTAGATTTTCATAAATTGATTATACGTTTTAGTACACTATATTCTGCATTTAGCAAGGTAGGAGTTTCCTCCTTGCGCCCTCTTTTTGCCCAATTTTCAAGATAATGTGAGTTGAGTGGCGCAACTGAATACTGCTGTTTGTCTTGTCTGTCTTACCAGAGCGAGGAAATGAAAATAGACCCCTCAACGTCACATTTACAGTCTGACTGTTATGACTGTTACGATGAGGGATTTGTGCCACGGCTCCATGGTGATTTCATTGTATCGTTTATCGATTTGGTACATTTATACGTAAACCTGATGAATCTAGAAAGAAGCTGACGGTTCTGTTGGCCTCACTCTCAGCGAAAGTTCTCCATTTGATCATCGCCCAAGGAAATGATTTCATCTCTCTCTACTCTTGGTACCACAATGCGCTGCGTTGAGTTTAGCCACTCAACGCGTTATATGCGCATGTCATTGCCAACGAAGTAATTTGGCAATGATATGTCACATTAAAGGGGAAAGTAGGTAAAGCTTTTCATTTTATTATTTGTTTAGAGTGAGTGGTGGCATTCTCTGCCCACCGCCCTCTTCGGCTGTGCCTCTCTATCTGCTGCGGCTCTGACGCTCGTCACTCCGGAAACACTCCGTCGGCCTCTTCCGGACACGGTAGCAGAAGCCACAGCGATGTCATAGAAAAATCTTTTTAAAAAAATATCTATAATTGTAAAATGTGGGATGAGTAGCTTAATAAGGTTTCAATGTTAATTAGAAGATACACGTATTACACATTAATATATGTATATAATTACGTATAGGTCGTGTCATGGCTGACTGAATACCGCAGTTCCTCTCACTTAGTTTCTGCTATATGACAAGACAGTATTGGTTTCCTCCAGAATACAGAATGACATCTCTATCTTAGTGCTCTCTAACTTTTCTGCAATAATGCTGGATATTTATGAAAAAAAATGCCTATAGTACGGAAACTACTGTAACGTATGAGCTATAGTAGTAGTAGTTGGCATCAATCAGAAGGGATTGAAATGAAACATGTCTTGTTAACATCAAAATATAATTGATATTTTGAATGAATCCAATATAACGACAGTTCATTAAATAAATAAAAAAATACATTTATATGCTAAAATAATTATATTACTACTATTGTCAATTTGCTAAAATTTCAGTGGTTTAAAATATTTAACAAAACCTTTGATAAAGTTATTATTTCTAAAGTACCAGGATTTAAGCCTGCATTTTCTGACTAAACACGCTCTCTTAATAACTAGGCTACTACAAACATTATTCTTCTTAGCGTCCTTTTAGACATATAATAAAAAAATACAATTACTCAACGTTACTGACGCATTTAACGAAAGAGTTTTATAAATTTCTATATTTAGTATCATTTCGGTTGGAAATCTCACAGCACCACACATGGTAACGTATTTACGAGGGTAATGCCATTTAAATGCTAATTAAAGTGTCTGAGTGCCGCTATTCAGCTGTAATTCTTCACATAAGCGTAAATTATTATATGTACTTGTACTTGCATTTGGTAACCCTTATTGTCAATATTAAATTATCATTTATATATTTTTTATTTATAAAATTCCATTTAATGTATTTTTTTTTATTTATACAATTCATTTAAATGGATAAATCGTTTTTAAGATACCTATATTTGTCACTGTTTAGTTCCAATGTTTTGGTTTTGCTTCTTATATTTTGCGCCATATTGAGATTAACAAAACCACAGTTATTTAAACTAGAGGACCCGTTGACGCGTGAAGTACACGTTGCCATAGCAACGTGTATATCACTTTAAATAAAAGTTATATTGTCAAACATATAGTAGTGTGTGTAATGTTTTAATTATTTAATGTACTTTATAAGCTAATGCTTATAGCTTAAGCTAATGCTATTGATCAATACTACTGCGCCCTGTACTTCTCCTACACATAAACTATAAGTGTGCCAAATTTCATACTCGTCCGTCCGTGCAATTGTCCTAAAAGTAGGTCCATAATTTTTAATCCACGTATTAATATAGAGTTATTCTCATTTTGTATGTCTTGGCTTATAGTTAAGTACGTAATGTGATACAAAAATCTTCGCAAATCTCTGTACAAATGGCACTTAACAATTAACCGTACCTCTAGATATCGATATAGTTATTATTTTAATTAATTAAACTAAATTATAGGCTTTATAATACTTAACAAACGACATATCGAAATAGCATTTTCTTCTACACACATAAATATTCATCACTCATATAAGACCTGCCAGCATCGTTTATAGTATAATCAATATACCACTACCAATAGAATGCAAGTGATATAACCCAACATTCCTGTATCTTGTGTTTGGTAGTAAGTGACTGCAAATATCCTTTTTTTAAGATCCTATGGTGTTTCCCACAAATGGCAAATATTTCAGTTAGATCACTTTTATTACACCGGTACGATTTTCTTTCTATTCTACGACAACATTGGTAGCACGTCTAGTCCGAGGGGCGGCTGAGATATTCTCTGCCTGCTTCACAGTGTCCGGGAGGCGCATGTGAAGAGTCTCGGGTGTCAGTGTCATAAGGAGACCTGAAATTGCTGCCATTACACCGAAGATGAGATATGGTAACGCTTCCATGTACGCCATCTGTAAACATTAATTATACATCATTTATAATTATACATATATATATATATATATATATATATATATATATATATATATATATATATATATATATATATATATATATATATATATATATATATATATATAAATAATTTATACAGGAGTGAATGAGGAAAGTGACTGCTTAAAACTGATTAATGAGATAAAATGAGATCACCGAAAGTCATTCTCCGGTTTAGCTAAGCATATTGCTACTTTAAGTTTAATATTGTTAAAGCACAATTGTATGACTATATATAGTCATAAGCTTAAGCTTAAGCTTAAGCTTCAAATAAGTGTGAGGTACTCTATGCTATACTAGTAGTATCTGGCTGTAATTATGTTAATGACTACAAGATAGGTATTGATTGTCATATAAATGACAATTTCGAGCCTAACCAACAATGGCGTCATAGGCGCAGTTGTGGAACCCACTCTGCCTATAACGGAGCACACGCTCATCATGGTGTGCCGCGCTTGAGTGGGGAACAGCTCGATCGTGTAGATGTAGATGGACGCGAATCCCATGCTTATTGTCAGCTTACCCAACATTATTAGTAGGATTTCGAGCTCTGTTGATATTTTGTTTGGTTAGCTAAGTTAAACTTTAGGCTGATCCACATAAGTTTTTAATAAGGATAAAATTTGACGCTCTTGCCTATATTTAAGTCCATAATTAATGGTACTCTACAATAGTAATGGCACATATTTCTGCTGATCCAGTGAATAGAAATGCAGAATTTGAGATTCGTTACACAGCGCATTTAAACCTAAGCAATAATATTATTATTACTAAAGGCTCTCCTCTTATAATGTAACTTAATTATATATGTTTCTTATAAAGATAAATGGGGTTGAGCATAAAATAAAAGATAACAAGCCTCTAAAATGCTTACCAAAAGTGGAGTTTGTGGGGCTACGATTTGTCCTATCCTACCGCTCATAGAGCATACAGCTACCATACTCTGACGTAGAGTTGTTGGATACAACTCTGACGTGTAAATGTAGATACTGCTAAAAGCCATACTAATACATAGTTTTCCAAGCAGGTTAAGACATGTCTGCAGCCAAAGAAGATCTGAAAAAAACACTACTTGCTACTTTCTCTTCTAATGGTTCTACTTTGTAAATACTAACACTAAAGGTGAAAATATGAGCTATAAGCGTATATAACATGTATGGTAATATAAGAATATTACTAAAATAAAAGTAAGCCAAAAAAAGAAGCTTTTCGATTTTAATTGTTTTGTATGATAATACAAATCTATTTATATTTTAATGCGTGTACACTACGAGTATATATAAAACATCAACAAACTGGCCAAGGAAAAAACTTACTGTGTGGAATAAACGGCAAACAAACTAGAGAGATTCCGCAAACAAAGAAAGCAGTCATAATGGAACTTTTTCTTCCAAACCGATCCAATGTGAAAATACTTATACAGTATCCAGGTATCTCCACTAACGCAGTCAGTATATAGTTCACATAGCTGTTACCAGCTAGCGACACAGAGTTTATTGATAGTCCGTAGTATATAAACGTCACTGTAATCCACCAGAAAGAGCATATAACCAATCTGACCATTAACACCCTGGACCTAAGCACTTGCAGGCCTAAAGATGGCTCCGTCACTTTTTCTTCTTGTGGACCTTTAGAATTCTCTGGTGTATTTTCTTCTGTCAACTGTCTAATTGTTTCTGATGATAATTTTATTTTATTTATAGCCGCCGCTTTGAAAATAATTCTGGCAGCTTCTTTTTTCTTCCCTTTGCTAAGTAGCCATCGCGCACTCTCTTCTATGAGAAAGAAGTAGAATATAAAGATTAGTGAAGGAGCGTATATTATTCTAGTTAGTGTCCTCCACTCGGGGATGGCCCACGCCACCAACGCTACAATGGTTTGTCCGACGGCGAAGGTACAAGAAATTATATTACCACCAAGGACTCTTCGGCCCAGACCCATCATTTCCAAAGCTGAAAAAATATAAGAATTTTAGATCAAAACTGCACATTTACGCTTATATAATAAAAATAAATAAAATGCTAACAATAGCACAATGCTAACAAAATGCTAACAATTTCTATTTAACTGTGCTTTAAAACCGACAACTATTCTTTTCCTTGCATTTCCTAAGCCTCGCCACTCAACACGCCTGATTTCGAACCCAGTTCTTTCCTATAAAAGATAATCAATGATATACACAGCATGTAAACAAATATATATTACCAAGAATAAACCCCGAGCTGTACACTCCAGCGCCTACGACTGCTTCAACAAACTCCAATGTTACATACGTAATGTAATTCTGTGAGAAAGAGCGGCCGATGCCAACGAAGGCGGGCGCTACTGCCGTCGCTATGAATGCTAAGCGACGACCATAACTGGAAATTAAAATAATAACTAATAATATCAATGAAACCGACTCCATCGTGCCACAGGTAGTAGGTCGTTATGGGTTCTAATATATACTTCCATAATTTGTTTGATATTTCGATAATCTGGTTATTTACACCTAGTACAGGTAATTAGTGTAGATTGATATAATATTATACTTATATCCGCTAGGCAAGAGATATTACCATTGAAGTGAAGGATGATATCAAACTAAACCAAAATATCTCCGCATGAAACAATCAACGTAGGCCGACAAGATTTTAAGGATGTAGGGATATATGTAGGTGTCTAGAAAGCTTGGACGGTATATGAGCGGGCCCGAGTTCTGATACGTTAAACATTTTATACGTTTTCTCAAATTTTCTTTTCTCAATGTGTATGTAAATTGTATTATTACTTCAAAAGAAGATATTCTTTTTTAAATCTACTTCTAATGAAGAAGTCTTGTAGGTTCTATATATTGCGTCTCCAGCGTGCCAGTTGAGCACAAATCACTTTCCCGATGTTACGTCGTATGGAAAATACGGAGGAGATTATACCTTCTACTGTGCACAAAACGAGTGTGTTTAAAATAGGTACAGCTAGAAATAATGATAAAATACAAAAGAGATAAAAAGAGTGATTACTTGTCTGAAACGTATGCAGTAAGAGGCAACGCGACGAACAGTCCCGCGCTGTGCAACGTCCCGACCAACGTCCGCTTCCACTCCTCACACGCCAGGTCGAACTGGAATTCCGAATAAAACATAACGCATCAAGTATCTACAATATTTAGTACAATTTTTCATTTGGCTTAATGTATCTTCTTATTTTCCGGAACAATTGTGAACTAATCATATCACCAGTAATTCTACAGATATATTTTTATGGATCTGGACATGGATATAGGAAGAACGCTATATCGGTTTCGGTTACTTGGCTTTTTTATATTAGAAATTATCCCATTATCAGATTCGGTTACGATTACGGATGGCTTTTTATTTTTTTTTATTTCAGAATCGATTGTTTCGGTTATGATTTGTGATAACGACACTCTGTCCTTTACTTTTTGAATACTGCATGTTTCACCTAATCCTGGGATCTGGCATACCACATCACAAAACAAATAAGCTGCAAAATATATTTCCTAAAACTCTTAACGCATTTAAACTAAAATGCGAATCAATATCATACCTACCGTAGAAACAATACTATTATCATTTTCATATATCCAGCTATTACACCATTTGGTGTTCGTCTGGTGGAAGGACCCCGGAGCACAGGTAGTGCCGACCGGGAGGAAGCGCTCGCACCGCCCCCTCGCCCCGTCCGGTAACGCCCAGCTGCCCCAGCCGTTGGTGTCGAACTTCGGGGGAGAGGATTCGCATTCTGGGACTCGACATCTGGAACATTTCCAGATAATGTTAAGTGGAAATTAATTTAAGTTATATGTAAACATATGTTATCGTAGCGGACTCAACCTGGAGAATGAGTAGAATTAAGCGAGGAAATATTGTATTAACGGTTTTGGATTAAAATAAAAAAAAACACGATGACACGATTTACATAATAATAAAACGTAAAGCAAACAATTACTGCATAGATTACTATTTATAATTGTGGAGAAAAATTTAAGCCATATATTATACCGTATGTGATGCTTACTAAGGAGAGTAGCGCAATCAAACATAAATCATTTGACCTACTATTCAGCTTTAAGCAATAAGTACGTACGTTAACAATCCACAGTCATGATAGTCATATCCGCTCCTTTGTGTGGCTCCTTTTATATATATACAAGGTCTAAATTTATGGTCTGAAGTTAGCAATAGGATTACCTATTTATTAATAATAGGATTTAATTATTTTATTTCAATATTGCACCCGAGTTGAAGCGAGCGAACTGGTTTCCCCGCCGAGTGAGATATCATCTGTCCGGTATTTAACGCAAATTATAAGCAATGCGCCATCGAAGTCTAATGCGTCGAGTGTTTGTAGTATTTATACCGCTCAATTAAATAACTACGCGCAACAGACTGGGGACGAGTGGGTTAATGTGAGACCGAGACGCCCGCGCCGCCGAGCAGCACCCCCTGGTAAAAACAGGAGTAAGACGACGATGGAGGAGGAACTTACACCAACGGAGGGATCAAGTGTAAACTTAAAAGGATTTTATTACCAGACAATGACTCAAAAATAGCCCTAATAAGCAAGGCAATAAATATATCAAGTATTAAATTAAGGCGGTTGAACGTAAAAAGTACCTACATATCTGGAGGCTTCTTAAAGATACTACAGAAAAAGACTTATCTGAGTATGTGACAGAAATAGTGGGCGAAACAGCTTCGTAGCGATTAACAAGATCCAACATTAAACGGAGAGAGGATAATCTTCGTTTAAAATATGTGTTACGGAAGACAATTTTGATAAGTTGTACAATCTAAGCGTATGGCCGAAAGACACCGAATATAGCGAATGGGTATTTTTCCGAGCCCCGGAACACGCTCAACATCAAACCGCGCAATAACTGGAAAGTTTACATTTTGTATCAGAATGTAAGAGGCCTCCGAACGAAGACTTCGCAATCTTCATCATTTGTCGAATCTTCGGCCTCTGATTTCGCGATCACAGAAACCGGTTGTGATAAAGCTATTCAAAATGCGGAGATCTCCCGGCTACTCTGTGGTGCGTTGCGACCGCGCGGACGGCCGTAAGTAGGGACGCGTGCTGCTGGCCGCCACACCTCGGTTCCAGTTACAGCAGGCATCCCCGCCTGGCGGTATTAACATAGACGACTACAATTTTTAACTGGTATGTGCGTCCGTTTATATACGTAATAGATTATTGTTTGCCTGCTGTGTTGTCTATATCCCCCGCCGTGGGCCGGGAAAAATGAGTACCTAGTACTGCTCGAGTTAATTGAACAAATATGTGTCCGACTAAAAAATAATGTTGTTTTAGGTGACTTCAATTTGAACTCATGTAGCCGTAGCAATGTCGTTAATTACTATGAATATTTTATGTCATTCTGTGAACTCGTTCAGTGTAATACTATTTCGAACTGTCAAGACCGACAGCTGGACCTGGTACTGAGCGCCGTGGCGCTGGGGTGTCTGTGGCGGCGGCTGACGAGGCGCTGCGGCTGGTGGACGCGTACCACCTACCACTCGCTGTCACCGTCAACGCCTCCGCCGCCACATCCGCCGCGACAAGTGCGGGTAGCTGCCAGGACCCGGGCCCGGGCCCGGGCCAGTGACAATTAAAGCAATGGAATATTAATAAAGCGTACTTCCACAAATTATATTACTCCATCTCAAAAATTAACTGGACGGAGGTATATATAACCGACGATCCTGATTTGACAGTAAACTTCTGTTCTGTTCTGTACTACAGTAATGGCGTTTCGAATTCACTTAGCCTTTAGGAGAATACATGAAGGAGAATCTACGGTGAAAAGATAACTAACTTTACACAATAATACAATGCATGACTTTAAACTTATTCTATAATAGACTTAATGACATATTTGATAACTGCGTGCCTTTGAAGTCTCACAAACTGGATAATTCGAGATATATTTATCCAGTATGGTACACCTCCGAATCCAGGACAATCTCGCTTCGGACCCAAAAGCATTTTGGGACTTTTTAGGGAAGGCATTTGACACGGTTGATGGTGACGTCTTGCTGGCGAAGCTGGCTGCCATGAGCTTGTCGAGTCGCGTCGCAGGAATATACTACGCTTTAACGCTGATAAATGCTCATTGCTTTCTATCAGTCTCGCGCGCGATATTCAGCGCTTCACCTATCACGTGGGGGATCAGCCTTTGCAGCGCGTCACAGAGGTGAAGGATCTGGGCGTTCAATTTACCTCTGGTCTCAACTTTCGAGCGTAGCATATAGCCAGAGCATGCAAAAAAGCTGGCTTCATGATGAGGCAAGCGGGAAGCTTCACTAACTTTGCCGCTTTACGTGCATTATACGAAGCCTTGGTGAGGAGTCATTTGGAGTGCATTTCGGTTGCGTGATCTCTGAGCGAGATCCAGTATAAGCTTATGATAGATCGCATCCAAAATAAGTTCACCAGGGTCCTCTATCTCAAAATGTACGGAGTGTATCCTGGCTATCTCCTACTGTATCCTACTTTTTTCATTATAGGCATGGTGGAATATATATATATATATATATATTATATATATATATATATATATATATATATATATACATATATATACATATATATATATATATATATATATATATATATATATATATATATATAATATATATATATATATATATATATATATATAATATATATATATATATATATATATATATATTCTGGACTCGACATCTGGAACATTTCCAGATAATGTTAAGTGGAAATTAATTTAAGTTATATGTAAACATATGTTATCGTAGCGGACTCAACCTGGAGAATGAGTAGAATTAAGCGAGGAAATATTGTATTAACGGTTTTGGGTTAAAATAAAAAAAAAACACGATGACACGATTTACATAATAAAAACGTAAAGCAAACAATTACTGCATAGATTACTATTTATAATTGTGGAGAAAAAATTTAAGCCGTATATTATACCGTATGTGATGCTTACTAAGGAGAGTAACGCAATCAAACATAAATCATTTGACCTACTATTCAGCTTTAAGCAATAAGTACGTACGTTAACAATCCACAGTCATGATAGTCATATCCGCTCCTTTGTGTGGCTCCTTTTATATACAAGGTCTAAATTTATGGTCTGAAGTTAGCAATAGGATTACCTATTTATTAATAATAGGATTTAATTATTTTATTGCAATATTGCACCCGAGTTGGAGCGAGCGAACTGGTTTCCCCGCCGAGTGAGATATCATCTGTCCGGTATTTAACGCAAATTATAAGCAATGCGCCATCAAAGTCTAATGCGTCGAGTGTTTGTAGTACTTATACCGCTCAATTAAATAACTACGCGCAACAGACTGGGGACGAGTGGGTTAATGTGAGACCGAGACGCCCGCGCCACCGAGCAGACCCCCTGGTAAAAACAGGAGTAAGACGACGATGGAGGAGGAACTTACACCAACGGAGGGATCAAGTGTAAACTTAAAAGGATTTTATTACCAGACAATGACTCAAAAAATAGCCCTAATAAGCAAGGCAATAAATATATCAAGTATTAAAATTAAGGCGGTTGAACGTAAAAAGTACCTACATATCTGGAGGCTTCTTAAAGATACTACAGAAAAAGACTTATCTGAGTATGTGACAGAAATAGTGGGCGAAAACAGCTTCGTAGCGATTAGCAAGATCCAACATTAAACGGAGAGAGGATAATCTTCGTTTAAAATATGTGTTACGGAAGACAATTTTGATAAGTTGTACAATCTAAGCGTATGGCCGAAAGACACCGAATATAGCGAATGGGTATTTTTCCGAGCCCCGGAACACGTTCAACATCAAACCGCGCAATAACTGGAAAGTTTACATTTTGTATCAGAATGTAAGAGGCCTCCGAACGAAGACTTCGCAATCTTCATCATTTGTCGAATCTTCGGCCTCTGATTTCGCGATCACAGAAACCGGTTGTGATAAAGCTATTCAAAATGCGGAGATCTCCCGGCTACTCTGTGGTGCGTTGCGACCGCGCGGACGGCCGTAAGTAGGGACGCGTGCTGCTGGCCGCCACACCTCGGTTCCAGTTACAGCAGGCATCCCCGCCTGGCGGTATTAACATAGACGACTACAATTTTTAACTGGTATGTGCGTCCGTTTATATACGTAATAGATTATTGTTTGCCTGCTGTGTCGTCTATATCCCCCGCCGTGGGCCGGGAAAAATGAGTACCTAGTACTGCTCGAGTTAATTGAACAAATATGTGTCCGACTAAAAAATAATGTTGTTTTAGGTGACTTCAATTTGAACTCATGTAGCCGTAGCAATGTCGTTAATTACTATGAATATTTTATGTCATTCTGTGAACTCGTTCAGTGTAATACTATTTCGAACTGTCAAGACCGACAGCTGGACCTGGTACTGAGCGCCGTGGCGCTGGGGTGTCTGTGGCGGCGGCTGACGAGGCGCTGCGGCTGGTGGACGCGTACCACCTACCACTCGCTGTCACCGTCAACGCCTCCGCCGCCACATCCGCCGCGACAAGTGCGGGTAGCTGCCAGGACCCGGGCCCGGGCCCGGGCCAGTGACAATTAAAGCAATGGAATATTAATAAAGCGTACTTCCACAAATTATATTACTCCATCTCAAAAATTAACTGGACGGAGGTATATATAACCGACGATCCTGATTTGACAGTAAACTTCTGTTCTGTTCTGTACTACAGTAATGGCGTTTCGAGCGTGCCAGTTGAGCACAATTTACTTCGCTAATGTCACGTTGTATGGAGAATACACGAAGGAGAATGTACGGTGAAAAGATAACTAACTTTACACAATAATACAATGCATGACTTTAAACTTATTCTATAATAGACTTAATGACATATTTGATAACTGCGTGCCTTTGAAGTCTCACAAACTGGATAATTCGAGATATATTTATCCAATATGGTACACCTCCGAGTCCAGGACAATCTCGCTTCGGACCCAAAAGCATTTTGGGACTTTTTAGGGAAGGCATTTGACACGGTTGATGGTGACGTCTTACTGACGAAGCTGGCTGCCCTGGGCTGCACGCCGCATACGTTGACCTTCTTCGCAGACTACTTGTGAGACAGGCGTCAGTATGTTGACTGTGGAGGGTACCTTTCGGAGCAGTACCGGACAAGATAAGGCGTCAGCCAAGGTAGTAATTTAGGACCCCTTCAATTCATCATGCTGATCAATGATTTACCGGAGGTGGTTCATGAGTCTACATGTCTCCTTTATGCTGATGATCTGGAGATAGTGCGTGAAGTTGAGGACATGGCCGACCATCGTGGACTGCAACGGGACATTGACAGCGTTGTCGAGTGGCGTCGCAGGAATATACTACGCTTTAACGCTGATAAATGCTCTTTGCTTTCTATCAGTCTCGCGCGTGATGTTCAGCGCTTCACATGTCACGTGGGGGATGAGCCTTTGCAGCGCGTCACAGAGGTGAAGGATCTGTGCGTTCAATTTACCCCTGGTCTCAACTTTCGAGCGCATATAACCGGGGCATGCAAAAAAGCTGGCTTCGTGATGAGGCAAGCGGGAAGCTTCACTAACTTTGCCGCTTTACATGCATTATACGAAGCCTTGGTGAGGAGTCATTTAGAGTGCATTTCGGTTGTGTGATCTCTGAGCGAGATCCAGTATAAGCTTATGATAGATCGCATCCAAAATAAGTTCACCAGGGTCCTCTATCTCAAAATGTACGGAGTGTATCCTAGCCATCTCTTACTGTATCCTACTTTGTTCATTATAGGCATGGTGGGATATAGTACGCTGGAAACACGGCGGGAAGTCAGATACCTGGTAAAGGTATTGCGGGGTGAACTGAACAGTCCTGTAA
The DNA here is from genome assembly GCA_037127375.1 of Dione juno. Taxonomy (NCBI): domain Eukaryota; kingdom Metazoa; phylum Arthropoda; class Insecta; order Lepidoptera; family Nymphalidae; genus Dione; species Dione juno. The sequence goes on along the minus strand of JAXRJS010000058.1, from coordinate 2,426,339 downwards.
TGCTGGAAGAATTAAAGCTCTCCGTACCGCCTAACAGCGTCCAGCGGCGTCGGCAGCCGCCGCTCACGCGGGCGTTACGAGTGCTCAACGCGGCGGCATGTCATTGAGACCTGTTCAGTTGCACACTGGACGAGTTCACTAAAATTTGTGATAAATTGTGTACGTCATAGTTGAGTGTCTTGGTATTTTATAATTGTATAACATATAAATTAAAATCGACCACATTATGCTTCTCACAGTCTCCGGATTGAAAGGCTCCAAAAGCGTTTCTTATATTACGTTGCATTCTCAATAGAAAAATCGAAATCCCTGAAAACTTACGAAGATAGACTTGAATATTTCAGTTTAGAAAGCTTGGAAAAAAGAAGGGAAAGACTGGATTTGCTTTTCGTATATAAAAGTATAAATAGTATATATGATAATCTGTCGTTGGTACAAGCAAAGCGTTTTGGATCCATTTGGAGACTCTTTATATAAGTATCGTAAAATCGCAACTAAACGTCTCTGACATCAGCATTCCATAGCGTATTGTTTTATTATTATTATTTTTTATATATATTTTATCTTTTCCTTAAGTTTATGAATTCTTCTTAAAGAATCAATATATTAAGAATTTATTGTATGGTGTTCTCAGTAACATGTGTAATATATTCATTTTTGTGTTTTGGTAAATTATATTTGTGTAAATAGTAGCATATCTCTATTGTTGCATGCGGTATTCACCTTAAAAGGTAATGCATTTAGTTTAAGAACAACATAGTTAAGAAACTTTACTTGCTATTTTTATTGTAATTACCACTGGTGAATCTAAATAAATAAATAAATAAATAAATATAAATTGTATGACATAGGAAATAATTTTATTTGGTATTATTGTATTAGATTTGTTGTTAATTATTGTTTATTATTGTGTGGAGTGGTATTTATGGAATCAACTGTACTAACGCATTGTGCTTCTGTAATGTTAGCTATAAGTTTTATAAAATGAATAAATAAATATAATCTAACATAGTGTGCATATATAAAACATCTTTTTTTCCTCTTAAAACACTGTCTATCAGTTAAAACAATATTTAAATCTATAGTTTTATTAATAAGCGGAAAGCGGCTTTATTTTATACTTAAGCTACAATCAGAATCATCATTACCTCAACCTGACCTCGTCCACTGCTGGACTTGGGCCTCTCCAATGGTTACGGCACTGAACTCGACCTACGACTCTTCACCTTCCGTATTTTATAATTAATAATGATAACTTAATGATAACTTAACATGTAACAATTAAATTTATAACCGACCAGATTTCCTGTGACATAAATAAATCGAACTTATACAAGGATCTACATTGCCTCATATTACACGGTTGTTATGTATATACTAGACGAGACATAGATCCTTCCTTCTACTTAACATTATCCCGGCCTATTGCCAGGGTCTGCTTTCCTACTACTAGACGAGACAGATATAGTCACATAATTATTATTATATAATATACATGCACACTATTCTAATACGCAGTAAAATCACTAAAAATTCAAATTCGCTCCGGTGTTATTTTAAAATTGTATGATGTTAAGAGCGATTTTGTTCAAAATTAAATACTTGTACTTGTGGTGAAGAACGTAACACGTGAAAGAGGTTATAGTGAGTCTATTTAAAAAAATAGACAGTCAGTTAGATTCTTAATTCCGTTATACCTGTACATGACTTTGGCATAGCTAAAATCCTTTAACACGCACGTAATATAAACTTACAGAAAACTTACTTAAAAATTGTATATTATGTGTTATACGAATTACAAGACGTATATTTAAAAACAACATTTTCACACAAACTATAACAAGTGTTCCTTACAATTTCAGAATGTTTAACACATACGAGTATATACTAACCATTTATATATATATATATATATATATATATATATATATATATATATATATATATATATATATATATATATATATATATATATATATATATATATATATATATATATATATATATATATATATATATATATATATATATATATATATATATATATATATATATATATATATATATATATATATATATATATATCTATATATATATATATATATATATATATATATATATATATATATATATATATATATATATATATATATATATATATATATATATATATATATATATATATATATATAGCATCTGCATAAAATGAAGAATTATACCAGATTTGGAGCAATCTTGTACAGAGTGTACTATAATGGTCATAGATACTCGTAGAAAAAAGAAGAAAGACCATCTTGACCTGCGCCACGAGGCGGTTGCGGGTTCGATTTGTGAATGGTCAATTCTTCTCATTTTCTCCAAATGTCTTACCACCAATTTATTTCTTCACACTTAGCATGTAAAAACGATAGAAGACTAGACTATCCTTTACACTGTGCTCTAAGCAGGTGATAAAATGATAGTAATATATATATATATATATATATATATATATATATATATATATATATATATATATATATATATATATATCTATATATATATATATATATATATATATATATATATATATATATATATATATATATATATAATATATATATATATATATATATATATATATATATATATATATATATATATATATATATATATATATATATATATATATATATATATATATATCTATATATATATATATATATATATATATATATATATATATATATATATATCTATATATATATATATATATATATATATATATATTATATATATATATATATATATATATATATATATATATATATATATATATATATATATATATATATATATACGTAAACCTGTTTTAAAGGAAAACAAAAAGGATGTTTCGAGACGGAAGCCGCATAGAATAATACTAATGCCAAGGTGCTGTCATCCTCGTCCTCAATCTGATATAAAATGGTAATTTTGCTAAAAATAATCAAGCTGCCAGGTATCATATGATTTTCCTTCTTATGGTCGTTTTCTGTCGGCGAGACGTTAATTATGAATTTATTATATTACGATTTAAATTTATGTTAATAGAGTATATTATGTAATTATACAATTTTTATTAATCTTACTTAAATGTTAATTGACGTTGTTAATGTGGCTTTAACACCTTACGTATAACTTAAGAATAAAATACTGAAAAGGAATCTACGAGTAGGTGTGCGTTACTCTGTGCGTTAGTCATTTATTTGTAGTGGGCGGTGTGAGGTGTCCGTCACACGTGTCCTCACTGACCCATTCAGGCGTAAAACTAGCAGCTTCCTAAAGTAATTTCTTCTAATTTAACCCTTTGTATCGTAGTGAGCGTAAATTTATAATACCTCTACTAGCTATTAGACGTACAGTGGCACAATCCTTGCAATCAGCCGAGCACCTGACAGCGCCATGATGGAGTCATCCGACAATATAGCCTATACAATCGCAATACATAATTGACGCCTACAATAAAATATGGGAAATTCACATCGTAATCGAAATAATGAACTCTAGTGTAGATAATATATTTTATATTGTATCGATATTATGACGTTATCGTAGCTTTTTATGGTGGAGATAAACTGGGATCATGCGGTGGCTAGATAGCCACTTATGAAGGTTTCGTACGTCAAAAAAAAGCAAAAGTTTGTTTGTTGTCCGTCTGTTGGTCCGTTTATCTATTCACCTGTTAAGACCATCTTTTGGAACCAAGAGCATGATCGTGTGAAGGTTAAAATGAATATGAAATATCCAGATCGGTGGTACCTTAGAGCACCGAATAAAAAAAACCTAACAAGTCAACGCAATCAAAATTTATGAGCATTTTTGCTTAGTTTTTGCCACATTTTATATGTTACGTGTCGCGTAATCAAAACATATACAACTCGCACTTGACCGAATTTTGAACAGTTGGGTATCTTTTTTAATTTACGTACATAAACACGTTTAACTGTATTTTCTAGCATAATTTATTTATCAACAAATTTAGTGCAAATATCTGCTATACATCAGTAGCCTTGTCCTACTCCTTGCGTTGGACTGTGAAGACTATGGAGACGTCGCTTCAGAACATTGAAAATAATTAAAATATAAACAATACCCCGAGAACGACTCCAAAAATATCGCAAACAATTTCCAGTTGAACAAGGTAAGCGGTAAACAAGTTACTTGATCATAAATTATAATATTATTTATAACTTCTTATTTCTTAGTAGATATTACCAAAACATCCTGGTTTCAAAAAGTAAGCAATAAGTATCTATATATAATAAATGTATTTTTTATTTATCAATGTAATAAATTATAAAATGTTTTTGTTTTTTTTATTTTGTCCGTTTGCCTGTGCGCTTGTGCACGCTCACGTTACCTATTTCATTTCAATGGGTTCATGAATAAGAAGTTATAAAGTTATTTAAATAATTTTGTTAAATGTACATTTTTTTACTGAATTCAATATTTTTATTCAATTCAAATTTACTTTCCCACTTAGACAAAGGTGCAGCGGGCACAGCTTGTTATACGAATGATATGTTTAAAAAACAGAATATTTATCCAATATTTATTTATTTATTTATTTATTTATTTATACAAAATATAATATAAAAATAAACATACAAAGGAATAACAAATGTGTATATTGTGTGGAATTCGCCGCGTAATCGACCTATAGGGCACTTTCTGTTGACCTAGATTTGGGGATTTTGGGTTCGAACTTACACTTATACTTACATAGACTACAAAGACCCACATAAATAAATAAATAAATTTAAGTTTGTTAATTTTTTTAAGTTCTATTTCCAGTTGACCTACATACAACAAACTGGTGCGAAACCGATGTTTTTTGCTATATAACTTAATATTTACGAGAAAAATCCAAAAATACAAAAATATTAGCCTTGAACTACTTCTTAGCGCACCTCAGATCTATGGCACCTTTTGATACCAAATTTTTGTACCAAAGTTCGACTCTGTGAGATTTATTGTCCCCAGTATGTTCATAGCTAACTTTACCGGACTATAAGTGATAACTGCTAAGATAATACAATGATGTGTGAGTTTAAAACAATGTAAAGACTTGAGGAAAAACCGTTTTACTTTTTTTAAAGCGTTAGGTCTTAGGTACCGTGTTATGTGTGCATAAACATATGTGTAATATACACGTGTGCGAATAAATTATTAAATTTCAATATTATAACTTGGAAATTTTCGAAGCCATGATAGCGCCGTGGCAGTGGGACATCATCTGACTATTAACGCGACAGTTCCAGTTCCCACCTCCACACACTAGGGAATTCATTATTTTATTTGTTTCCGTTCTATTCGACAAGCAATGTGTTGATTTCGCGGACAATTCGCGGTGAGGAGCGGAGAGCGGAGACTCTAAGCACTAGGTCCTCGCACTAAACATACGTGATGAAGCGTGATGGTGAAAAAAAATATATGACCGGTATTTTTAATTAGGTACTTTATTATCTACTATGATTTAACAATCTGGTCTTGATAGTGAGACGGCGGCAGATCTTACACTACATATGCTGGCGAGCTAAGCGCGGCGTCGTGTTCTGGTCACGCACTTTGGTCGGTACACGAAGCTTACCCTGGCTAACCTGTTCTATACTCATATGCGGGATAAAGCGTGAAATAACATTCTTGAAAACAAAAAATAAATCGAGCTCATTGTCACAATTCATTATCTAATATATAATTAATACGTGTAGCAAAAACTTTGGACCTCTTTTTACGAAAATTGCGCGGACCGACGAGTATGAAATTTGGCGCACTTATAGTGTATGTGTGTGTGTGTATGTAGAAGAAGTTCAAAACGCTAATATTTTCCAATAATAATGCTTATAAAGTACATTAAATCAATAAATAAAACATTACACACTGTACCGTGATATCTTCTAAAATATAAAATTTATTGATAACAAAGTTTATGTTGGTATATAAACGCACAACGTATCTACTTTTGGATAAGGAATATTGCTGGGCTGGCTGTTTGTTTAAAATTATTTCGTAAATATCACTTTATTTTTTTTTGTACTTTGTAAAATATAAAAATGGTCTCTGGCAGACTTTTATTTAGAACTCTTAAAGAGGATCAATTCTGTCACATATAATTTTGACTCAGCTTTAACCACATATACAGCGCATGCGCAGATGTTATCAAGCTACTCTGTATTTTTAATAAACATTAAAGTTTTCATACGGGTCCCTAACGTTTTCGTCAATATTCTGTCATCTATGACCATCACAGATAATGAAGGTATCTAATGGTAACAGAATTGTTCAAATCGGTTCAGTAGTTTCGGAGCGTATCGCTGTCAAACAAACAAACAAATCATTCTTCTTTATTTATTAGAAAAGAAAACTACTATAGAAGCGATATAACATAGCATTAAAGGATTTTAGTGGTAAATACCTTTGTAGATTAGAGACAGTAAGGTAACAACTTAATCATAATACAAGTGAGTAATTTGAGTGCTTATCTATATATTTCAAATATGAAGTACACACTCTAGATCCCACGTTCCGTAAGTAACAGTAGGTATCGGCAAGAACAAAAAATACAAATATATATATATATATATATATATATATATATATATATATATATATATATATATATATATATATATATATATATATATATATATATATATATATATATATATATATATATGTATATATGTTGGTTTTCTTCAAAAACCTCCCACGACATGTAACATATAAATTTAGTATAGGTATATATACCAACTTACAACCTACTCTGGAGTAAACAACCCAACCTAGAACCTAAAAGTAAACAACCTACTCTGGAAATAGTGTGGAGAATAAAGACAAAACTTTCAGTATAATAAAACAAGGAAACCATCAACTATGGGGAAAAAAGCGGGAAAAAAAGTAAACACTAAACAAATGTAATCGGAAACATTTGCCTATTGTTTTTTTTGCAATACAAGACAATATTGTAGTTAAGCGTTGAAGTCATAGAGACACGTCAATTCAAGCGTGAAATAACTAAGCTATTACTATCTGTGACCAGACATATAAAGGTTTTATTTAAAATGCTTAAACATTATGTAATTCTATACATTTTTCCATTGCTTGAATATTCTCAAAAAACATAATTCTTCTAGACATACAACGGCTCGAAATTGATTAGAATACGGAAAGCAGAGTGTCTTGACACTGGGCTCTCTCTGTAAACCTTAAGCAAGTAGATAAGAGCATTATAATGATTCTACTGGTATATTATAATCCAGTTTTACCTATATCACGATCGAGACGTAAGATTATCGTTGAGTGGCAAGTTTCATTGTTCTAAATAATCAAAATGTTGCAAGTGTTAACTGATATCATAGAAGATATAGATTCAATGATCATAGATTATATAGATAAATGAAGTAACTTTAAGAACAAACGTTTTAGAGATTTGCCTTCAACAGCTTTAACTTTATTATGTATTTGATAGAATAAAATACTGTCAATAAAGAAAAACAAAGAACTGATGATGATCACGTGAGTGTGATGAGTATCAAGTGCGTGATGACGTGATCACTACTTCCTTTACTTCAGTGTTTAGTTTTTTCCTTTTATATAGGTACTTAGGTTCACTTCTTGACAAAATAAATCAAGCAATGTCACAAATACGGCTAGCTCGAATATTCTAAGACGACAGATTGAGTCGCAGTCGCAAATGTATACATATACATGTTTACTACTAGAAGTTGCTACTTTGTTACATTATAACACTTGACATGTGCATATGTATTGTTTAACGATATTTTTAATCTCTTTTTTATCTAACGTTACATATTATAGATATTCTAAATCAGCTGCGCTTATCAATATCATAAGATATATTGTAAACTTAGCGTAATCAGTTAGAAATGTGTATTATATACAAATATGTATAGATAACAAAAGAGGTACATAAGAAAACAAAATTTATTACCGGAGTGTCCTCACAGAGGGCCACAGAGACAGAGGGCTCTGTCTTCTCTGCTGTATTTGAGATACAGCGCGAATTCGAAAAGAATCGAAGACTAAAAGCTAATAGTTATTACATTAGCATTATAATACTGCTAAAGTAAAGTTATTGAGTTCAATTACTTTACTTTAGCAGTATTATAATGCTAATATCCATAGACTATTCTAAGTTTTTATATAAAAAAAGTTACAGTTCCACATTTGGCCACATTCTGTATTCAAATCTAAAAATTAAAAAAGAATCGACGTCAACCTGGCTATATGTACAAACAAAACCCAAACAAGTGTTTTTTTCCGTAGCTCAGAAAGAAGAAAAGGATCACTTCTATTTATTGTCGGTACAGATATACATTCTGTCAAACAAGATGGTAATGAGTATCAAATATCAGGTCTATATAGTCCTTTGTAGCACAGAAATTCTTACTTTTAAATCAAACGCATTCAGAAGATACAAAGTTTATAAATTCGCCGCATAGTCAAAAACCTATTAGTACTTTGCCGTAGACCTAGATTTATGAAATTTGTTAGAGCTTACTGTACACTGAAGAATCAAATCCTAACAATATAAAATATCATTAAAAAAAACCAGTACAAACTTATATTATTCATTCTAATACAAATATTCAAGTTTGTCAATTTGCACTAACAAGCCTATTGTCTGACTCGTATTTTTTTTCTTTCCTTCGCCTATCATTAAAAATTAACACTCAAGTCATTATATATATATATAGATATATATATATATATATATATATATATATATATATATATATATATATATCTAATATATATAATATATATATATATATATTATATATATATATATATGTGCATAACATATACATATACATATACATATACATATACATATACATATACATATAAAAGTTAAACTTTAAACATAATTTTCACCAAATTAGATATGACACCCTTAACCTATTCAATACGAGTATATTATCATACTATAATATATTACTATTAAAGTATAACGTGTAATTATAACTAAAACTCGTTTAGATATAGCGCTAGTTCTAAGTACATATTCACGTAACAAACGTAAAGATAGAAATAATGATTTCTTATCATCAATATCAATTCTATATAAGGACCAAGAGTCTGTAGTGTTGTAATATTCATATTAAAAAAACACCACTCACTTCCCTAACCATATAACAAAAACCATACGATGTTCATGTCACTTACCTGTACGGAACGATGCCAGCTGCAAATATATACTGGTTGATGTACACGGCACTAAACAATATCGGGATCAAGATCAAACAATACGTCCTTATCTGATAACGTCCCAGCATCCCGATCTCCTCGAACACTTCCTCCAAATCCATTTCCTTCGTCATTTTCAAAACTACTGCTCAACCAATTATTTAAAACACTAAATATCTGTTCATTCTTAATTTTAAACTTTTTTAGAATATTTGTATAATATATTTTGCGATTTTTATTATTTTCTTATGGCAAGTGGCGTGAGACGCGTCTGCGCCGTCGCGAGGTCAGCCGGACGGTGCGTTAATGCATAATATTTGCTACAAATTTTTTCACCTTGTCGTCCATCGGCACAATAAATTAAAGCTAGATAATAGTACACGGGGTGTGCTATATAATACAATACATACATAGCACATGTTGAATATACAAACACATGTACATTTAACATACTTATAAAATTAAATATTAATTTTAATATTTAAACAACTTGTTAATACAAGTATTGCGTAAATATATTTTTTATAGATATACAAAGAGAGAATTAAATTTATTTCTCCTTTTATCGCCAATGGACTAGAAACTTTAGTCACAATCAGATTAAAAAGATTACTATCCTATCCTATCCTATCACAAGATTGATTTATCAACATATTTTTGAAGAATTAAAATAATTTTCAGTATTGATAGCATACGAGTATATTAGTATGTTAGACAGCTATGTTAGTAAGCGACTTACTAAACTATACGCAGGAATCTGGACGGGATGTGGCCCACCGTACATGTGCAAGTATGTCATGGGTCATAAACAACTATTAGTCATTTAAGTCCTAAGGAGTTAGTGTGTGTTTTATCACTATTTAAATACGGGCGTAAGCTAACTCATGGTTTCATTTTTTTGCTATAGCATTTATATAAGAAACAGAATCTACTGATATATCAATTTTATTGTACTATTAGTCCTATATAATTCTTAACAAAACATTTTTTAGTAAATAATATATTCATGACTTTCACCAAACCGCCAGCCTCGTCCGTCGAAGGCAGGTTTTTTAACTTTTACTTTCTACATACTACAAGTTCCATTTATTTAAAATGATATAAGTATAACTTAGGTCTGATTAAAATCAGCACTTACCTTGCTTCGGTTCTGGCTGCCATGAATACATATTGAAAACTGTTGATAGCGCTGAAGACCATCACGAAGAGGATGGGGAAGAAGTTCTGTTTCTGATATCTCCCATTCTGACCCAGTTCTAGCAGTACTTTGTCGAAATCTATACCTTTTTTGGTGGCCAGACCTTGCTTACTGTCCATGTACTCTTTGCTTTCTATACTTAGTTCTGTCATTACGTGCTTTTAAATTTATTTAAGTTCCAAAATCAATAACATTACATTGTTGCGCAACACACAGTGAAAAACTTATTATTTCGTAATTTTCTGCTAAAAAAACATTTCTTTAGAAAATGAATACATGATTATCTATTGATATTTGAAAGATGTCAGAATAAAGAAGGTAAGTTTTAGCAGAGATTGTATATATTGATAACTAGCGACCTCAAATTCGCGTTCATTTTAAAATTTTATACAAACATTACAATTCAATTCTATGATTTTCTCGCTTGTCTTTTTTGAATCACTCTTGTCTATTGTTAAAAATCGTGATTAATGTACCTATATGTTTATTGCATGTATATATTATAACGTAAACGTATATGTAATCAACATATAGTCTGTAAGCAGATTATGCTCTAGCTTTTCTATCATAGCGTAAAAAACACAATATCCACTATCCACAACAGAAATTTATAATCCAAATCATACCAACACTATTTATTTTTAATTTATTGGAACGCTATAATTAAAATAATTCAGTACTCCGCCTACTCTTTGACGTTCTTAATTCTAGTCTTGACAAATGTACTAAGTACTACTATCTTCAATTTTTAACATCGTCCATGATTAAAATTATATTAATATTGTACTAAAAAAACGTTATTTGAACGTTATTTGAGCATTATTTGCTCATATTACAAAGAAAATGAGTAATTTATTCGACAATATCTATTATATAATTAAGCTTAAATTTTTTTATTCGGTTTATTTGGGTTATCACATAAGTACAGTGCAATTTTGAAGTAACATTTGTAACACAAAAGAAAAACATAATAGTAACAATTCTCCAAACAGACCAATAAATGAAAAATTATAAACTATAAAGAAACAACAAAAATACACCAGAATCGAACAACAACGTATACGTTGTTAGATTTTTCAAGCGAGTTTAGTCTTGATTTTACGAAGTGATGCCCAAAACATGTAAACTTTTGTAGATAGTTCATTTGCTAGGCGACATAAATGTGAAACTGGAGAGTCAGCGCCCAGTACAGTTCGGCGAATTGGAGGGTGATAAAGTGTTGTGAAACGTCTAGAGCATTTATAAGGAACTCTAAACTTAAATACCGACAAAAGATTGGGACAATTATAGTGATAATTTAATAATTTATAGCGAAAAGTTAAATGCAACATGTCCCTTCATGCATTTAAAGATTGAATTTAAAAATTCTGCATTCTGTCTTTGTAAGATAGTATACTTTTAGAAATCCCTCCCTAAACTTTGCTAACCGCCATAGAAATCTTTGCTGAACTCGTTCAATTCGCAACGAACTTGTGGAATAGTGAGAACTCCAGACAGTGCCACAATAGTCTAGGATGCTGCGGACGTGACTATTATAAAACATCATTTTTGTTTTGCTTCGTAATTAATAGGTAATTTTCAGTCTACACCACCATCCATACAGTTACAACTACAAAACTAAGACAAAAAAAACAACAAATAATTAAAAAAAACTAACACTGGAACATGTTTAGAGCGAAGTTTGTGACAGGTTTAGATTTTTAAGAAACTCAATATCCTTCACCAGCTTACATTCAGAAAAATCTGTTTTGCTTGTATCCTTTTTCACCTTGAAACAGTTCTTGCAGCAGCATGAATAGGCCTATTAGCTGCTAATAAGTGCTCGCTTACAAATATAGGTAATTTTTCCCTACTATCGGCATTCATTTTATTGTACTTTCTGATAGATGATAAAATCATATCCCTGTTTTTGGAGAGTAAAGTTGTATAATAATAGAACGAGTTCTTGGGCTATGTGGGTCCAAATATTATACGTGTACAGTGCATAATGTTATCGCTGTTTAAATTGCAATTCATGGAGCTTGTCAATTTATGAATTATAGTCGCAAGGTTTCCGAGCTGGAATCAACCTTCTTTCGAATGTCTTCGTACTGACAGTATAAAAATTACAAACTGTCCTTCACGACAATTTCAACCACTTCGCATATACTGTATGCGCCTTTAAAATATGCCATTGAAACGGTATCACTAGAAGGTGGGGGAGGAGACGATATTGCATATCTCCTTGTTGACCGTTTGACAACGATACTGTGCTTAATATTTGAAGTTTTGTTGCGCGTATTAAGTCGCACCGGTGTATCATCAGTTTCACATTTCCAACATTGCACAGTGTCGTTGCAAGAATCAATGTTAAGGCAGTTAAGATAATAGTCTACTTTGCAAATGCACCATCGCAGAAACGCCTGGCCCTCTATCGGTGTGTTACAACAACCCCATGTAAGGACATTAAATAATTAATATATTTTATAATAAAAAAATATTATTTTTGTAGTTCGATACAAACACTGGATTATCCGATGTTTTAATTAGGGCTTAAGCCTCTGAGGTACGTAAAGCTTACCAAGACTCCTCAAAATACAGTATTCAATCTAATCCAATGTACTGTCATTCAACGCAGACACAATAGTGCTTACTACTTCTCAGGGACAGAGTACTCTTCCCTCCCCAACCAGTATCGCTGTCCAGGCCGAGAGGGCTAACAGTATTAAACTCACAACAAAAAAACGCATACTCTTACAAGTAAACGTTGTACAATCTTTCTTTCTATTCACTATTAGGGGAGATGATGAAATATTGTAATTATGCACTAGTAGTCGAAATATGCTAACTTTAATGTTCAAAGAGTACCGTCTCTTTCACGTCGATTCACGTTAAGCATAAATTTTTTTTTATATTTTCTCTCTTTATTCTCTCTTTTTCTAAACTGGCTTTAGTTACTTAATTCACTTTATTTAATACGAAATTACGCAGTTTTAAAATCATTTGTGGAATTGTTTCGGGGACGTACACTGATCATTTCTTCCTTACCAGTACTGTAGGTGAATGCTTGCTTGCTTATAATCGACGTAATTAAAATGTCTTCCTTTTTTTCTACAGAAACCTCATTGGACGCCATTTATTCTTAGGTAGATAAATAGATAGTCTTTAAGTTTTTTTAGAAAACTGTTGTCTGATAGTCCTTAAGTTTTTTTAGAATACTGAAATTCATCAATTTTAATTTTTTTGACCAGTAGCTTTTACGTGATTGGCGAACAAAAATAAAATAAATAAACAAAAATACGGACAAAAAATCCACTGCGTAGTTTTTTTTAGCTTATATTTACAATAACGATAGCTTAACGATATTTAAAGCAATCCATTGATACATTTATAAAATCTTTCATGAACATAATTGACTTTTCTATACTTTACTACTAATACAATTAATTTCATCTATGGTCTGCTGATGTATTTAAGATATATCGACAAATATATCTTAAATACATAAAATATAAATATATATAAATATATACATATTATATATCCATGAATAACGACATCTGTTGACAGATATAATAAAATAAATTTTATAATAAAAAAATATTACTTTTACTAGCGACCAGGTCTCGGCTTCGCCGTTTGCGACAGCTGAATTGCGTTCGTTACAATATGTTATACGAAATCACAATGTAGGTACATGTTCAATATACGTATTTACTCTAATATAATATATATTCTTATCCTAAACAAAAGTAGCCTAAGTTACTCCTTATTACATCAGCGTATCAGATATTTGTCGAAACAAACAGACAGACAAATAATTAAAATATTATTATAAAATGTTATTTTGGCATATGTTAGTAAAAAGCGGTTATTTTAATATTACAAACAAGAACACTCCAATTTTATTTATTAGTATAGATTATTATAATTAGTATAGATTATTAATATTAAATGATTTTAAGTTACCTACCAATAGATCTATTCTATCAAAAACTACTCAATTATCTTCTGATCGCTAAATGTCACTATAATAATTATAAATTAAACGATTTCTAACTATTACTGTGACATCTAGCCAGACGAATTTAAATTTGAAAAACTTTTGCCATTTGCCACTGTAATACTAAGTGCCGGTGCTTATAGCACAGGGTAAACCTAATTTAAGCACCGGCAGTAATATTTTTGTGACTGTCTAGCTCATGTATTTAAATGAATAATAGTTTTGTAGTCGCATGGCTTATGAATAAATAAATAAATAAATAAATAAAGTGAGAATGGAATAAAGTTACCTTTACTTGCAAGTAATCGACGTAATTCAACCGTCTCTGTTTTTATTTTTCGTTCGAGGTTTGCACATCAGGATAAACCTACCCTATATATATATTGTTTAAGTCTATAAATTATTAGTATGCCAAATATAACTCACTTTTTCAGTAATGTAAATGTAAAAAAATATAAAAATATTTTTTTTAAATATTACACTTTCGAGTGTTTATTTTAAAAGAAAAATGTAAAAAAAATGGAACCTTGTAGGATCACTTTGTTGTTCGTCTGTCTGTCGAGACCATTTTTCTACAGAATCTTTTTTTTTGGAGGTGTCATGTTGAGTTGCGGAGTCATTGAGTATCAAGACTATAGACCTCAGAAAAATCAAATTTTTGAGACAACGCGATTGTAAATATATGTATATATTACATAAAAAAAACCAATACAAACTTATGTCTGTAGTGCATTTCATACAAAATTAATGCAAAAGTACGGCAAAATACAGTTCGTCAAGTTTTATAACTTATCATGCTTGTGTTTGCCGTTAGCCTACAATAATGAAATTAGTATGGGACCCTCAGTGCGCGAGTCCGACTCGCACTTGACCAATATATTTTTTTGTAATAATGTACAAATTTCAATTATGATAATTGACGTCTTCAATTATAAAAATATGTAAAGTAAGTAGTAAAAAATATATTTTTAAATATCTAAATCGTAAAACTTCATATATCTATCTATTAACTTACCTATACGGAACGTTGCCGGCTGCAAATACGTACTGGCAGCTATACATCGCACCAAACAAAATCGGGATCAAGATCAAACAATACGTCTGTATCTGAAAACGTCCCAGCAACCCGACCTCCACGTACACTTCCTCCAAATCCAACTCCTTAGTCATTTTTAAAACTATTTTTCAACAAATTATTGACTAAATATAAAAATTTAAATTATTAATAATTATTATTTAAACTTTTTAAATTTAATAGTTTGATTATATTTTTAAAAAAATATTTTAAGGCAAATGGCGTATGCGCCGTCGCGAGGTCAGCCGGACGGTGCGTTAATGCATAATATTTGCTACAAATTTTTTCACCTTGTCATACAAAGGCATAATAAATTAAGTTAGATAATAGTACACGTGGTTTGGTTGATGACACTAACATTTCTGTATATATATTGATAACTAGAGACCCGCTCGCGGCTTCGCCCGCTTAAGTTAGCTAGACCACATTCGTGTTAAAAGTTTATACCTACATCACAATGCAGATACTTTTGATTTATATATATATATATATATATATATATATATATATATATATATATATATATATATATATATATATATATATATATATATATATATATATATATATATATATATATATATATATGTATATATGTTCTTTATTCTAGTCTTGACAAATATATTAAGTACTACTATCTTCTATTTTTAACATCGTTTTTTCATCATTGTTTGAAATTATATTAATATGATACTAAAAAAACGTTATTTATACTTAAACATGCTCATATTACAAAGAAAATGAGTAATTTATTCGACAAAATCTATTATATAATTTATATTCACTTGCTAGTAATCGACGTAATTAAAATATGTCTATTTTTTTCTACGGAAACCTCATTAATCGCCAGGACGCCAACTGTTCTACATGTTGATTTAGGTTTCAAGCGTCAAAATTTATTGATTCTTTAATAGATGCCAGTTTTTAAAGTAATTTGACTTTATCGGCCTGTAATATTAAAAAAAAACTGTTGCGTACTGAAATCTGAAATTCATAAATAAACAAACATACGGAGTTTTTTTTAGCTTATACATATTTACATAACGATAATTTAACGATGTATAAATTGACCTATTAATACATATTTAAAATATTTAATGAACATAATTGACTTTTCTATACTTTATTACTACGACAATCTCATCTGTGGTCTGTAGATGAATGTATTTAAGATATATCGACATTAAAACAAATTAAAAAATCTCGTTAGCGTAATGCAGAAATTTTATTTCCATGAACATCTGTTGACAGATATTATAAAATATTACTATAGATTTTTAAACAAATAATATTGGTTTACCGCCCTCAATGAAGCCGCTGCACCAGCCAGCTCAAACCGACTTCCCCCAACTTCTCGGCACATTGCCAAACTCATTGCGCGGACGAGGAAGACGCGCATTGAGTGGCAAAGGACCCGCGAGCCAGCCACCAAGGCGAAACTCAACGACTTGGTGGAACGAATCTGCGTAACGCTCGCGTCGGCCTTCGCAGGAAACTGGGATGCGAGGATTCAGGCCGCCAGCGAGGACTCCACCTCGCTGTCTAATCTGTGTCAGCAAATTAACAAGAAGCCTCCTCCCTTCAGACCCTTATACCATCCAGGTGGCACGCTGCGCTATGACTCCCAAGGTAGGGCCGACATATTGGCAGACTACCTTGAGAGTCAGTTTGCGCCTAACCCCAACCTACGACCGGAGTTCCACACGCGGCCGGAGACAGCGGTCATCAACTTTCTCGGCAACCCACCCAACCCGATTCCTCCCCCTCCTTTCTTCTCCCAGTCGAGCGTGAAGAAGACAATCGCATCTCTAAAGCCTCGTAAAGCTCCGGGAATAGACGGCGTGCCCAATCTGGCGCTCCACCATCTACCCAGGAAAACCATTGCATCACTTACCAGGCTCTTCAACGCCATCCTGCGGGTGGGCTATTTTCCCCAGGCTTGGAAAGAAGGCCTGGTGGTGATGCTACCGAAGCCGGGTAAAAATCGCAGACGACCTGACGGATATCGCCCCATCATCCTACTGAACGCCTCATCCAAACTGTTCGAGAAGCTACTGTTACCTTTTATACATGCGCATTTCGAACCGCGCCCCTGCAGTTTGGATTCCGTAGTGGACACTCGACCACCCTTCAGTTGGCTCGAGTCCTACACTTCGTTGCAGCCTCACTGAACAGGAAGGAGAAACCAGTGGCGGTCTTCCTGGACGTGTCCAAGGCGTTTGACAGGGTGTGGCACACTGGGTTGCTGTATAAGTTAACCCAGGTGGGCACTCCGTTCCACATCGTAAGGATCCTGGCCGAATTCCTCCGCGGCAGGACCTTCCGAGTTAAAGTGGATAACGCCCTGTCCCCTTCTCACCCCATCGCAGCAGGGGTCCAACAGGGTAGCACGTTATCGCCTACCCTTTACGCAGCCTACACGGATGATATCCCGTCTCACCAGGACACCATGTGGGCGCTTTACGCAGACGAAGTAGCGATCTTGGCAAAGTCCCTCAACGCCAAACATGCGACGTTGAAACTCCAGCGAGCCCTCGACCTCCTCCCGAACTGGTTGGCGAAGTGGAGGCTCACGCTTAATGTGGCCAAGACCCAAACGATCTCGTTTGGCAGCCACAGAGCGCTGCTTCCTCCGCCGAGCATCCAAGGCGAACAGGTCGGCTGGGCTCGCCAAGTCACATACCTGGCTGTCGTCATCGATAAGCGACTCTCGATGGGTGCCCAGGTATCCAAGGCCAGGACCGCGGCGAGAGCTGCGCTGGCATTACTGCGTCCTCTCTTCCGATCCCGACTTCCTCTCCGCACTAAGCTGGGGCTGTACAAGACGTATGTGAGGCCACACCTTACGTACGCAGCCCCAACATGGTACTCCCTGACTAGCCAAAACCTTCGCAACGTCTTACAGGTGACGCAAAATGTGGCCCTCCGAAGAGCCACTCAGGCCCCTCGATACGTGTGGAACGCCACTATACTACCTCCGTATTGACAGCCTAGAGGACCACATTTCCCATCTGGCTGCCCGCATCTTCCAACGTGCTGACGTTTCAGACCATTTACATATCCGGAACATCGCACCATGGCATTCCCGTCCGCCAGACGCGCACAGGTTCCCCAGGGATCTCCTCCCTCCTTCCTCTCCCAATTCCTAAGCTGCTACTACGGTCGCTGGTCGCCTAAGCTGGGTCTCTCCTGGGCAACCAGGAGCCTCACTTGACTGGGCTGACCGCCCTAAGTAGCACACGGCTCTCCCTTAGTGAACTCCCCACAAAAACCCTGTCCCTTTAAAGGACACATTGCCTGGGCTTAAGTCCAACACAAGGACGCGCCCATATTCATGGGCGGAGGTAGAACCTAACGGGCAAAGGGCTACGTCCTGGAACCGTTTGCCTCTTTTCGAAACGATTTTCGGTTTTCGAAAACGATTTTAAGTTACCTACCAATAGATGGCATTGTATCAAAAACTACTCAATTACATTCTGATCGCTAAATGTCACTATAATAATTGTAAATCAAATGATTTGTAACTATTACTGTGACATCTAAATTATCCTATATATATTGTTGAAGGCTATAAACTATTAGCATGCCAAATATAACGCTTCTTTTCAGTAATTTAAATAATTTAATTTTATTACTTTTTCATTAACCTTCCGGGAACAGTATGGAATACCGGGATAAAAACTATAATTTATGCGGGTCGGGACTGTAAGCTATTACTATACAAAAATTCATTCATTTCTATCCAGTAGTTTATGCGTGATTCGAGGACACATAAATAGTCAGACAGACAGACAAAAATTCTGCTGAGTGGATTTGTAACTTCTACTATCGATATATTAACCGACCCAATAAATTTTTTTCAAAATCTTTAATGTACAGAATTGACTTTTCTATCCTTTTATTATATATACTTATACATTTTACTGAGTCTTAACTGTCACTTTGGAAACTTGACTTAAAGATTATATTTAAATTATGAAGAGTAGTATCGCAATAAATACTAAGTCTAATTCGCATAAAAAAAGTCAATATGGTACGAGATATTTGTTAAATTACATCAAAAGTAATTACAGTCTATAGTCACTGCGGTGGTCTCATATGACCTTATTTGCATTAACTACGCTGATGGCCGTGATTCCAAATTTTGCTTTGACTACATTGAATTTACGAGTGTGTCAAACAACAAGTATGTCTTAAAAATATTTTTATAGAGATCCTAATAGATAAATATAAAATTTATTCCTTTAACGCCATTGGAATAGAAGCTATAAGTCACTAGTCACAATTTGTATCGATCCGATTAAATAGATTTGCAGTTATCACAAGATTGATGTATTAACATATTATTGAAGATTTAAAATAATTTAAGATATTGATAGCATACATTAGATATGCTAGGTACAACGTTATGGTGCAAATTATGTAGATAATTTGCTCATTACTAACGGTCGCCCTCGACTTTGCTTACGCTTAATATTATTTTCGTTGATAGATTCAATCGTGTAGTTCAAATATTTTTTTTAGATGACTAAATATATGTAGTTTTACAGTAAGAACCGAGGACTGCTGACTGAGTGTAGGAGCTAGTGTGTGTTTTATCACTATTTAAATAAGGGCGTAAGCTAATCAGCTGAAGTTTCATAATTTTTTTATTTCCTAAAGCTTTATTAAATGAAATTAGAATATAGCATACAACAAATAAAAAAAGTATATTTATGTTTAACCCTTCTCATAAGTAATTACATATGAGGAAGCCGATGCTACACCCGTACCTATATGTCTGTAAATACAATAAAAAATCACAGTCACACAGTCGCAGAGAAAAAGAAAAACACTATGTTTTACGTCAAAAAACAAAAGAAATTAGAAAAGACCGATAGTTAAACCGGATTTTACGCTATAGTATTCAAGCCGATAGAAATTTCATTAATTTAAAACTATATACATATAGCTTAGATTTGATTAAAATGAAGACTTACCTTGCTTCAGTTTTGGCTGCCATGAACACATATTGAGAATTGTTGATAGCGCTGAAGATCATCACGAAGAGGATGAATAAGTAGTTCTGTTTCTGATATCTCCCATTCTGACCCAGTTCTAGCAGGATTTTGTCGAAATCTATACCTTCTTTGGTGGCCAGATATTGCTTACTGTCCATGTACTCTTTGCTTCCTATACTTAGTTCTGTCATTGCTTGCTTTTAAGTTTAATGAAGTTGTAATATTAATCACATTGCTAAATGAAAATCTAACGAAACATTTCTTTGGAAAATGAACACATGATTATCTTTTGACGATCTTGAAAGGTGTCAAAATAAAGAAGGTAAGTTCTAGCAGAGATTGTATATATGTAAATTATTATTTTGATGTTTTTAACATATATTAATATCAGGATTTCTAACCTGCTTCTTAAAATACGAAACTCAACGATTAAATAAGTATTAAAGAATGCTGTTCTTTTTCATTTATCTAATAACTTACTATTATTTACGTTATTTTAGCGTAATAGTACACCATCATATTTATAACTAATATTAAGCTGTTTGGGGAAGCTCTAACAAATGAAACATGTCAACTTTTTTATGTGGCCGGCCTGGCTATGACATAGAACATAATTAAAAAAAAAATTATTAATAAAAAAATATTTGATTCATTTTTACTTCAAATTTCTTAAATTTAACCAAGAAGTCTATACCAATATCTTGTCTGAAAAATTTTAAGCTCGATTCCTTTTTTTTGCAAACCAATTTCAAAAAAGGAGGCGGTTCTGGATGATGTTCGACTTGTTTAGTTTTTTTATGTATGTCCCTCGATTTCTTAGTAATATTTTTTATTTGAAAGAAAGTCCTTTCGAGAGTCATTTTAACCATGTCAGTATCCTGGATCCTAGGAAAATCGAGGAAATCTTTCACATTTTATAGGTTATTACATGTGTAATAAAAAACTCAGAGGGTGTCTAGCCAATTATCTGTCCGATATTTGGTTTTCGGCATACGGGTACGCGACCCCGGGGCCTCGAGCCACCACTTTCATAACCCTATCCAATCCATGTAAGTGGTGTCCCTCCCCTATACTCCAAGTCCTCTCTGCCTTTTATTCCCTTTCCTTTCTTGGTTTCTCCCAGTAATGGGTTTGGAGATCAGATGGCAATCGCTCCACTAAAAACCACTTCGCCACTAATATGGAACGATTTAGAAAAAATCTGGGTATGGCTAGGGCGTCGCCGTTAAACGACGCGCAGGCACATCGCCCTACACCTGCGATAAGTGGGCAAGGGCTACCGTGTCAAGTACGGGCACGGCTAACGACGTCAGTACCCAGACGGAAACTCCGCTTTGCAACATGGAATATTGGCTCTCTAACCGGACGATGCAGAGAACTCGCAGATGTACTCATGAGACGCCGGGTCCAGTGTGCTTTCATTCAGGAAACTCGCTGGAAGGGCAATAAGTCTCGTAACATCGGGCAGGGTTACCGCCTTATATACACTGGGTCACCTACGGGCAAAAACGGTGTAGCGGTAGCGCTTTCTGAAGAGCTTCAGAATGGGCTTCTTGAAGTTGACCGTCGCTGCGACCGCTTGATGCGGGTAAAGGTACTGATCGAGGGCGTAATCACAAACTTAATCAGTGCTTATGCTCCCCAGGCGGGTTGTAGCGCGGCTGAAAAGGAGACCTTCTGGGAGCAGTGTGAAGAGGTCCTACTCGCTATACCGTCTACCGAAGCAATCCTAGTTGGGGGGGACTTGAACGGTCACGTGGGTAGGGTCGCTGAGGTGTATGAACGTGTTCACGGGGGTTTTGGATATGGTCGTCGCAATGCAGAGGGAGAAAATATTCTAAGAACCTGCATTGCGTCTGATCTGGCCATCGTGAACACTTTCTTCCAGAAGAAACCTCAGCACCTTATAACGTATAAGAACGGGTCCCACTCAACTCAAATTGATTATTTGCTGACTAGACGGTGTCATACAGGCAGGGTGACCAACTGTAAGGTCATTCCCGGCGAAAGCCTGACGGCCCAACATCGCCTCCTTGTCATGGACTATAATGTTACCCCGAAAAAGAAAGTAGCCGAGAAACGCAAGCCTAGACTTAAGTGGTGGTTGTTGAATGGGCCGATGCAGACCGACTTCTTGGCGGAGGTGGAGAGTCAGAATCTACTGACTAACACCGAGACCGCTCAGACTGCATGGGATCGAGCTCATTCAGCAATCATTGCGGCGGGCAAGCGAGTTCTTGGTGTTACTACGGGTGGGCGTGTCATCGACAGGGAGACATGGTGGTGGAATGACCAGGTGCAGGGGGTGATTCAGGAAAAGAAGGCTGCGTTTAAAGAGTGGCAGCATTCCAACTCTCCTGAAGACAGACTGGAGTACATTGCAGCGAAACGGGCCAGCAAAAGAGCTGTAGCCAGAGCCCGCAGAGAAAGTTTGTCGCCATTGTACGATAAACTTGAAACTGTGGAGGGGCAGAAGCTCATATACAAACTGGCTCGTGCTCGAGATAAAGCGACGCAGGATATTACAAAATGTCTTTGCGTCAGAGATTCTCGGGGCACGTTGCTTTGTAGTCATGCCTCTGTGAAGGAGAGATGGAGAAGCTACTTTAAGGAGCTGCTGAACACTCAGCAGTCTTGTAGTCTTCCTCCTGAATTATCTCCTAACCTCGGACTTGTTGCTCCAATAACCCGTGACGAAACTCGTAATTGTCTTCCGACGCATGAAGAACGGAAAAGCGGTAGGACCTGACGACATCCCAATCGAGGCGTGGAAATCGTTGGGCTCTCTTGGTGTGCTTATACTTACTGACCTGTTTAACCGTATCTTGAATACTGGAAAGATGCCACATCAGTGGCGGCAAAGCCTTTATTATCCCTATTTACAAAGGAAGGGGCAGTGTTCAAGATTGCGGTAGTTATAGGGGCATTAAGATTATGAGCCACACCATGAAGCTCTTCGAGCGCATGATCGGCCTCAGGCTCCGCCAAGAATGTACTGTCTCTGAGTCTCAGTATGGGTTTCAACCAGGATCAGGCACTATGGATGCCATTTTTGCCCTCAGAACTTTGATGGAGGACTTACAGGGAAAAAAGGAGAGCTCTGCATGTGGCCTTTTTGGAACTGCAGAAGGCCTTTGACTGTGTGCCACGTCAGTGTATCTGGTGGGCATTGCGATCCAAGGGGATCCCTGAAGCCTATATTGAGGTTATCAGAGATATGTACAACGACTCCGCTTCAGTGGTTAGGACCGCTGTTGGCGACACCAAGCCCTTCCCGATTACAGTAGGGGTTCACCAGGGCTCAGCTCTTAGTCCGTTCTTATTCAATGTAGTGCTGGATACTGTCTCGGCTGACATCCAATGCCAGCCTCCGTGGCTGTATGCCGATGACATAGTACTCATCGATGAGAACCGACTGATGCTGGAGCGTAAAGTGAACGCCTGGAAGGGTGCGCTTGAAAACGGTGGTCTTAAACTGAATGTGTCGAAGACCGAGTACATGGCTTGTGGGAGCCCGGACTCGAGCACCATCCATATAGGGCCTGAGCCAGCCGTTAAGTCGGAGAAGTTCAGGTACCTTGGAGCCGTTATGCATGAGTCTGGAGGCATCGACCACGACATCCATGCCCGTATAAACGCTGCCTGGGCCAAATGGCGGGAGGTCACTGGTGTGGTCTGCGATAGCAGAATACCGCCCAAGCTCAAGGGACTGATATACAAGAGCATTATCCGACCTGTTCTTATATACGGCAGCGAATGTTGGCCAACATTATCTCGGCACACTCAGGAGCTTCACGTCACGGAGATGAAGATGCTGAGATGGATGTGTGGCGTGACGCGGTCCGACCGCATACGCAACACATTCATTCGAGGTAGTCTTGGGGTCCGTGACGTAGTGGATAAGCTCCAAGAGCGTCGCCTGAGATGGTATGGCCATGTTATGCGCCGATCTGAGAACTATGTCGGAAGGAAGTGCCTTGACATGTCTGTCCCTGGAGTTAGACCACCCGGACGCCCAAGGAAGCGATGGCTGGATGTCGTGACACAAGACATGAGAGCCAATAAATTATCCACTGAGGATGTTAAAGACCGTGCAAAGTGGAGTAGGCTCAGTCGGAAGGCAGACCCTGGCAAAAGCCGGGACTAATGCCAAGAAGAAGAAGAAGAGACATGTGTAATAAAAAAGTATGCATTTGCTTCTATAGTTACAACATCTATGCTGATATGAATGAGCTGATGATGAAAGGATACGTAACTCTTCAATATTTAGGAGTTATGAGAGTAATTCTTCAATTATTATAGGGACGTACATAAGCCTAGGTGTAGTATTGGATTATTCACGTAAGGTGATGATATGTAGGTATGAATTCTCAACTTTAAGTACTTGCTTGCCCATACTAACTTGTATACCAAAGGAAAATACACAAACTCTATAAAATATTATAAAATCATTACTTGCTAAGGTATATACTTGGAAAGGAGGAGCCCCCTTTAAGTGCCTTAGCACTCCACTGCCTGAACCCTTCTAAGTAAGTTCTAGGAATTAATCAATAATAGTTCTAGACAGGGTGAGTTCTTTTAACAAACTATACACAGATTTTACTGTTATACTTCTCGTTCCTACTTGAACCGCCTACAAATTAACTCTGTTAAGCTTAAAGCTTAGAGATATTCGTTTACCATGGATCTATAAGTTCTAGCAGTATTACGCATTTTAGCCTTTCACGAGTAAAGGAAGCTTATTTGCTGTTCCAATTTATGGAATTGAAGTCTTGACACGAGCTCTGGGGCACTTCTATCTTTTGGAAGTGATATAACACTATCATCTCATTTGATTCTTAGATGCTCATAGAGCTCTGATAGTTTCTTTAATCTGAACCCCAAGCTATGTTTTGCCCCTAAACAGGGTTGAAGTGTCCGCTAAATGCGCTAATCCTAGCCAAACCTTCAATATTTTTATGACATTTGCATCTAATTTCGCTAAGAGGGTTTAATTATTGTCGTATACAAGGAAAGGCCAATTAAGATGAGATGTAAGAAAATTGTCTTTTTTATTGAAATTTTTGTTAATATTACTTATAGGTTGATAACTATCTAAAGACAGTTGCCATCTATCTAAAGACAGTTTGCGCCCTTGTAATTTATTTTCATACCGAGAGAATTTCAAAAGGTACTAAACTCCTTCACTTTATTTAACAGCAGCTGATATTGTATTGGGTTCCGTGTCGCATCGGGAAATCGTTCGAAAAAATTAGGATGGTTCTCGTGTATTTACTATTGAACTTAAACCGACACAATTTTGTTCTCGTGACTAATTAGCTATTATCTATTAGAAAATTAATAACGATGCTGAATATTGTGGGGGATAAACAACAACCTTGAAAATGACCAACATTATAGCTTAAATGTTTTAAATGACCACCTGAACTGCGGAGCTCGATATTGAATGGATCACGGCCGTACCAATGATGAATCCTCTGTGCCAGTGTGCGTTGGGCAACATCCTTAGTAGGTGGAACTCTGTTTCTCGTCCTAGTGATGGCTGAATCCCTACACGAAGTCATCGGCTAAGAGTGTAACCAGTGACCTATACATCTTCATTGCGTTAGGGCCTACGCAGCGGATCCGTACGCAGGGATGAAATTAAGCCGGGCGAACCGCGGCGTAGGTTCGCGAGGGAACACGCTATCTTGTGCCCGGATTTCAGGCAAGACGGCAGCCTCCTGAAGTAGTCACTTAAAAGGAAACGGTTCTAGTGTCCCATCTAAGGACCACTGCGAGGTAGGGAGAGGAAGATGAACGGTAATGCTGACGGTGTTTTCGAAGCGGATCACAATCGTGCTGAATGAGGTCTTTGTCAGACTCTATCATCCACCTAACGAGCACCCGATGTGACACAACTAGTCCCCCCTATCTAAATATATCCAACTGGTAGTTCTAGCAACCGGCTCTGCCACAAAGTTGCTCGCAAAGGTGCAGGATCCATGGAAGTTGGGAAGCCAGTTGGATGAATTTCTCTTTTTGGACACTTATTGGTCCAGAATCGATCATACCTATCCCTTTGATCTAGCTAGGTCTCTCATTTTAGGTCACTCTAAGCACCAACACAACGATCTCTGGACCAGACGGGTCCGCGGCAGACGAGAGAGGCAATGCCCTAGCTTAATTATCAGCTTTTCAGGCCATTTATGACTAATTACACGGACCCTCAATGGACACGGTTCAATTAACATACATCTTTTTCCTATAGGTGTCACGGACAGCCCGTTATGTCAGGCTTGCCTTGAAAATGAAGAAGAAACTGAAGCTGCAGCTCACTTGCTTCTGCGCTGTATAAGAGTAGCACTCCACAGGGAAACACATCTCAGATCACCGGGATGTATCCGCATGGTCACCGGCAACATTACAGTTCTGTTGGGATTCCTCGTGGAGCTGGGATGTCTCGACTAGTGCCGCTCCTCATGAAGCAAAATAGGCGCACAGATATCGAGTTGCGGAATTAGATCAGCCAGCTCTACCAACACCAATACCGTGGCCGTCTTATGAGCGAATTGTAATTTTGGATAGAACAACGCGACTATGTTGCTTACTATAGTGGGAATATTATACCATTTTAAAGAGAACATCATTAGATCACGTTGTACCGATCCAAACGCCTTTTCTACATCTATCCAACATATATGAGTGCAGATCATACACATAAATGTTATTTATTTGTATATTAATGTTACAATCAATTTGCAATATACTTTTTGATATAGAATATGTTCGTTCGCAGGCGCATCTTTAAGCGGTCACTGAAAACCATCGTCGGTACAGATTGACTTTTATAGCATGAACTAACATTTATGCTGAGTGGCTTTCCTTCTTTAACGTCACTCTGGTGTACACTTCTTGTAAGTAGTCATTTTTATAGGTAGGCGGTAGGAACATCATAACATGGAATAAAACTGATTGTATGTTTGATGTTCTTTTTTTTATTGTTTATATGTTTAGCAGTATGTTGGTTGAAATAAAGCATTTCCTTACTTACTTACTTTCTATACGGTAAGTTGCCTCTCACACGTTCTGGCGTTCTGACGTTTTCAAAATCGTTAGTTTCGGAGTCAGCCAAAGGAAAAGTAAAGTTAATAGATAACTACTATGCACCGAGCAAGACCTAGTAAGACAAATTATAAAATATACCAAAACTGACACCGATTGGTATAATTACTTATGAAGTCGTCTTAAACGTTTTATTAAAAATAATTTTGATTTAAATGTATCATGAAAATATAATAATTAAATTTGTTTCAATTAATTCTTAATAATATTATCAGATTTCAAAACATGCCAACTCATTTACTAATTACCTTTATCAACAAATAATTATTGATAGTATTTTATAACAGCTTATTCTGTTATCTCATATCAAGATTTGTTACGTATCAAGTCTTGTCATAGTAAATCAAACTTTAACAACTTAAGTCAAACTTAACTTAACTTTAACTCAAACTTAACTTAACTGTAAGTCAAACTTTATCAACTTAGTATGTACGTATATTGTTTCTCAATGGTGACATTTAGAAGATGATCCATTTTTTTTTATCTAAGCAACTTTAAGTATTGTGAAATATTTTCTTTGAAAATAGTGGCTACACTTTTAGTTATTATTTAACTGTATATACAACTATTTCCATTTTTTAACAAAAAAAACAAACAAAACTTCTTTCATGGCAATTATTCTTCTAACTTGTTTCTTATATTAAAATTCAAAACTAAAAGTAAGTAAATATCTATGGCATTTTTGACTTACAAGTACTACAATTTATAACTGTCATTAAGAAAAAAAGTAAGTAGGTAGGTACGTGTTTGTTTCAATAAATTTTAATATATGTTAAGGTAAAAATGTATCTAACAATATATTTAAAAGTAATTGGTGCAAAAGTGTGCGCAGGTTTTATAATTTTGCAAGTACCTTAATCTCCTTGTCATCGGGAAATGCTCATTAACCTGAGCATCAGGAGTTCCAGTCTTCAAAATCATTTATACTCTATGTCCTTCCTTTTATATATATATATATATATATATATATATATATATATATATATATATATATATATATATATATATATATATATATATATATATATATATATATATATATATATATATATATATATATCATAAAATATTCAAATGAGAGAAGGTCGACACCTTATACTATCTAGCCTTTGATAAAAGGAATGCTTAATTAACATAATATATCAATACATATTGACGAGGAAAATGTGATAAATACATATTGTTTGTTTTATCATTTCTTAGTGTTATTCCACACTGCGAAAATAAAATAATTGGAAAAAGTCAGGACTCGAACCCGCTATATACATTTCCGCTACTTACAGATTATTTTTAAGAATAATTATTTGGTAAGACATATTGCTATTTATTAAATAATTGAAAATTTTACATTAACGGTAAAAATATTTTATATATAACTGTCTCTGTGTGTATGAACATACACATACACAAACATCATAGTAGGTACATAGTGTACTCAGGGATACTTCAATACCTCATTTGTCTCATTTTCTTATTTCATTGCATGTTGATCGGCGGAACTCAACGCAGCCATGTCTTGTTACCAGAGCGAGGGAAAACAAATAATTCAATCTCCCCTTGTGGAAATCGAATCCACAACTGTCGCGTTCAGTCTGCCGCTGTGCCGCTGCGCCGAGACGGTCTCTTGTATAACTAGTTTATAATAAACATAGACTAAATACTGGCGACAGACCTATAAGGTAAATAGACCGAGGTCCGAGAAAAAAGTAATCTATGTAGACGGGTACTGAGTAGAACGAAATACTAAATATACATATATATATATATATATATATATATATATATATATATATATATATATATATATATATATATATATATATATATATATGTGTGTGTGTGTGTGTGTGTAGTAGGCATCAAGTGGTAGGAAACAACGACATAATGTTTCCATATTTCACACATAGTTTTTCTTTAATAGGGCATTGCAGAAAGAAAACACAGCGTATATGTAACATGATAATTACATTTTATATTCAAACTTTATACGAGTATGTACAGTCAACATCGAATGCTAAAACATCTACATTAGTGTACAAGGGGAACAACGGGTCACTTTGAGGTCAGTTGAGATACGATATACGGTATACGGTATACGGTATTCACTTTAAAAACACATATATGAGTATAATCTGACAAGTGCTTATATATGTGCTTTCTAATACGAGACCACTGTCATTTGTTTAATATATCAATCAACAGTAACATCGCGATATATAAATCATATATTTCTTGAGGAAGCTGCCATTTCATGAACATCGTCCTAAAACAGACGGTGGCCGAAAAAATGACAACTTAGTATTTATAATACACTATACAGAGTGTTTAAATAAAGAAAAGGCATTTTACTAGTACAATAATTAATCTAACAGTCGTATCGTATCTCAACCACCATGTATACATTTCTCAAAGTTTCATATAGTATATACATACAGTTGCAACAGTGCGCCTGTCTCGCACGCCGTACACAGGCAGCCAACAAGTGATATATTTTTATTATATTTATAAGCGTTGATCTACCTTTGAGAATTTACATTGTATTTTCATATAAATTTATATATAAGGGGTAAATTGGGTCTAAATTCATTTTTAGTAATAATTATAATTTTTTGTTAAACTCTGAAGGTCGCAGGAAATATAATGTAAGACGCTCGTAGTCGAAATATTAGATAAGAAACTCTTATAAAAGGAAAATTCTATATAGAAAGCTTAAGACATATTAATTGCTTTTATATAAGGATAATTTGAATTTATAAAATATATATCCGAAACATTGAAATACGAAACAAATCTAACAATTTGTCAATTGACTTTATAAAACATCCTAACTACATAGGTATATACAGCGTGTTACAACTTCGATACTTTATAAATAATATATATTTGATCATATTTAAACACTTTTATTTATTACGTCACTAAAATAACTCGCCCAAACCATAAACAAACTAGCGTCTTTATACAAACAATATATTAATCTTAAATTATAATCCTTAATATTGATAAAAAGCATCATTCACCTCGCAAATAACATGTTACATACAATTAGATGTCCAAATAAATCAATCGCTTTACTTAATCACCTATATCGTATTTATTTACTTTTTAAACATAAATATCATGGTAATGCAATGCTTCGAACGTCCTATAAACTATCGAAAGCTTGCTAAGATATATCAATCGGTAACTACAGAACGTCGAAAGGTTACTGTATACTTCGAACGCTAACTGTATAAGTTCGAACGCTAACTGCAGCACTTCAAACGCTAACTGTATAAGTTCGAACGATAACTGCAGCACTTCGTACGCTAACTAACCTAAAACGAAGTAGACGACTAAGTATAACAATTGAATTAGAAGCAAACTAGACTCACGCAATAAATACGACTAGGAATGTACAGTATTCGACGATACACCTACCTATGTATATGTATATATGTATTGCATTAGAATTGGCATTGTCTTTGCGTACTGTTACACCACCCGACCGCTCGCCCCCGCCTGAACACCGTGGCTTATATATCTAAGCTATTAAATTATTATAAAGAATAGTTTACATCATTTTGTTTCAGACTAAAATAGAAAACAGATATTTTTTTTAAATTGAGTTTTCAGAGAATTCATTTTCATTACGTAACGTTCTTTAGACATATGTGTATATTGTATTATTTATTATGGACAAATTGAAAAATTGAATTATTTTATTACTTAATAATAAACAATATGTAAACTACAGATTAAACAAACGCGCGCCTGTCATATATAACCTTTCAGTTATTTTTACTTTTTCTATTAATTAAGTCATAATTCCGATATTTATTCATCAAATTATATGTATAATATTTTACTAAGAACAAAAGCGAGCACCTTTTCCTGATTATGATAATATAAATAAATATATTTACGAAATAAATCGTTGTATGCTACAACCTATACAACGCACAACATGCCCAAAACTTGTTTTTACTGTATACTTATTATAAATTACGAGTATGTTTCCCCATTTCCGTAACAGTTCACCCATTTCTATATTAATTAATACCAAAGTCACCATATTTACTTCCAAATAATATGTTACTGATAAAAACCTTATGCTATCAAATCATTTTCAACTTTGATTTGACGGATATAAGACATGCTGTCTCTTTCACTCTTCTAGTGTACGAAGAGGACGGCAACATGAATATTAAACATACTGTAAGTTGAGAGAACGCTATTGAAGCAAAATTTGCCGTAGGAACAAATAATGTTAAATTATGACATATGTATATTTAATTGAATATTGCCATATTCAATATTTTTAAAGAAAAGTAGTAATTTTTAAATTATAAAGAACTAGACTGAAATATTTTCTATTAAGTATATGTATAAAAATGTCGACGTTAAAAGCTCGAAGAGGTCTGTCCGTGTGTTGGCCCCAGTGAAACCACAAACTGCTACAAACGATAAATGTGTCTAAAATCTTTTAAAAGTACTAGGAAATACGACTGTCTTTTGTCGACTCGTGAAAATAGTTTCAGAAACATCAGGAGCAGAGAACGAGACCCTCTCGTCTTACATTCTAATCTAAAGACTATTCTAGAAGGAAATAAGTAAGACGGGTCGATGAAATTTGTGTTCTAATCCGAGATAACATTTATATATATATATATATATATATATATATATATATATATATATATATATATATATATATATATATATATATATATATATATTATTAATAATAATTAATTTTAATTGTATATGAATGTTTGTCTGTTTATCATAACATTTTCGTCTAGTTTCGCCGAAACAAATAGATAAATTTGTTTTTAAACATATTGCCATTTGTTAAAAAAAATATACCTGCTGTAGAGCCAGCCATTACTTTTAACGGGCGAATTAACATGTATCGCACAGCCACAATCTCACTTTGCATAAAAATTGGAAAACAGAAGTACATATATTTTAAACTTATTATATAAATTAATATTTTGTATGGATAATACTATACAACACAACATAGTAACTGTATAAGGGATCATTTTATTTTAGTTTCACGCTGTATCCCGCGGCCTGCGTGTGGCAGGGGAGGCAGGGGAGGCAGGGGAGGCAGGGGAGGCAGGGGAACCTGGTGGCAAGGTATACCTTCACTTTTCAACCCGCAACAATTGCATTTATATTTTTAATACGTTGGCAAGGCGGCACTAAGGCAAAATAAATATTTAAACAACTCATATAAAAATTTGAACGTTGTGGATTTGAAAGCCCGCCCCTGACATTGAAAGTAAGAGATAAAAAAATGGATGAAAGCATACAAGAGAGAGAGAGTGGAGAGCATTATCATTTTAAAAGACAAGTACTATATCATTATTTATGTCGATAATTTACAACTAGATTGAAGAGCTAATAATAATATTATTGACAATTTCATTTGAATTAAAAATATAACTTTTTTAAATTAACTCATACACGTCTATGTACATTATAAATTAAGAAAAAAAAGCATATAATTTATATTTATGAAGCATTTTAAAAATAAACAAAGATTTGATTTTTCCTGACATTTTGAAAGGAGTTTTCCTGAACCGAAACGTCAATTCCAAGGCGCTACCTAAATATCAGTCCAAGAACTGCCTACGATACGTCTAATTTAATACTTTATACCGATTATTATTATGTATCATTTCATTAAAGAACACATACGTTTCGTTATTTTATATAAATATATCTACCATATGAGTGATAAAATGTAAGACGATTAATCGATAAAAGTTATTGGAATAAAAAATCGATTACGTAATATTTACTTAAGTATGTAATATACATTTATGAAATAAAAGGTATACGGTTTTTTTTTACTTTTGCTTAGTTCAAACAATATTGCTTTGACTTTTTACACTTTTGCTAAGACCGAGCTTACAAGGGTATATATTTGTTTGAAAGTTAGTTTGTTTTTACTTTTAAGTATACGCGGTCAATGCGGCCACATTGCCACTGGGAAGACATAATAAAGATATTCAACACTCACAACATTTAAAGTTCTGATAAACTCTGACGCAATTCAAATTTACCTCACACTATATATAATTAAATATTCTGGTAGTGGTGGAGTGGTGGAGTGGTGGAGTGGTGGAGTGGTGAATCTGAGTCGCGTCAGTCAACAACGTACGCTACGTGTAACAGTGGGTTGGCCGCCAGCTCGAGTTCAGACAGGGACGCGTCGCGCACCACTACGATCATGTATTGAACAAGTGTTCCTGGAAACAGACAAAGTTATATATCAGTCGACGTCACTCGGGACGGCGCGTGCAGTGTGCGACAGACAGGCAGGCGGGCGGGCGGGGTACGCACGTGCGCGCGCGGCGCGGGCAGCTGCAGCGCGGCGGCGGCGGCGTCGGCGGCGGCCGCGGGCTCCCCCAGCGCCGCCAGCACCAGCGCCAGGCGCCGCCACGTGTCGGCGCGCGCCGGCCGCAGCGCGCCCGCCTCCCGCAGCGCGCGCTCCGCCAGGCGCAGCCAGCCCAGCGAGTAGTACGTGGCGCCTGCGCGGACACACACCTTGGTCATGAAGCTCTACATTACGACGTAAGAGGCGTACACCTGATCTTCTGACTTCTTATTTAGCTAACAGGATTCAGAGGGTTGATGTGAATGGCGAGAAATCTCCAGGGGCATTAATCAGTACAGGATTCCCGCAGGGGTCTATTCTTGGTCCTTTCCTCCTATTAATATACATAAACGACTTACCATATTTAGTTTAGGAAAGTATTGTTTGCTCATCATACTTCATAATTTTTTGAAATGAAAAAACAAGAAAATATAATTGATGTAAACAAAACACTCTCGAAAGTAGGACATTAGTTTAGTGCTAACAACTTACTATTAAATAGTAAAAACCAAATGTATAACTTTTCGAAAATTGTTGAAGCCAATGTACTCTTGAATGATGAAACCGCCGATTCTGTTGATTTATCGATTGTGCAAATAGCTCCCATATGTAAAACGAAAATTGAAGGAATATCATCTGTATTAGCCTAAAGTATAATGGAGTAAGACATTCTACTATGAAAGTAGCTAAAGTAAACAAGGCAAGCAGTTTCCAAGGTAACAACCTAATTTTCTTAACCGCAAAAGCTGCTGAGCTAATAAGCTGAGGTCCCCACCGTAACTTGGAGTCGACAGTGACACAGAGGAAAAACCGTAGAATCAACAGGATCAACGGCTTCACCATTCATTTAAAGTAAATTGGTGTTAGACGTTCTAAAAATTACATGTTTGATTTTTTTACTATTCAATAGTAACAAAACTAAATGAATAATTTTCAAAGTTATTAGCACTTAACCAATGTACTACTGTCGAGAGGGCATTGCTTTCATCATATCATAGCTGATGTGAAGGAACGTAAAATCGTTAATCCGAACTATAGACAAACCACAAGAGAGCCGGCTTAGATGGTACGGACGCGTAAAGAGATATCCAAATTGTTAAAGTTATATATTCTCTGTAGTATCAAAATAAGTTGACACACTAGACCCAACTATTGTAAAAGTTTAAGTTTTTAAATAAAATGCTACTTTACCGAAAACTATCTCGTGAGTTTTAATAGGTTATGGGCCCAGAGATTCGTTTTTAATAATAATATAATGTATAGTTAGTTATATATAATATAATTTATTTTCATATTTTAGTATGCAACAAAAACCTATTTATAACTACAGTAGTTTAAAACCGTGTCGCAGTTATTAATGCCCGCCTCACAAGCGCAGTTTCTTAAGTTATATTAAATTTAAAAAGTACTCAATACAAATGAGATATGTATTCATATAAAACGTATAAAGAAAAAAATGGACAGACAATAAAATAAAATTTAAACAATGAATACAAAATAAGTTATATGATGTGTGTGTGTATGTAAGTTATATGATGTGTATTGTGTCAAATCTACGTTTACTTGAGATATACTGAGCATCGAAAGCCCTTATTAACACCTTGCATGTCTGATATAACTCATCCGTTGGAAAACGAATAAGTTTGGATGTCATTACCTTAAGAATACATGTCTGTAGTTTTTCTAATGGGAGTAGATTTGATTTATGTGCACAACCCCTCGCTGGTATGCAATAAGTAAGTAATGATTGCACTAGGGCGTAATAAACCATCTTTATAGTTTGGGAGCTAGCACTAGATCCAGTTGTTTAAAGATGAACGCTAGTTTCCTTACACGAGAAGTCAAAGTTCGTGTATGACTTTTCCACGAAAGTTTTTCATCGAGAAAGACGCCAAGGTACCTTATACAGGGAGACCTAGTTATTTTGGAGCAGTCACAAATGTTACGTAGTTCATAGGGACATGTATGAGCAATAATAGAAAAGGATTCAGGGGGTAAAGAGCGCTTATGGCCGAAAATTATATACTGAGTTTTATCTAAATTGAGGGTTAAGACGTTACATGACAATAAATTCATAACGATGGAAAAAGCTTTTTCGTTATACTTCAGTGTATCAGTCCAACAGCTTCCGTAAACAAGCTAGGCAACAAGTATCGTCGGCATATGTCACAATTTTGCAGTTAGGTATTTTAAGATTACTTAGATCATTAATGTATACTAAGAAGAGAGTGGGTCCCAATACACTGCCCTGAGGTACTCTGTACGAAGGATTTGCTTCATCACTGATATTTCCATTTATTGTAACGGTTTGATTTCTGTCGGCCAGATCTAGAGCAATTCCTCTGATACCAATATTTTCTAATTTATCAAGCAAAAGAGGTATAGATACCGTATCAAAGGCCGTGGAAATGTCCAAACATATAGGTCTTCTTTTTGCTATCAAGGTTCTGTACCACAATATCAACCACACTCATGACTGCATCCTCTGTAGATTTACCAGCTCTAAAGCCATATTGGCTAGAGGCAAGCAGATCATATTTATCTAAATAAGAAACCAGTCTTTTGTTGATTAATTTTTCGAGAATTTTTGAAAGTGCACTCAACACAGATATGGGTCTATAGTTATTAATATTTTCTTTACTACCTTTTTTGTAGATGAGGTGAAAAACTGCCCTTTTGAAAACTTTAGGGAACTTTCCTTGAGACAGGCACAGATTACAAATCCAAGTTATTGGAGGAGTAAGAATGCAGCAGCTTTGAGGATAGACGATGTAATTCCATCCCACCCCATTGCGCAATTGCTATTGAGACCATAGATGATGAACTTTATTTCAGAGTCATCGGTACTGTGCATGACCATAGAATTTGGTGCTACCAGAGAGGATCTTATAAAGGAGATATTGTTTAGAATTAGTTTTAAAATGAACAGCAGATGCGAATTGACTCCCTACACTTGCATAATGATCATTAACTTTATTAACTTACTGCGTCTATTGGATCGATACTTAAATTTAAAAGATTAATAAGTTATTATCAGTCTTTATACAGTACAGTTAAGAATGGCCGCAAATTATTCATTCAGTGTTTCAAAACTCAAAGGAAGAAATAATTACGATGATTGAGCATTCGCCATTGAAAATTCTCTCATCCTGGAATAAATCAACTTATCACAACAGGACAATCGGAAGGCAAAAGCTAAAATGGTGATGACTACCAAACCTTCACTATACGTACACATCAAGGCCGAAAATACAGTGCATAATTAGAGGGCAAAGTTAAATTCTTTATTCAACGATTCTGGTTTCACGCGACGCATCAGTCTTCTTAGAACATTGATCTCAATCAGACTTGAAAATTTTGATACTATAACTTGACGTGACCTAGATAGTGGATACAGCTCAAGAGCTAAAAGGGACAGGATTTGAGATTAATAATGAGTGGGTCGGTTCATTTTTATTAGACGGATTATCACATAAGTTCATGTTAATGATGGTAATTGAACATTTTGGAATGAAAATAAGTGCAGACGCTATAAAGACGAAATTGTTAAACATGAGTACAGGTACAGAAAATAAAAACGAGGGCGCATTCATAGTAAAAGGAAGCACACCTCATCATATAAATCAGCGATATTCGTGTTCAAAGTCTAACCAAAATAGCGGGAAACGAACACACGTCAAAAATCAATCACTCAAGCGACGCGAATCCGATGGAAATATACGTTGTTATAAATGCAAGTTATTAATTATTATGTCCCGGACATTACAAAAATCAGTGTCATTCTATAAAAATGCATAAAGACAAACAAACTTATAATGCATTCAGTGCAATGTTTCTGACCGTTAATTTTAGTGACAGAGATTTCTACATGCAACGTTTTGTGCATTCGAAATCTTACCACTAATCTTTTATCCGTTAACAAGATGATATCTAGCAGCAACAGGATCGTTTTCAAAGAAGAAGTGTGCCATATTTACAATTAAAGAAATGAATGCATTGAAGAAGCTAACCTAACAAATGGAGTGTAGAAGTTAAACATTATGAGGTCAGAACAACTGTTACCAGCTACGGCAGTGACTTCTAGTTTGACGCAGCGTAGACCATATAAATAGTAATGACCTAAGCGAGATCCATGCGAGATCAAGCTGTGGAACGCTTATCATTCCAAGACAAGACAGAAATAAATAAAGGTAATTGTACAGTATGCTGTGAGGGAAAGCAATCAAAACTGCCCTTCCCTGACAGTTCTTCGCGCAGTACTGAGGCTCTGAATGTCATACATACTGCCTTTTGTGGGCCTATGGAAAACAAATCACTTGGACTGGCATGGCATTGGATGGCTTAAAAGATTTGTGGAGAACCAGAAAACTTCAAAAATAAACTTATTGAGGACAGATAATGGAGGATTTTTTTTTGGATAAATGAAAAATTGCTTGAATTGCAAAATTTGCATTATACATCAAAAAAAAATCCAGATACACTGCAACAAAACGGGATGAGTCAGCGTAATATGAGATCAGTAGAGCTTCGTATCAAAGAGTAAAAATTTGTTTAATAGAACTGGGTTACACTAAGTCTCACTGTGCACCATGTTTGTTCATTATTCATGTTTGTGATGAAAACGTTAAAGTTTACATTGCATTATTTGTTGACGACTTTTTTTTGTTCTTTAATTGTAAAGAATATGTAATAAATTAATAAATTAATTAAGTGCTAAACTTAAAATTTAAAATTTAGGCCAAATAAACAATGAAGAAAGATTCAAAAAGTATGGATCAAAATGAGTTTGAAACTGAGAGCTGGAAACATTTAAAAAGAGTGTTCAAATATTTAAAGAAAACTAAAGACTATGAGTTAAAATATGTTAAAAGTAATGGTAAGTTAGAAGGGTATGTAGATGCTGATTGGGCTTTATGTGCTATACATAGAAAGTCATATACTGGTTTCATGTTTAAATTGTCTGGGAGTGTTATATCTTATGAATGCAAAAAACAAAAGACTGTAGCATTATCCAGCACTGAGGCTGAATATGTGGCTCTTTCTGAAGCAAGTAAAGAGGCCATATATATAAAGAATTTATTATAAGAAACTTCATGGTAACAAAGCTATGAATAATGTACCAGTCCTTATACAGACTGA
Organism: Dione juno; assembly: GCA_037127375.1. Classification (NCBI taxonomy): domain Eukaryota; kingdom Metazoa; phylum Arthropoda; class Insecta; order Lepidoptera; family Nymphalidae; genus Dione; species Dione juno. The sequence goes on along the minus strand of JAXRJS010000058.1, from coordinate 2,387,240 downwards.
TAATCAAAGTTCTCAGAAATTGGCATCTAATCCTTTGTACTATAGGCGAACCAAACATATTGATGTAAGGGATCATTTCATTAGGGAATGTATAGCCAAAAACTTAAGTCATGTTACCTATTTACCTACTTCTGAGATGCCAGCTGATGTTTAACTTAAAGTCTTTGCAGTGTAAAACATTACAAATTCATCAAGTTGTTAGAGTTATTACAAGTGTAGTGTATTTGATAATTTGTTTGTTATGTTTGTTATGTACGAGATTTTTTAATTTAAGCTAACTTTATTTTGATAAGCGAGGGTGTTAAATTTATATATTATCTGTTGTATCAAAATAAGTTAGCACACTACAGCCACCTATTTTATAAGTTTAAGTTGTCAAATAAAATGCTATTCTTTTTTTTACCGCCAACGATCTAGTGAGTTTTCATTCAAATGACATTGGGAATGGCACAATGAATCTGAACATCCCCGGATTCAGAAAAAGACCCGACGATGAGATGGACAGGTGACATCAGGAAAGACATGAACGCCTGCAATGTTTCTGCAGACAATGCGTCCAATCGAGCCAAGTGGAGAGACAAAACAAAGGGAGCAGACCCCACAATAAGATGGGAATAGTAATGTGTGGAAGAGAGAGATAAGTATAGTAGTCCTGCGTAAAATTCAAAATTAATTCCACACATTTTATTCCTGACTAGTGTAATAGACTTTACTCACGAGCACTGTTTCAACATTTCTTTAAATCTCGGAAGCGGAAATGTTATAGTTAATTGCGGAATTTTATTATAGAGTACGAATTTTATTACGCTCCAAAAAGTACGCGTACTACGAGACGATAATTGACATCGGTCGAGAGATTCTACACAAATCGGCGAAATGATCATCGAAGCCGGCGATCAGAGTAATTCAAAAAGTACGCCACCAGAAATAAAGCCTGCGGTCTGCGGTTTGTCAGTGGTCTGTCAGTGGTCTGTCAGTGGGAGTACTCACCCAGCTGCACGATGCTGTCGAGGTGCGTGGGGTGTATGGCGAGCGCGTTCTGGTAGCACTGGCGCGCCTCCTCCCACTCGCGCGCCGCCGCGTGCACCTGTCCGCGCTGCACGCACGCACACGCACACGCGAGCGTCAACAGTTGTCACATGAATAAAATTAAGTGCATTTTGAAGGCACATATCGATTGAATAAAAGTAATATATTTTAATATTGGCATATCAGGCAACTGAGGCAGTTATCAACAATGTGTAATAAACATGTTTTTGTCATTACCATATAAAAAACGAGATGACTGTAAGGCGTCAGCGCCGCCGCCTCCGACACGCAGCCCGCCGCCGCGCTCGTGCGGTCTAACCTGGAATAACATACACCAATTACTCAGCATCTATAGAAAGGAAAAAAATACAATTATATTTCATATACATGTTTAAACACAGGACCGGACTTAATAACAATATGACGCTCGACGTCGTTGACGTTGACGTTGCGCCGGAAGTCCCACGTTAAGAAGAAAAAAGTAGACTTAGGCATATGCCTTTAAAAAAATGTACTAGCCTCTTGGGAGATTCTTCCAGTCGTCAATACAAAATAAGCCCCTTTTATCTATATATACAAGTATTAATGCCTGTGTTATGACATTCAGCTATGGTATTGTGCCATAAAAATAATACCAACTTCATTGAGTGTTTCAGGGCACAGTACTCAGATATATTATTAATGCGCCTTTTCGTATGTACGAAATGAAGATCTCTATCGGGACCTAAAAATTGACTTTGTATGTTGTATGTCATAAACGCTGACGCCTGGTGAGGGGACTTAAAGGGTCGACACTTTTTAAGTTAGTGTAGTGTAGTGTAGTGTAGTGTAGTGTAGTGTAGTGTAGTGTAGTGTAGTGTAGTGTAGTGTAGCTTAGTGCAGTGCAGTGTAGTGTCAGTGTAAAATAGTGAGAATGATTTGTTTTATAAAGTTACAGGAAAAAGTGGCTTTCCCATAAGAGTTACTAAGGTATTGCCAATGGATTTATGTTTAGATGAAGTTTCGTTATAAGTTTAGATTAACATGAAAAAGTTATTAGTCTTAATGACTAATTGTATAATTTTTCCCAAATTTAGGAAGTTATTATAAAAAATGTTTTATCACAGAAATTTAAATGAAATTATGTAAATGTATACATGTCCGATTCTTCATATATAGCAGGGAGAAACCTGTGTTAAGAATGAGAATTGATTAGTGAAACATATCGTCGCTTTAGTGCTGAAAGAAGTCAAGCCACATATTCCAAGTTTTAAGATAATGATTAAAGAATAAAATGGAATTGTTAAACAAAAAATATGATTTCATTAAAATAATATTAAGTGGTGGTTTTATCAAAATTTGGAAATTATAGAGACATTATATGGAATTGGTTCATTGTTTCAAAATTTGTAAGACGCGGGTTAATTTTGACCTTCATTACTAGCGACAATACGTAAAAAAGTGCAATTGGAGGCGTCACTATAACCATATGTATGATAATTTGGGCGGAGTCTGCCAGCGGAGGGCGTACCTCAAGCATAGCTCCGCCAATAGCAGCCAGGCATGCGCGCGCGGCTCCGCCAATGGGGAGCGCGCGCGCGCCGACTGTGAAGACGTGGCCGACAGCGCGCGCTCCACGCGGAACGCGCCCGCTGACTCCGCTCGCACTGATGCTGGAATGGAGTTGTACTTATTAGTTTTTTGTTTAATTAAAAACTGTTTCGTCCTCGTTTCCTTATTTTAATCAAAAAAATTGCTTTCTTGGGTCTCCCCATGAGGCTTTTGATCTCTCGTACATTCGCAAACATTTTTGCATACACTTCACCACCTAAGCTATTATTATTTTAATTATATAGCATTAATCCATAAGCTCAATGTTGCTTAAGAAGATCTTACAAACAGGCAAACGAACAAGCTTGGTGCAGAAGCTTTTCAATTCCACAACAGATACACGTGGTTAAACAACTGATTGAAAAACTACTAATTACAATTTTATTGCTGTTTCGTTGATAAGTCATTTGACGTGAAAAAAAGAAATTAAGAAATAGCTACGCGGGAAGTTAATCCAGAACAAGCTTAGAAAAGAGAGATGATCTCATTGCAATTTAAAGAGGAGTCGGTCTATTATCACCCAAAATTGTTCATTGCTGTACGCTGTCCCAATTAAGTTATTGCTTAAGTGCTTGCTCTAGAGCAACCATTCCGAGAATTTGATTGGGACAGTTACGAAATTAAAACAGATGTAAAACATGAACATGAAGAACTTGTACCCAATGTTTGCAGCAGAGAGTATAAAAATTGCGTTAACGATGAACTCAAGCAAAACTAAAGTAACCCAATAGTAACCCAAAAGATATTAAAGTCAACTACCACAAAATGTTTGATAATATTCACTCCTGGTTCAAATTATCTCTATTAATGATTTAACATCTAAAGAAATCGATAAATGTATAGCAAATGGTCACTATAATAAATTATGAAGAATAAATAAATAAGTTTGCCGTGTGGGTGCCGGCTTAGAATAGCACCACCCCATCTCGTCCCGTGGGTGGAGAGCTTTTCCTGAAATCTAATCTGCCAAACTGCGATCGCCAACCCGCATGCCAAGCGTGGCGATTATGGCAAATATCCCTCATGAGAAAGTGCATGCAGAAACTGCCCCCAGTCCTGACAACATATAACACGCGCACACTGAGGACCGACGCGAAGTTAGCAGAGTTGGAAAAAGCTGTTAGTAAGTTACATTGGGATACTATTGGGCTATCTAAAGTCCGAAGAGAGTGGGAGGACATGGTAATCCTGAACTCCGGTAACTTGGTATACTACCGGGAGGGCGACCAACAGATCCTAAGTGGTGTCGGGTATATCGACCACAAGACCCTCGTCTCGACACTCAACGTGGTTACTGTCGGAAGTGTGTCGAATAGGGTAGCGTACCTGATACTCAGATTATCAAAACGATAATTGTTGAATGTCATCCAGGTTTACGCTCCGACCTCGGCACACCCAGATGACAAAGTGGAGGCTATGTATGAGGATATTTCTAAAGCCTGCCATAGCTACAAAACTCACTATACAGTGATGGGAGACTTCAACGCGAGGTTGGGGAAACGTTACGGCGACGAGTTAAGAATGGGACAATTTGGAATTGGGCAATGGAACGACAGAGGCCAAAGGTTGATCGATTTCATGGAGAAGGATAATGAATTCCTTCTTCAGGAAACCTCAACATCGGAAGTGGACCTGGATGAGTCCGGATGGTAATGTCAATAACGAGATAGATTTTATCATGACGACGAAGAGGCAAATATTCAATGATATCTCTGTGATTAATAACGGTAAAACAGAGAGCAATCACCGACTTGTTCGAGGCACATTGAATATTAACATTAAACTCGAAAGGTCTCGAATGATAAAGTCTACGGTCCGACCAGTACCCGCCCAAGTCCAAAACTCCGAGAGCTTTCAACTCTAACTTCAAAACCGTTTCGAAGCCCTTGAAAACAGCAGTAGATGTGGACGATTTAAACAACAAGATGGTGGATACAATCCGTACAGTAGGGTCGAAGTTTTTCAAAATCCACCGTACCAAAATAAAGAAACTCTCAGACGAGATACTCCGACTCATGGAACAGAGACGCGAGATAAAGCTACAGGACTCAGAAGATGTCCATCGTTATAAGCAGCTAAATAGTCAGATCTCTAAGTACTTAACACGCGACCTTCGCCGGCTTAATTCAAACCGTATTAAAGAAAAGTTCGCAAAAGATCTGTCTATTGGGTAAAGCCAACTGAAGCAACAAGCTAATGACGGTGGCATTGTTTTGAGTAGGTGTGAAATCCTTAGGGAGATAGAGTTTCTATGAAAAATTGTACTGCCACGCTAGCACCAGTTAATATCTTGGCTAAAGATCCCAGAGCCAAGCTTACCCGACACTACACCGAAAATATCCCGGACGTCAACGTGTCTGAGATTAGTATGGCTCTTAAACAACTTAAAAACAACCAGGTAGAGACAGAATCACTACAGAACTTCTGAGAGCGGGCGGCAGGCCGATACTTAGGTCCTCTAGAACCTCTTTAATTCCGTAATTTTTAAAGGAAAAACGCCAAAAGCGTGGAGTGAAGGTGAGGTTGTTCTGTTTTTCAAAAAGGGTTATAAAACTCTCTTAAAGAACTATAGACCAATCTTACAAGTTGTTTTCAATAGTCATCACGAATCGTTTAGCCAGCAGGTTTGACGACTTCCAACTTCCCGAACAAACTGGTTTCCGGAAAGGCTAGAGCACCATAGATCACATTCAGACGCTGCAGCAAATTATACAGAAGTCCGAAGAGTATAACTTGCCACTTTGCTTGGCGTTCGTGAGCATACTATACAAGCGTATAGTAAAACTAGAAATTGACTGAATAGGTAGGTTTTATTATTATTATTATACTTACTTTATCTTTTTTAAACGTGAATAACTAAATTAAATTAATGCTGAGCGAAAATAGATTTATGGACTTTAATATATTTTTTTAAATTGTGGCAGCCTGACAAAATATAGTACACAGCACTCACCGGCATCCCTGTTGCTGTGTCCGTCGTCGTGCTGCGAGTCAGACAGCGCGTCCAGCTCGGCGTAGGCGACGTCGCCGGCGCTGCCCCCCTCCCCCTCCCCCGCGCCGCCCGCGCCCGCGCCCGCCGCGTGCAGCACGCGCAGCAGCTCCTTGCCGGCGGCGAGCGCGGCGTCGCCCGCGTCCCGCGCGCCGCACGCGGCCTGCAGGCGCGCCAGGTCGGCCAGCGGCCACTCGGCGGCGGGGTAGTGCGCGCGCGCCAGGCGCGTCACGGCCAGCGCGGCCGGCGCGGCCCACAGCGCGGCGGCCAGGCGCAGCGCGCCCGCGCACTCCGAGTGCGCGGACAGGCAGCTGCGGGTCGCGTCCTGGTCGGGAGAGCGCGAAAGAATAACCAGACGTTAAGTGGATGGATGGATATGTTAAATAGATATGGACATCTATAAGCTCGGGGGATTTCATATGTATTACCAGCCTCGAGGATGATTAAGGTGCAGACACGACGGATGGTATCTACTTCTAAGGTGGGAGGTGTTATGGTGAAAGGAAAAATATAGAATCAAATCAATAATTTCTAGTACAAATTTCCATTATATAGACAACACAAAACCTACTAGTATCCTTATATTAAGGATTCTAAGCCGTGTATGTTTTTGGGAATGTGGACAGTTCGGCATGCACGACGTTAAATGAATGAATTGATACTGACGGGCACCTGCTCATCAGTGGGAGCAGTATCCTTTATGAGGAATAGTATTCTATGTCCTGAAGTGAAACACCACTACGTCTTGTTCAGTACCACGAGCTTTTTTCAAATTGGCTTTGCTCTCTAAAAGATCTTTACAGGTAATTTGGCTTTTCTTATTCCGCTAATGTTAACTTCATTTGTTGTTGACCAAAATTATCCCAATACTTTTACTAATACCGATAGAAATGCCTATGGTTTTGAGTGCTAATGTCCAAATAAAGTGGGTCTTGTCAGCGGCAAACGCCTGAAGGAAGAAGTGACCCCACTCCGGGACCTAGGTCTCAGTACAAGTTCCAGACATAAGTTGTATTTTTCGCTTTTTTACCTGGGTGCGGGATGTATTAGCTTGTCCAATATGAAAGTCATTCCCTTGCTGTCATCTGTATGTCAATGAATGCTGCTAGATTGGAATGCTAGATTGGAATCCAATTGAGAGAAATCATTAACCAGGGCAAAGCTGTGTGCCATTACTGCCACGTGATCCAAGCCTCTGTGTGGTTTGTGTTGAAATCACCGAAGATTACATGTTCTGCACTGGGGTGTGTCTGCACTCTGTAGCGAACGGAACGTTTTGCGACAGCGCCCTCTTGGCTTGTTGCGGTTTAGTAAAAGTTTATTGTCTGTGACTTTGACATATAATAAAACAAACTGTCAACTAAACTACTTAAAGCAGCTATTTTGCCTTTAATGGCGTTGATCCATTGTAATTACTGATTATTTTTACTGTAAGGAAATCTCGAATACAAGATTTGGTTTTAAACGACGTACTACAGCTTTCTTATATCTCTTATATACGAAGCTGAACATACAACTACGTAACCCCCAAAACTCATTGAGATCGGACAATATATGTAGTGACTGCGGCAGTCACTTAAGTCAAAGGTACCCTGAAAATAACTATATTTCAACAGTAGAGCTTAGTGATTCGCTGACGCGAGAGACGAAAGGTAGCCTCTCAAACCTGCGTAGGTCTGGGTTCGGGTCATCTACGACCTGCGCCAGTGTAGGACCATAATAAGGGAATGTCATCGGAACACATCATCAGATATTTTACAGTTCGTTTTTAATATGATAGTGCTAACGTGTGACGAATATTACGAAACGAATTACAAATATAATAAAGTTAGGAACCTCAGTCTTCTACCCAATAATGTGGATGACAACTAAATAAACGCTCACCCCACCACTCGAGATGACTACCTCCGACCATACCATGACGGACCTTGGAGCTGGTCGAGCTTAATAACGCGCACCTTCTGACTGAATAACCTCATTGATTGCATCCGTGCTGAACTATGCTCCAATTACCGTACTATTGCAATTGCCTACTTACTATCTAAGGTGATGGAGCGCGTCATCTACTCTCAAGTAGTCGGTTACCTTGAGGTCAATCAGATTATTAGTGATTGACAATATGGTTTCCGTCACATTCGCAGTGCTGGAGACCTCTTGGTTTACCTAACTCACCGCTCGGCAGCTGCTATTAAGAGTAAGGTATATATGATATGGCAGTTAGTCTTGATATCGCATAGGCCTTTGATCGGGTCTGGCACAAAACTCTGTTCTCGAATTTGCTATCATACGGACTTCCCGGGAGATTATGCCATTGGGTAACAAGTTTTCAGTTGGTCATTGTTGACGGTGTATGCTCGGGGGCCAAATCCGTCAATGCTGGAGTACCCCAGGGTTCAATGCTATCTCCCACGCTTTTTATTCTGCATATCAATGACATGTTGCGTTTTTACAATATTCATTGCTATGAAGATGACGCCAGGCCTCATCTGGCCTACGCTGCCCCTTCCTGCTACGCACTGGCCAGTGAGCGCCAACGTGACGTTTCAAAACGTCGCATTGAGGCGCGTCACCCAGGCTCACATCCGGAACGTCGCCCCATGATATAGTCGCCGTACGGATGCTAGATGTCTTCCAAAAGACCTGATGCCCACTCCCGATTCCCGAGTGCCGTATCGGTCGCTGGTAATCTAAGTTAATCCTCCTTTGGGTCGCCAAGGGTCTCATCTGACTGGCCTGACCACTCAAGTGACCTTAGCTCATACCTCCCCGCCCTCGCTCCTCATACCCAGTCTTAAAAATGAGACCGAGGATTATATTTATGTGCGGAGATGGAAACTCACGACAAGAAGGTGTAACACCTGATGCTACCTCTCTCTCTCTCTCCTTCGGGGATTTACAGAAAAAGCAATTGGATTTCGAACATTACGGTCGTAGTCATTGGACTTGAATTGGATTTGAATTAATTTATATATTATATATATATATATATATATATATATATATATATATATATATATATATATATATATATATATATATATATATATATATATATATATATATATATATATATATATATATATATATATATATATATATATTATAAAATATAAAAAATCGAAAAGCAGACAATAATTTATGGCTTAATCGTAGGTAGGTAGAGCGCCTGAAGGTAAACCTCTTGTTTACCTTTAGGCGCTCTATACGAGGCGGAGTCCTCACCATAGCGTCCGCGTAGTCGCCCTGCTGGTGGTGCAGCAGCGCCAGGTGGTACAGCGCCAGGTGGTCGTTGCCGTCCAGCGCGGCGGCGCGCGACAGCCGGTGCAGCGCCTTCGCGCCGTGCGCCTCCTTTTCCGGCCGGGAGTTCGACTTCTGGAAGGAGAGCAATGTGTACTACCGCTACGGTCTTCAGTTTTTGTATAAAATTATTCAAATATATTTATTGTGTATTCAAATATATTTATTGTGTATGATGTAGCAGTGCATGCGGGTGTCCGCCAGGGCTGCCTCTTGTCGCCGCTCCTCTTTTTGGTAGTTCTAGATGGGATAATGCTTCGCATCTCTGAAAACAAGCGTCTGCGGCATAGAGTGGGGATTGTCTTATGTCTTAGAAGACTTAGACTACGCCGATGATCTGTGCCTGCTAAGTCACACCCACGCTGACATGCAAGCAAAATTAAACGACCTACAACAAGAAGCGGCGAAAATAGGCCTTAAAATAAACTCCCGGAAGACTCAAGAAATGAGAATTGGCGTGAAAAACAACTCACCATTGCTGATTGGCACGGAGGCAGTGGAACGCGTCCACAAATTTACTTACCTCGGGAGCGTCGTGGCAGAGACTGGGGGTACTGAAGAGGACATCGCTTCACGGATCGCCAAAGCCCGAGCTACCTTCGCGCAGCTGAAACCCGTTTGGCAATCGCGGAAACTGACCCGAAGAATCAAGATAAAGATATTTGGGACCAATGTAAAATCCGTGCTGCTTTATGGGTGCGACACGTGGAAGGTTACAAAGGACATCTTACGCCAAGCCCAAGTCTTCGCCGCATTCTCGGTATCTACTGGCCCGAGACCATCTCTAACGTAGAACTGTTGGAGAAACTGCCAAGAGAGCCCGATCGACCACCAGATCAAGCGTCGTAGGTGGCAATGGATTGGCCACACGCTCCGCAGGGGTCCCGACCATATACCCAAACAAGCTTTGGACTGGAATCCCCAAGGGAAAAGAAAGCGTGGCCGTCCTCGTCAAACCTGGCGTCGCACCGTGTTGGCAGAAGCGGCAAACATCGGAATGACGTGGACCAACGTAAAGCGTGAAGCTCAAGACAGATCGCGATGGAGGATATCTGTGGACGCCCTCTGTCCCATCTAGGGGACATAGGACATTAAGAAGAAGAAGATTTATTGCCTTTATTGTAGTATGATTTACAAGTGTCTCGATGAGCGAACGTTATACATGTGTAATGTATAACCTATACAACTAAATATTCTCTTCTTCTTCTTCTAGTCTATCTGTCTATTTACTTTGAAATGTGTGAAGAATCAAGTTGAATATCCAGGACTATAACCTCCTACACATCTTACACCATGCGTCTCTCTCGCACGTATAGAAAAACAAAGAACGGACGTCCATAATCTAACGGCCAATGTATGCAATGTTCGTCAATCATCGTCTATAGTCGTATGGTTAGGCGAGGAATTAGAACTGGAATTATCTCACCTCAGTTAGCTAAGATATTTAACGAATTTGTTGACAAAGATATTTTCCCTGACTTTATGAAAGACAGTAAAGTAGTGCCATTGTTTAAAAGTGGAGAAAATAATTACCCGAACAACTATAGACCGGTATCTGTATTCACATCACTGAGCAAAATTTTCGAAAAAATAATTCTCAATCAGCTAACAAGCAATGGCTTACCAAGAATTAAATGTTTCGTAATGCACAGTATGGTTTTACTATGGGCTTTATTAAACGCCCTAAACGCTCCATATATGATGCTTGAGAGAGGTCACAGAACGCAATCGTAATTAGTACGGTATATTTTTACTTAAGCTTAGTTATTATGGAGTCCACAACAACGCTCGTAATGTAATTGCTTCATATCTCACTAAAAGGTTTCAGCAAGTTACTGTAAATGATTTAAAGTTGTCCGGTTGTTTTTTACGGATGGGTGTGCCACAAGGATTTGATTTGACGATTTTGGGGCTTTTCCTATTTTTAGTATATATAAACGATCTTCCTTTTTTTGATGAGAATTTATGCGATATTGTATTACTTGCTGGTGACACTTCTTTGATATTTAAAATAACCGTAATAAAGATAATTTAACGAAGCGAATAGTGCACTGTCGCAGATTCTTCACTGGTTTACTGCTAATAATTTAATACTGAACGCAAAAACAACTAAATGTATAGAATTTACTATGTCCAATGTTAAGAGAAAGAAACTTAAATTCTCTCAATACTTACAGACTTACCCTTCGAACAATTTAAAGTCAAAATCAAAAACATAATATTAGGGAAAGTATATTATTAAATCCAAGAATATTATACGGATGTTAGTGTGTGGAGTTAAGTACTGTTGATGCTCATTCTGGAGGCTTACCACAGTTGTAATTAGTTGACGATTCGCAAGTGCTTGTATGCCTATTTGAATAAAGAATATTTTGATTGTGATTTTGGTTACACGAATGCATACGAATTTTTAACGAGTTTTCGTTTAATATAATGCATCTCTCTCTAAGGTACCGGTATAATCTCTCTCTAAGGTACCGGGTAATACAAGAGCCCTGGGTTAACAACTCAACTGTCCTGGGACTTAACGCTGCTGGTAAAGTACTGTACAATACCGGAGGCATTAAACCCAGAGCATGTATTGTATTTAATAAAGGCATTAAATTTTTACCTTTTACAGAGTTATGCACAGACGACTTAGTAGCAGCGTATGTCAATCTAAAGGGATGGAGTGCGTCAAGAGTAGTGATATGCTCGGCCTACCTTCCCGGAGACAGAACCGATCCCTGGACTGAGCTCACACCCGTGGTCGAATACGCCCGGAGACATCATGCTGAGCTACTCGTGGGGTGCAATGACAACGCCCACCACACTGACTGGGGAAGCACGGACGTCAACGACAGAGGTGAGTCATTGAACAGTTATCTTCTATCAAACTGTCTACAAACCTTAAACAAAGGCTGTGAACCGACTTTTGTGACGAGGGTAATACAAGAGGTACTAGATATCACTTTTGCCACTCCAAACCTTGCCAGGCATATAACAGACTGGAAGGTCAGTGATGAAAACTCGATGTCAGACCATAGACATATTTGCTTCGGGCTGAACACAGAACCTAGCACAGAGATTACAACATTCAGGGACCCTAAGCGTACTGACTGGACGGCTCCTTCACTAAAAGTGAAAGGGAAACGCTACAATTACTGGCCAGCGTACACTTTCCTGGGGAAAATGAAACGGTGACAAAACTGAACACTCCCAAAAAGCCTCAAATAGAGGACTGGAGGAGAGCAGCTCTTGTCATCAGACCAAGAATAGTGAAATGGGTCATTAACTCTTTTAAACCAGTCGCCTGGAACAGATGGCGTGATACCGGTGCTCCTGCAACGGGGTTCAGCTATCCTGATTCCATATCTGGTAAGTATTTTCAGAGCCAGTTATGCCTGGGGGCACGTACCAGAATCGTGGACTAAGGTAAAAGTCATCTTCACACCTAAGGCTGGGAAGAAAGACTACATTCACTCTGGACTCTCAATCTCTCTCAAACTCTGGAATCACTCTGGACCAGAAACTTACTTGGAATTCGCATTTCGTCGAAATTGTACAGAAGGCCAAAAGGGTCCTGGCAATATGCTGTCGGCTAGCGGGTAGCGGATGGGGATTAAGACCCAAAATTGCCCTCTGGCTCTACACGACCATCGTAAGGCCGATGGTGTCTTACGCCTCGGTGGTCTGGTATGGAAAAAGACGCAGAAAAGCGCAATAACAAAACTTACTAGTCTTCAAAGGGCTGCGTGCAGTATTGTGACGGGGGCCATGTCTCCGTGTCCCGCTGCTGCCCTTGAAGCACTGTTTAACCTGCCACCCCTTCACCTGTTTCTGGGAAAGGAGGCGAAGGCAAGCATGTACAGGGTCACCAGCGCTGAGGCAAAAACATGGCTTTCGCAGAATCTGAGGTCCTTGCAAGACTCAGTGCACAATATACCAATACTGGGGATGCCGTCTGACACCATGCTCCCCAAACTCGATACACAGAGATAATACTCTGTGGAAATACCTTCAAGGGACGACTGGTCGAATCAAGTGGAAAAATGGAAGCTTGAGGTGGTACACTGATAGCTCCAAATCCGGCTCTGAGGTAGGATGTGGAATATATGGAGAATCACCAAAAAGGACTATAAGTCTAAATGTGGGAAAGCACTCCTCGATATTCCAGGCAGAGGTATACGCCATACTAGAATTTGCGACAGCCAATCTACAAAGCAACTACATTAATCATACTATCTATATCAACTCAGATAGTCAAGCTGCACTCTTGGCTCTAGCATCAGATTTGACTCAATCAAAGCTGATCGAGAACTGCAAGCAGATCCTGAACGCTCTGGGGAACAACAACAGAGTAGTTCTAAGATGGGTTCCAGGGCACACCGACATCGAGGGAAATGAACAGGCAGATATACTGGCACGAAAGAGAGCCATAAGCACCCAATTCGGACCAGAACCGTTTTGTGCCATTCATCTATGGAGAAATACTCCTGGTTTATATCAAGCTAAGGCGCTCATTAAGGCCTTCAACAAGAAGGGTGCCACTGAGGCCTTATCTCTCAGCAAGAACTGTCTCGGTACATTAGTGAGAGTGCTGACTGGACATTGTGGTCTGAATAGACACATGCACAATATAGGCATCAGCAGCACAAGAATGTGTAGAATATGCAATGAGGCTGAAGAAACACCTCTCCATATCCTCACTGAATGTCCTCCACTTATGCAACGGCGCTATACCATCCTGGGGAAACATCAAATGTACCCAGAAGAGGTGAAGACCCTCACAGCAAAGATAATACTGCAATTCTTCGCCGAAATCAATCTTGACTGTGAACTGTAATGTGCGGAGATCACAATAGATCAGCAATGGTCGCAGTGACACTGGGCTGAACAACACTGCAAAGCCGCAACTAGCAAGAATAAGAATAAAAGGTACCGGAACAGAAAGAGGCAAGATTACCTGCGCCATCATCTGGTGTCCGATGCCGCAGTAGAGGTGACAGCGCGGCAGCAGCGCCGCGGCCGCCTCGCCCTCCTCCCTGTCCTCCTCCGCCTCCTCCTCCGCCTCCCTCTCCGACTCCCTCTCCGCCTCTCTCTCCGCCTCCTTCTCGGCGATGGCTAGCGCTTGTTGCGCAAATTCTAGACCTTCTTCTATCTGTGCGAATTTTGTATGTTATTATCTGTATTATGTATATGATGTTATTTTAGTTGGTATTGCTTTTTAAGCACTAGCAGTGATAGCGTGAGGAGTTTTATTAGATTTTTTTACAATTACAATTGCTGTTTGAAATAATTTATTATTTATTGCATTAAAAATATTTAATTTTAAAGATAAAAAATATTTTAAAAAATATCGAATATAACCTTACCAGCCCAGTTTTGAACAATGAGATAGTGTGAATAAGATATTTGTTATCTCACCCAGGCGGCCCGGTAGCAGGTGCCGGCGGCCACCAGGCGCAGGCCGGCGTCGCGCGGCTGCAGGCCCGCGCCGCGCCGCGCCACCGCCACCGCGCGCACGCTGGCGCCCCACGCCGCGCCGCCTGCGACACACACAACATGAGACCCGGCCGACCTGCCGACCCGCCGACCTGCCGACCTGCCGCAGCGAGGGAGCACTGACCGGGCGGCGCGGGCGCGGCGGGCAGCGCCGACAGGCCCGCCAGCGCCAGGCCCGGCGCGGGCGCGCGCGCCGCCGCCGCCGTGGCGAGCGCGCGCTGCCGCCAGATGTGCGCGCACCCGAACGAGAACTTCATGGCGCGCTCCAGCGACTGCAAGCACCGGAGAAGCATTACAAGTTAAGTTTAAGAAATTTCTTTTTTTTCCCTATCCTAGCCGCTCTCGACACAGATTGCAAATGAATTGACGATAATTCGAGGTCCTTTGAGCAAGGCAACTATAGGCAGATTTCGCAATTACACCTCTCACTCTTGCTTCTACCAAATATAAATTCCTGAACACTTTATTGACAAGGTCGAACTACTTTTTAACATTATGATTTGAGTTCCACTGTAGTCACGGTGTAGTACGGTCGTGTTTTTGCAATAACTATCTCTACTAGTACAAGTTGTTGTTTTAAGATACCGATGAAGTGGGATTTCAAATTGAGGAGAAGGATGAAGATCCTCAGACGTATACGAAGAAATGATTAAGAGATGAGGATGACAGTGCGACGTGGACTTTGGTGTCAAGAAATAGTAAACGGATTGGGAAGGAACGGAAGGTAAGAAGGAAGAAAGAAGAATTTCACAGTGGAATGCTCTAATTTTTAAGCCAAATTTCTTGATTTTGAGGTTTTGTGAATCATGGTTGGGAAACTTGGCTAAAAGTGAATAAAAACATTAGAATGTCTGGTTATAATATTTATCATCATGCTAGACCTGATCGTTATGGCAGTGTTGCTATTATTTCTCATCATTCAGTTTAGACAGAGGTTTGTCAATATTTTTTAAGTAACAAATACATAGAACCTTTACCTGTTAAAAATATAACTGTAATAATATTGACAGTATCTATATTCTATTTATTGCCTTATTATGATTAGGAAAGCATTTTCTCACATGAGACATATAGGTCAGGTCTCTAATATTAAAAGGTTTTAATGGCCATTATGTAGCTGGTCAAATAAAACCGATCGTCGTGAAATTAAAATATTGATTCGATTTTTTTTATAGTTCTTAATAATAAAAGTATATCTACTCGAATTAGGTAATCAATAATAAATTACAAAACTGTACTCTGACTGATTGGACCGTCATAAATGAGACTCTGGAAAGTGCTAATTTAATTATAACATTAATATTATATTATGGTCTCTGTGGTGATCTCTTGATAATTTTTTATATTGTTCCGAGATTGATTGATTTTCAAGTGACTGACAAAGCTGGAAAGCTTTGTCAGTCACTTGAAAATGAATGAAAATGTCAATATTCAGTTAGATTACGATACACATTAAATTCTCATTTTGTTGAATAAATATGGAGTAGGTAGTCGAAAATATGTAATCATTTGTGGAATTTTCTTATTTAAGTATTTCGCTGGATTACTGTTATGGTAATAACGGGACCTAGATGTTGTAGACAAGATGTAGTTCAGGGAGATACTTTATCCCCTTTACTCTTGAATATGCATGACTAGTATATGCGAGCAACTGCTCTTATATATCAGCCCATTAAAACTATTTATATATTAACACAATATGCAGATGATATTGCTCTGCTATTGCTATACGTCGAACAAGAGTCTGATGATGGCTTCTAATGAATTGCAATCTGCTTTGAGAATATTTTCTATATTGCTTGATGATTTAGGTTTACGGGTTCTTTCTATAAGTAAAGTATGTATTTTTTTAGAGCGTATCTAATGTCGTTTGGCCACTTCGGAGCTGCCATTTGACACCGTTGGACTATTATTTATGTGGTGCCGTCAAAGATAAGTGTTACGCCGACAAGCCAGAGACAACGCAGAGACGCTTTAAAGGACAATATTCGTAAAGCCATTGGTGAAATACAGCTGCACACAATCGATAATGTGCTTAAAAATTGGACCGATCGTGCAGATGTGCCCACCTCCAGCAGCAGGCGGTGCTGGCCCCAGCGCGCCGCCAGCAGCGCCAGCAGGTCCGCCACCGCCACGGCGTGGCGCAGCGACAGCGCGCGCGCCGCCTCGAACTCCGCGCTCTGCGACAGCACGGCGTCGCGCACCGCCATGGCCTCGCCCACCAGCAGCAGCAGCGTGGCCTCCTCGAACTCGTTGCGCGGGACGAACTAGCACAAACTATGTATTACGGTGTGTTCACGTGACGACCTCTTACAGAGCGGTCAAAAAGTTTGAAACAAATAACAACACCTGATTAAGTCCAGCATACTTCTTGGGTTTCCAGGGCCCGTCCGACACGTACTCCTCCCTCCTCCTCGTCAGCGTGCCCTGCAGCGCGGGCGGCGCCGGCACGTTCTGTGGCGGGCGGTATAGCTGGAATGGTTCATTATGTATTTTTGATTAGCAGTCGCCGCGACTTCCTTACGATGACAGATAAAGCACGGTGATGAGTTCCAGAGTGTCGTGACATAAAAAAAGGACACAAATTTACACAACCAACCGTACCTGTCCCGTCACCCCCCTCATGAGTACTTCAGCGAGCTGCCTCGCCAGCGTGAGACGCAGACCTTGCGTGGCTGCCGACTCCACTGCCGTTAACATTTCTCTGTACCTGGGGAAATCGATGACCGTGCAAAAAATTTTTGAGTTAGAATTAGTTTAGATTTAGTTAAAAATTTTTGAGTACACGGTTGATTTCGGTTATTATTAAGCTTTAATATTAAAAAAGAACGGTTGTATTTAAAATAACAGACAGAAAATTGACCTTTTAATTGATTGTTAATATCCTTTCAATGTTTGGACTTTAGACTGGAATCATCTAGGACTAAACATAGACGGGAGAAAGCTAAACCACTTAAGATTTGCGGATGACCTGGATCTATTGGAAGAAAGAAGCTCTAGAAGATGATCCAAATTGTAAATACTGAAAGTTTAAAAGTGGGTTTAAAAATGAATACAACGAAGACGAAGCTTATGACCAACTCAAAGATGACATCCATAGAAATTCAGGGACAACAATTAGAATATGTCGAAAACTTTTGCTACTTGGGTCAGATCATTTCCCCCAAAGACCAAACAACTAAAAAAATAAATGAAAGAATCGCAAACGGGTGGAAAAGATATTGGTCCCTTAAGGAAATTGTTAAGTCTGAAGCCCACAATATGGCAACCAAAAAAAAGTTTTCGATATATGTATCCTTCCATGCATCTTGTATGGCTGTGAAACATGGGCTCTTACATAACATCATAAAGATAAATGCCAGAGAAGTATGGACCGAAGCATGACAGGAACAAGAAGGCAAATATGAGTTAGCAATGTTCGACTAAGATCAAAAACCAAACTGACAGACATTCTGGAAAGTATAGACCTCCAAAAAAGGAGATGGACCGGCCACATGTTGAGACCCAAGCAAGAAAAGTGGAGCCAAATTATAACACAATGGTATCCAAGAGATGGCAAAAGACAAAGAGGAAGACAACAGATGAGATGGGAGACCATGGAAGTAGATGGAAGACCGTACATTGGAAGCAACTGGAGGAGACCTTTGCCAACAGGCACACTGAGGTGAGAGAAATCTTATAATATAACATAATTAATCAATGTAGATCAATTCTCTCACCCAGTCAAGGAGCTAAATAAATAAATAAAATTCTTTGAATGTTAACATTGTCTTTTTGTACTCGCACATCTTTGGATCTACTGGTAAAAGCAAAAAAGTCCAAAACAGACTGAATGCTGCCGTAACAAAAATAGTCAAACATGAGAAAGTTTTTACATTGATATATAAAAAGCCAGGGTCTGGAACACGTTACGTCGTAACACAATATATGAGATAAATTATAAGAAATAATTAAGAAATTGTTGCACGTGTCGAGTTTTTCATTGATATATGAAGGTCCAAGAAAATCCAAGGTCTAGATCATTTTATGAATAACCAAAATCTCCAACCTTAACAAAAGTTGTTCAGCGTGATGTACATTTTTCATTGACATTTGGATATGTAAAATTATAAAAAATCGTATCTCTGTAAATAAAAAATTGGGTGGCAAGAATCATAACGTCCACGCTAGTGAAGTTGTGGACATCTGCTAGTAGACGATAATTCAAGAGTTTTACTTTGCTATTAACAGCCAACTTGTCTCTTGTGTGTATCGATGTATAAAGTAAATATAACAAGATTGACAATTTTGTTAAGTTAGCATTTCATGATATGTTTATGATTCTACAATATGACCACGATATATAGCAGCATACACAGAACATACCTATCAATAGCATCGTTCAATCTGCCAGCACGCATATGCATCAAAGGCGCCCTTTGCAAGGCCGTCTCCAGCAATACCCCCGCGGTGGAGCCCGCGCCCCCCGCGCCGCCCGCGCCCCCCGCGCCTCCCGCTCGCTGCAGGTACAGCAAGCTGAGCTCGGACGACACCTCGAAACTGCGGATCTGAACCCGTGACCTGCTCGTTAGTACCACTAACCAGCGAACGACTAAAGGATAGGTCCGTGCTATATGGCAGCAATACGCCTTTTCGTATCCATTTCGTATCTTCCATCTCTGCTTGTCATACTTCTCAAGTATACTTCTATTATTCATTCAAATGTTCTAATATCTTTCCATTCACAAAAATCTTGCATTCCGTCATTTATTCATCTCTTTTAAATACCAGAACCTTTATCTTACTTGCATTCCGACTAAGACCATTATTTCTACATCCATCTTTCAAAATGTGATCATGTGGAGGGAGAAAACCTGATCCTCTCCTCCTCCACCAAACCATCCTATTTTAGGTTTAAAACCTCCTTGAGCCTCCCACAATAGCTTTTCAGATCTCTCTTACATTTTTCTCCCAACATTTTTTGCATCAACTTTACTATCTAAGCTATTCAAACTGATAGCCCATTTCCAATTCCACAACTGTTTACCTTTTTGGAAACCCTTTTGTTTATATTTATCTTGGATTGGTGGATCTTGATATTATGCGATAATTCGAGTCCAAGCATGCACACCCCGTGCGGTTGCGCCAACTTACAAATAGACACCTTATTCTAGCAACTACTAGATAGTGATCCGTTCCCAAGTCGGCGCCGCTAAACACACGTGTGTCCAAAATTTTAATTCAAATGCGCTGATCCAATAGGAATAAATCAATAATTATTCCTTCCATTCGCTTCGAATTTGTTTGTAGTCAAACATCGTTGTTGCCACAAACAAATTCCTTTCCTTACTAAGTACCAATATGAGCTTTCCAGGCCCATTCACTTTACTGTCACAATACTGACCAAACACACCCGTAACCCACCCAACCCACTTCACGCGGTTCTGATCCATCCATTCAAGTCTCCACATAACATTACTTTTTATTTCCTCTAGTACTACAAAGAACGTCGCTGACACTCTCCTAAAACCATGGTGCTCGTGGTGGATGGAATGTTGAAGCCCTGTGTAGGGCTGGGAGGGGATCGCTACGAGCAAGCCTTCGACGCCCAATTTTGTATTTATTGGTATATTTTTTTATCCGACGGTTTACTAATTTCTATTATCATATACCAATATCCTAATAGGTACTAATAAGCTATAAACTAGATACTGTAAGTAATTTATTACTGGCTGAAATAGTTTTTCTAAGTAAATTACCATTTCAGATTCCTTCTCCGCTTGCTTGTATCGACTGGTGGAGCTCGGCACTGACGTTTGTTCTAGACATAGTCCTTTAATTGCATACGATTCTGCTACTATCCTTAAACTCCGTCTGAAATTTAAAAAAAAATACTATACATGGCCTGTGTAAAATGTATTATAAAATAAATAAATAAATAAATATTGCACATTCCACACAAAATACCCCTGCTAAGGATCAGACGAAAGAATCATCGTGTTGGACGCTGTGACACTAAGCTGCGATTGTGTTAAAAATCTTTTTTTTTTTGTTTAGAAAGGATTTATAAAAAAGAATGTATTAAATAACAAATCATGTCTTACTTAAATTTTATTTTATCTGTCATATTCTGGTCTAACCATATCATGAGAACAAATTTACCTATCGAATTCCTAGTAAAGTTCGAACACACAACAATAATAACAGAAATTTATTAATAAGAAATGTCCTTATAGACTATTTCAATTTTCTTTTCTATAAAATTTGCATAGCAGCTATTTCATTAAATTATACTTATCCGTAATTGAGTCTCATGAGTAATAAATATTACATATTTATAAAGCCTTATTACATTTTATTTTTAATCTATACTTTTTGTTATAATAATAATAACATTTTATATTTACATTGACTATAGAATCTAAAATCTTGTTTTTTCCCACTAATCCAAGGCCAAATTTTAAGTTTATATGCTACATAAATTCGGTTCTGTGTTTCTTTATATATTATATATATAGATTAATATATCTCATTCATCTACAATATAATATAAACTTCCACGGACATATTAACACTATGAAATACAATAATGTCCAAGCACTTAACAGATAAGGTCAATTAAACCAGCATGCAAACTGAGTATGAGTCAGCATTGTATAAGCTGAACTTTAGACATCACATCAGCATAAGTGTTATTTACATCTTTATCACAAATTTTTACAATTTGAAAACAATTTATTTATGCTTAAAAAAGAAACAATAAAATTATGTAATTTTTAATGTTATGTATATAACAGAAGAAGATTACTCATTAATTTCATATTAATCAACCTTTTTCATTGATCTATTTCCATTTTAATTATTTCATAATTATTAAGAATTTATTTGTAACATTTAAATCACAACAACCTACAATATTTACTAAATGAAATATATGTTTGGAACTATATTACCGTTTGGAACTATATTTTGTTATATTTGTAATTCAACATATCTTGATTGAAATAAATTATACTATATATGTCTATATATTATAATAGCAATAATAAGTTCATAAAAAATATAAGTTTCCAAAATTCTACCCTTAACTAAACGAATCCAATTATAGTTAAACCAACAAAACAAATAATCACATTACGCTTTCATAACAACACATACTACTAGAGTACTAGTGTACAAAATGAACTTATATAATTCCATTCCATGGTTCGGGTACAATTCCACAAACAGGGAAATTATTATATATAAATTATTTTGATTACACAATATCTTAAAAATTAATTATTAAATTAAATTAGAGGAATATGCTCTTGCTCACCTGCTGGGAGAGACGCTTGAAACTAAAAAAATAAATAACTTACACAGGTAGCTCTTTTTCTGTCAAATTATTTAATTCTGCAAGCTTATAATTTTTCAATGCATCGTCATACACTCCGCATGCATAATTTAACTTTCCAAGTAACAAGAAAGCATCTAATGCTACTCCAGCTTTTTTTCCAATATCATCTGTAGCTAGAGTTAAATAGCCACGGGCGTCGGAGAGTTCCCTTTGAGCTCTCTCTATGTTTTCCTTTATAGGAGGCCATTCGTTCAAATATGCCTCTAATTTACCTTCTCCTATGAGAAAGTGAGCAAGACTTTCTGAAAATTGAGAACAAATTATTTAAAATTATTTGCTATAATTTTATTTTAGTTCATAGCCTTAGTAGATTATGTACTGAAATGATATATGATAGCATTTTTAAATTAACATTATAGTCTATATATCATGAATTGGATAAATCTTATATAAAATTGTATACATTTTATATCTAAAAAGATTATATTTCTTACAACATATTATATAAGAATTGTTATATAATATTAAATATTCACACATTCATTAACAACTGGTTGGGAAAGTTGTTAGTATTATTTGATTACTTGTACCATTTTTATTGTAATTGAAATTAAAGTTGTTAAAATTGTCTGGTTAACAAAAATAGTGAGTAAATTGAACATATGTTTGTTTAATTTATTTAATATTTGTTTCTCATGACTACTGTTTATAGAAAGCTCAAATTCCAAACAATTTATATTTGTATAGAATAGATAAGAAATATCAGTAGTAGTACTTTTATTATCAGTCATTTAATGACAGGCATACATTAAGTCATACATTTTTAAAATAACCTTTCTATGAAATATTCATAGAATTTAAACTACATTAAATTTTAAATAATAAAATATTAAATATTGGGAAAAGAGTAAATAGTTTTATATAAAGTTTTGAATGAAACTCGATTTTAAATATATAAACAAGGGCGTTAAAACTTCTAAGCTGCTTAAGTGGCTTGAAAGAAATGTTATTCACCATGTAAAGGCGACCTGGCCTTGAGTTGTTGGGCCAGATCCGCAACCTTCTTCCAATTGGACTCCTCCCGATTCTTTTCGATCTCGGCCTCGTAAGTCCGTACAGCATTTTTACTCCTCGATGTCATTTTAACACGAGCAAGTGTGTTGGTCGTCACAGCATCGATTTCGCTTGTATCACTTCACTCGAACATTGCAAAACCCTCACAAATTGCGAGAATCCCGAGTAATTGAAGGCCAAATTTGACATATGATGACATCGGGTGTGAATTTGATGTTAAACGTTCCGTTTCACATACGATCCGTGAGGTAAAAGATTTAGCGAATTTAAAATTTCTATTCACAATGATTTTGAAACCTTAGTAATACAACTAAATCTTGATTTAACAATTATCGAAACTTACATATTTTGATATATATATAATATAATGTAATAATTACGTAATGGCGGCAACAAAAATTATTTCAAGAGGTGCCAGAAGATGGCGGTAACAGTATTATTAATATCAGGATATCTAGAGATATGGAACCTAAAATGAGAATTATATATTTTTGAAATGAAGTAATCTTTTGCTATTATTATTATATATTATCTTTGAGTAATGTCACAAGAGATATTTTTCATGTAACATAATATCATAATAATATATTCCGATATGTTTTTAAAAGTATATTATAAAATTGACTGATTGGAATGTAAGCTTTAAAATTAAAAAATAATATATATATATATATATATATATTATATATATATATATATATATATATATATATATATATATATACTATATATATATATATAATATATATATATATATATATATATATATATATATAATATATATATATATATATATATATATATATATTATATATAAATATATATAATATATATATATATATATATATATATATATATATATATACATATATATATATATATATTAAATAAAATTTTCAAAGGTGTGTAAAATCATATCGATCAGTTTGTCACGATAATCGTTGACTAAGCGCACGAAGCTATATAAATAATCATTTCCTGCTGCGCCACGCGGCGCCATCCCCGGACGCAAGGTCACGGAAAACAAATTTAAGCTGCTGTTACACAATTTACCGCTAATATGCTTTCATCGCTTTCGGTACCATATTTTAGACGTTATATACTATATCAAACCAAGGCATATTTAACATAACATAAACTTATGATGTGAATTTGATACATCAATTTATATAAAACGAAAAAATATCCTTCGAATGAGTAATTATAGTGCCTTGCATATTGTATTGTATATATACACTCACAGATATCAATAAGCGCTTAAATGAAATTAAATACTCAATAATCCGAAGTCCGAACCTCATTTGTACGGATTCGTGATTATCCGGGGCGTCGCCGCGATCGAATACTTTTGTAATTTAGTCTGTGCTCGCAACGACATATAGCAACTAAGCGCGATCAGCGTCACACGTGTCCATTGTATAGATAGACATAAACAATTAATTAATATATTACAGCGTCTCGCCACGTCGTCTTTGTTTAAAAATGTCAAAGCGTAAGAGAGTGGTTTTGTCGCTAAATGACAAAATCAATATTATTGAGTCGCTACAGAAAGGTGTAACCGGTCGTAAGTTAGCCGATAAGTATGGTGTAGGTACTTCCACAATAAGTGATATTAAAAAAAATACAGATTCAATTGTGAAATTCATCTGTAAATTAAATTGTAACGACAGGAGTAAGCATCGAAAAGCGATGAGGAAAGCAAATAATGAACTGTTGGAAGAAGCTTTGTATCGTTGGTACTTACAAAAACGATCTACTGGACTAGCAATATCTGGTCCCTTGCTTTGTAAAAAAGCATTACAGTTAAATAAAAAAATAGGCGGTGATAAATCATTTGTAGCAAGCAATGGATGGTTGTATAGATATAAATCTCGTTATGGAATCCACGATTTACAAATACAAAGTAAACAAATATCAGCGAATGTAGCAGATTCTTTTAAAGATAGTTTTAAGAGAGAATTGGAAGAAAGTGATTATGATTTAGATTTTGTTTACAACGCTGCTGAAACGAGATTAAATTGGAAATTATACCGTCAAAAGCTTTTGTTTATCAGCCAGGAGACTCAGCTCCAGCATATAAAACGAATGAAGAGCGAGTAACAATACTAGTTTGTGCTAACGCTACCGGGACACATAAACTACCTTTGCTGCTTATCGGAAAATCAAAAAGCTCGAAATGCTTCAAAAATATTAGTATTCCCTTAATTTACAAGAATCATAAAAGCGCATGGATGGACACTGACAACTTCATTGATTGGTACGATGGCATTTTTATAAATGAAGTTATAAAATACCAAAATCGAATCGGTAAACAAGGAAAAGTCCTACTTTTAATGGATAATGCTCAAGTCTATTCCTCAGCCAGACTTTTAGAACGCGAAAATGGAATGTTTAAAGTAAAACTTTTGGCTTCTAATGTGGCACCATTGCTTAAACCAATGAATAGTATAATTACAACATTGAAACAACTTTACAGGAAACAACTTTTACGTAGATTGTTATCTGTTGAAGAAGATAATGCAGAAGTCGTTGCCTCATTTTCCAAACAAATAAATATAAAGGAGTGTTGTTACATGGTTGCTGATGCTTGGGCTTATATGGAGAAAAATACTTTGAGCAAAGCCTGGCATAAAATACTAAAACGAGAAAATAATGACTTGATCACTACGGATGATTCTATTGTGGAGGATATAAACCAGCTGATAGCAAGCATACAGATATGTCAAGAGTGTGACGCTGATGATATAAAAGCTTGGCTTGATTGTGACAGTATTGATCAAGGTTACGAGATTCCGTCAACGGATGTAATTGTTGAAAATATACAGCTGGTAAACAAAAAGCAGGACAGGAATGGGAAGATGGAGGAGCGGAAAAATGAAATAGAAGAACATTTAAATCCAGAAAATGATGCAGTGCCATCGCATTTGGAAGCGTTTCAATCTCTGGAAACTGCTTTCAAATGGTATGAACGACAAACTGAGTCTGATACCGTGAGCTTAATGCAGTTGAACAAAATTCTTGATTTAGCCGCAACAAAGACAAAAAAATTGTTTACGTTAAGTGTCAATGACTACGTACTAAACAAATTAATCTAGAATATTAAATTTCACTAAACAATACTATATAATCTGTATTATTCTTGATCGAATTTGTCTTAATAAATATTTAGATTGATAAAATTTTTTAATTGTTGTGTATTTTCAATTGTACTACCAACATTACGAGGAGTAGAGCTAATGGACAATGAAAGTTGTATTTAATAATAAATATGTTCTATGTATATGTATAATAGTATGTGTAATATGTAATATGAAATCAATTACCTACCCATTTACAAAATGAAAAATATTTTTAGAAAACGTATAAATATTTGGAACGTATTTATACATTTTTATACATTTTCTAATAATAAATCTCTACTTCAAATGTGAATTAACACTTCAAAAATAGTATAAACTATTACAAATAAAAGATTGCCGATTTTAGGGTTCGTACCTCTAAAAAAAAATGAAACCCTTATACTGCTTTGTTATCTGTCTGTCTGTCTGTCTGTCTGTCTGCCAAGATCACTTTCTCCAAACCACGTGGAAGAATCAAGCTGAAATTAATATAAAATATCCAAGTTGATGATTTGATAATAAAATTTGGCAATAAGTTAGAATTTGTAGCACAACCAATGTATCCATGAAGTTCATTTCAAACAAAACGAGTGCGTACGACCGCAAAGTTAAGTTTGTCTTATGGAACTTGACGTAAAGTAAGAACTTAAATCTCAAAATTTGATATTTTATTAGCTTAACACAGAAAGAAACCATTGCAAACTAATATGTGTAGTTTACTTCATATAAATTGAGTGGATAAGACTGCAAATTTAAGTTTGTCAATTTTTGTAAGTAGTATTTTCCTCAGATGAATACCTACAATCTTGAAATAGGTACGATACCCTCGGAGCGCGAGTGCCACTCGCACTTGATCGACATTATTATAATTTGTACTGTCCGCTAACCTACAATCATGAAATTGCTACGGAACCCTTTGTTCGGACTCACGCTTCACTAATTTGTTTTCTTTCTATACGCAGTAGTTAATTCGATTGTGCGTTATCTGTTAATTATTCACCAAAGTAATACATTTGTAAATATAGGTTATAGATTGTAAGCCGGAGTTATTTTAGGTCTGGATAAATAAATTATCATTTATATTAAACCCCCGAATGGGACTTGAACCCGTTTTCATTGAGTTCGAAGCTTTGTATGAAATGCTCGTTAAAATTTATAACGATGAAAGACTCATGTGAGCAGAATGAAACTTCTATTTGGGAAGTGGAGCTTGGAAATGAGAATTTTTATATTTGCAGAGAAAAACATCGAACTGAGCTCGTTGGGGCTAAGTTTATTTTAGGCTAGTGAAGTTTTAAGCAAATAAGGTTTTCAGTACAATATAGTATAAGCTGTGCGAGTTAAAAAATTCAATGAATATTAATATATATATATATATATATAATATATATATATATATATATATATATATATATATATATATATATATATATACTATATATATATATATATATATATATATATATATATATATATATATATATATATATATATATATATATATATATATATATATATAAGACTATATCTTATTATGTTTTAGCTACTTCCGGCTGAATATTAGGCATAAAAAAAGATTTTGTCTAATATTCAATATTCAAAAAGGATTTCAAAATCAAATCAAATTTCTTTATTCAAATAGGTGCTCAAAGACAAGCACTTTGAAGCACCAATTAACATCAATGTAAGTTTGTCAGTCCAGAAGCTACCCAAGTCAGTTTCAAGTTGTCAGTTTTACCACACAAGTCGTAATGTCTCTTAAAGTAAAGAAATACTTTCTGCTCACAGAATACATTGTATTTTGAGGGCATCTGACTACTGTAATTTTGAATAATAATTTTCCAGTATTGAATTTCAAATATTATATAAAAATGCCAAGCGGAAGCTAACTCAAATGGTAGATTAATAAGTTTACATACACACCACAATAGGTATTTATGCGCTCCGCGTGCTCTGAATTTAATAAAGCTGCCAAGTTCTTTGTGTGGCTTTGGAAAACCCGTGAAGCCGTGACGTAAGTGAGTAATTTTTTTAATTTTATATTCACCTGAAAGCCGAGGCAATTACGTATTCATTTATTGCCTCTATATGCTATTATATATATCATTTGTTATTATTTGATATAAAGGTACGAGTAACTTGCAACACCATTTCATTGCAATCTAATTGCGCATCTAATTATGCATCTATATGTAAAATCGGGAATATTTTCTTTTATCTGTATAATTCTGTATAATTTATTATAATACTTTTGAGAGAGGTAGAGTCAGAGAGAGAGAGAGAGAGATTGACATTATAGTATGAATGTTCTTTTATATGAGTCGTCCGACCACCTTGCTATTATTTTAATCATTACTAAACATAAAGTTATTCACTTTTACACCGCCATCGCGTTTTGAATAGGGAATAGTTAGCTGGGTCACATATATGTATATCTTTTTATGTATAGCGGTCTGAAGTACTCAATAAAGGCGGCCAAGTGTGAGTCGGACTCGCGCACAGAGGGTTCCTTACCAATTTCAGGATTATAGGTCGACGGAAAGTACGAGCTATAAAACTAAAATTTATAACATGAGTGCATAAAAGTATTAATAAAATAACATTTTTCCGATTTTGTTGCTGTCCAACCGTATGCGGAGTCGGCCGCTTGATCGATGTTCTCGTATTTACTTATATAGATTCCGATCCCGCGAGAATTCCGGGATAAAAATTATCCTTTATTTACCATAACCTTCTCTATTTTTTTGTAAAAGTGACATAAAAATTGGTTCAGCCGTTCAGGAGATTAGCCCGGACTAACGGAAAGACAGAAAGATCGACAAACAATTAAAGAAATGTTTTTTTTTATATCATAGTGGTAACTAACTACTATATTAGTAACGTACACTTGAAAAAAGCATTGTAATTTTGAAATCACATACACTAAAATTTTATTTATATAGATGATTTAATGTTTAAAAAAATAATAATTACTTTCTAAAACGTAAATGAAGTTAATATATGACAATTACTTCTTTAATCTATTTCTTTGGTTGTCTCAACGATTGAAGAAAATTGCAAGTAACACAATTCTCTTCGAGGCGGCGGAAACAAACCAACAAGAGCAAGTAGCAAGGAGAAGTTTTTATAACGATTCCGACGCTTTTAATTTCATACCCGTTGTAGGAAGCTTTTTACACTTTATCTTATTTTTTGGCTTTGTACTTTGTTAGCGAGCGTCCCTTGTTCCATTATTAACGCTCGCCCCTAATATTACTTTATTAATATGTATAAATTTACAATATTTTTAAATCTTTATATTCTTCTCTGGTACGTATCTCTTACTCTATCTCTTGAAGAGTTATCTACCTGTTTGTCATTAGTGACAAGTGCTAAGTGAGTAAGTAAGTCACTGTATTTTTAAAGTATCTTTAAATAAAGCTGAAACCACAGCCTCATCCACTTTGACATATGACAAACGCAGTACCTATATATTCAATGGCATGATCAAAAGAACATATTCTATATCTAATTTAGTTTAAAGTTGTAAGGCTTGTGTTATGTAGACGTATATAAAACATCTGCATATGCGACGGTGCGACACGGCGCGACGTCCACTGCGCCTCTGCGCTGTAATGCGATTATTGCATACTATCACGAGCACGACTCACGATGGGATCGCTGACGTAGCTTATAGATAGTGTTACTTATAGATATGTTCTCTCTCGCTCTCTCTCTCTCGGTCTCTAGTTAGTCTCTCTGACAGTTAGCGGGTAGTGTGAAGTCAATAGGTTTTCCTTTTTCACTAAATTCATAGATATTGCGTATTGGGTAACAAATGTGTGGGAATCGAACCTACAACCGTTGCGTACAGTCGCACGCTATGCCTTTGTTTTCATAGCATATTTTATAATAAGATAATAAAGCTAACTTTTACAAAGAGTGTCGGCGTTTGTCTGGAAACGTAGAGGTTCGATGTCCGCTCAAGGTGGTCCCCAACCAGACCTTGGTTGGGGACCACCTTGGGCCACCACCACCACCACCACCACCTTTGGGGGGCTCAAAATGTCAACAAAATGTGGTATTGGGTACCCCTTTTCAATGGATAATGTCTAGAATTTACGTAATAAGCAAAGATCGGAATGTCCACCTCACAGTACCCCGCGGTGTAAAACAGCAAGCTAAAAAAACACCTGTATATATACCTGTATAATATATTACTAATACAACCTCTTTCATAAACGCCAATCATATAAAATGAAACACAAATATTATACAATATAATACCTATACAATATTAACGGTAGGTATTTACAATGCGTATAAATAATAAGCAAGGTATATTAAATGAGATGCGAGACAAAGGTCTCTACATCGGGACTCCGGACTCGGGACTCGCCCATGTAATATTCATAAAACAAGCATTTACTGTAAGCTTGGGAACTCATTATGTGTACGACTATATCCCAATTAAACTTAAACTTATTGAAATACGAAGCAATATTAGGTAGTAGGTGTACTGTTTGTGTGTTTGTGTTTGTGTGTTTGTTAAGTATTTATTATATTCTGGAATGTACGTAAATATTTAAATAGAATTAATTATAACATTTATTATAAAGGAAAGTGGAGAAAGAATTAGAAAATTACAATAATGCATAAGTTGTATAAAAGAAGTTAAAGAAAAGTTTTGGATAAAAAGAACTTCACAGTGTATCTCCCTTGTATCTGTTACCAAACCATCATTTGAACGCCACGCCATCATGTCCAGAGTGAAGAAAATGAAAATAATTCAATCCGTGTCGTGGGAAACGAGCCCACAACTGGGCCACTGCGCCACGACAGTCTTTTTGCTTATAGCTTTCATTATCACCCATACAATTATCAATAGTCTATATTAAATACCACGAAATAAAAATTCAATAATTAAATATTCAAATGTCTTATACGTTTAGCTAATACTATGGAATACTCAAAGAGCTTAATTATCTCTCGTTATCTTTTGATAGCTGCTATTAATGACGACATGTACTATTTCTAATATTATTATATGTACAGTTATAAGTTCTATGCCGTTTATGATTATAACTTTAAAGTGAAACGTACGGTACGTACTATAGTACATTATATGTTTAAGATAAGCGAAATAGCCGATACCGATCAATGAGGAAACTCGGTGCATGAATCGCATATGCGCTGTGTACATGAATGACGCACTCGGTCAATGTCGGGTCACAGCGACAGCACGCCCCTCCCCCATCGCCCTGCCAACCCCCGCCAACCCCCAGCAGCCCCCTAGCCTCCAACCCCTACCTCTCAAATTGGTTTACCTTCCCGCGTCCCGCTTTTCAATTTGTTACCTGCAAATTGATATCCGAAGGTTAAATATTACTTGGTTTGAATTTAACAGACTCGTATTTACAGTTATATGGGTGAGTCTCTCGATCGTCAATTTTCTTTTTAAATTCACTTAGGTACTAGAAAATAAATGAATAATACAAATAATTACTTTGGCAACTATAAAATACTGATTAAAGCAATCATTTATCAACTTTTTGTGGAGTTTCACCAGTTTTTGATTAAAATAGCCCTAAAATTGTGCATTAATAAAAAGATTATCTCTCTACGTAACGTATCTCTCTATATAATTAAGCTTTTTCAAGTCCAACTAGATGGCGTTACTTGTCATTTTAATAACTGAACAGCGTTATACTACAATTAATATTTTTTATTTAACAATATAACACAATAACATAATTTACAAAGGCTTACAGAACCACTAAAGAGATCGTAAATAATATATTTTAATTTAAATATCGAAAACTGCAACAAA
Organism: Dione juno; assembly: GCA_037127375.1. Lineage (NCBI taxonomy): Eukaryota > Metazoa > Arthropoda > Insecta > Lepidoptera > Nymphalidae > Dione > Dione juno. The sequence continues at coordinate 2,355,531 of JAXRJS010000058.1, read as the reverse complement.
GTAATGTAATCCACAGTTGTGAAGTAAGTATCGATCGTGAGGAGTGGCCTTGGTGCTCCTTGCAGGCTTGCACCGCCGTCCGCCGAGCTACAGCCACCTGCTATTATCTGACGCACACGAGTTAGGTATGTTTCAGTTTTAAACGATAACCTTACATTACTTTGTGAGAACAATGTAATGTGTAATATAGTGTAAGCGTTATATATATATATATATATATATATATATATATATATATATATATATATATATATATATAATATATATATATATATAGATATATATATATATATATATATATATATATATATATATATATATATATATATATATATATATATATATATATATACTATATATATATATAGATATATATATATATATATATATATATATATATATATATATATATATATATATATATATATATATATATATATATTATATATATATATATATATATATATTACATGTTGTCGAGGGTTTATCTCCAACTTTAACTTTTTTAACTTATCTATTAGACTAACTAACTATATCTAATTTATAGCTTTAAATGTCAAGAGTGAAAACTTCATCCAAACTATAGTGTATAAGTTAGTAGTACCTCGTTACGTGAACACAGCGTATCGTGTAAAGTGCATGTAATATTGATCGACGTTCTCAACTAATTACCTATTAGTGAGCTTGTTATATGCAATGAGCAAATTTTAGATTAGAAATATATTTAAGATGTCGTCGCGGTTAATATGTTAGCATCACTTTTGACGTCTTAACTGTTAATTATTCAAGGTGTCTGTTTAGAGCGATAACTGCGCGTTCAAATCTTATTTAAATATAAAAAATTACAAATAAAAGGCTAGTAGTAAAAGTATTTGGAACTAATCTGGCTCTATTGCAACTGGCCGGGCATAGCGTCTGATTGTAAACGTGATGATTGTGATATCGATTCCCACTCGTTTCATTGCCATCGATTTCGATATCGATAAATTTTCCCCGCTCGAGTAACAAGACAGACCACGGCGTTGATTTCTGCCACTCAACCCGGAATGTCTCTGGAGGTGGGAAGCAAGGAATATATTATCTTAATAATAGGTTCGGTTATAGATATAAGCGTGAAGCTAAAAAATTGTCCCTGTTTACTTCAGAGGAATATGTGGAAAGTCTTGAATGCACTGTATCTGATGTGATCATTTAGTACTTAGTATCGAAAACTACCGAAACTTAGCTATACGTTTTGAAGCTGAAGGTGAGTTCTCCAACTTGTTCTCCACTTTGTACATTAAGTATACTTTTATATGGTAGGTAAAGGAGACTTGGTCTTTCTTCACATTTAAACTTCACGCTGTATCACGCATATAGCGGGATGTAGCGGGATACCTCGTGTCAAGACGTTCCATCTTCCATTTTCAATTTCGCCTATACTTAAATATCATATATTTTAGTTATGTTATTTCCAATATATATACATCTATATATTCCATACAACTTTCTTTCAAAATTGGAAAATAAAAACCAAAAAGAAAAGATGAGAAAGGCTAAATAGATAATTTCAATTGTTGCAAATACACTCAACATCCTAAGTCATTTATCTACAGATATGACATTATCCACGGACACTATATAACCTATAGAGATATATAAACTTACAAGAAACTTTTTAGTGTAATTTTTCACGCATCCCTCATATTTTGTGAATCTACAGATAGTCTTCCGGAAAATAATTATATCTGCCCTTTTTCAAGGAAACCTCTCGAAACCTTCCATCAAACTTTGAGTTTTTTACTTTATATCTTTAAATATTAATGTCGATTTTATTTACTAAAAATTTCCAAAAACCTGTACTTCACTTTGGAGCCTAAAAGCCTTCAAAGTTTAAAATGTCCTAACATAAGCTGTGACGTACAGCCTACTATAAGTTAATAACGGTTGCGAAGTAGGTACTCGTACCTACTTGTAGTGAAGAAGCGAATGTAATATCGATCGCAGGATACGCGGGGGTCGTCTGCACTAACCTAATTCTGGTCTCGAATTTCTTATGCAACTTTGTATCGTGGAAATATATTTACATAAATAAATTAAATATATTTTAGTTTCACTGCTCAAAGTAAGGTAAGTCAAAGTATGGCGTTGAGTTCTGCCACTTTACGCACATTGACTCGTATTCGAGAGAAAAGCAGAGGCTAAAGTGTCTGTATAAAGTGATCTCTCTGTCTACCTATCCTGTAGAATATACAGTAAAAAGAGAATAAGTGTATATTTATAATATTTATTTGATTTGATTTATTTATCCATAGTGGCGCATTGGCGATGACTATCTGTTCGATTCCCACTCGAGAATAAAATAAAAAAATATATTAACTTATCTCATTTTCAGAATATAAAATAGTGAAGTGCACGCTAGTACTAGTTACGATACATAATGTATGGAAATCGTCAAAATGCCTTTTAAATAACATTTAACCTCTTGTTCGCCGTGGATTGAATTCTACTTTAATTTGTTACGTCTGAATAAAAGAAAAATTGTACACTTTTTAAAATATCACTTTATCAATGGTATGAAAGTCTTTTTTATGGTGTCTAAATGGAATGAAAAGCGTCTTATAAATCAAATCAAGTTTGTATAATTTAAATTTCAAATGCACTTCGCTCCCGTCTCTGGTGCCTTACAGAGTTCCGGCAATTGTATAACACGGAAATAATACACTTAGTACGTAGTTTAACTTTGCATTTAATGAATATTGTTACCACAATGTTGCACTGCAATGTAGGACAGTAGCCGTGGGTTCAAATCTGAAGGGCAAATATATTATCTTCTATACTTAGCTGCATAATTTGAATAATTGGTATAAGTTGTATGACAAGAATGTGACACATGTACTCGTGGCTACACGAGGTAGAGGACAAAAAGGAAGTTAAGTCAAAGTTTATATAATTACAAATCTTTGGCAATACTAACGCTGTAATGATGTGTATATATAGGAACTATCTGTTTATTTTGTTATATTTTTTATTGAATCGCCTTTAACCGTGCAAAGTTCGCTCTTTTTAGGGTTCCGTACCTCAATAGGAAAAAACGGAACCCTTATAGAATCACTTTGTTATCTGTCCGTGGCTCTTTGTTGTCTGTCTGTCTGTCTGCCAGCCTGTCAAGACCATTTTCTCAAAATCACATGGAGGAATCGAGCTGAAATTAATATCAACTGTCAAAGCCAATACCGGAAAAATCAAGCTTCTAAGTCGGCAAAATCAAAAGGTATGCGGAGATTATGAAATAGATACTGAACCGTCGATGCGAAAATATTACTCGCACTTGACCGATATTTTTACGATATGCGAAGACGAAGACGAAGTGATATGTGCTCAACTGACACTCTCGGAACACCACAGCTAACGCCACAGGAACTGAAGCGAATTATTTAACAATTCTATATACATATATTACAATTCTCTACATACTTATGAGAACTTACATACACATAAGTAACTAGCAAATATGTTACGGAGCTACGCCAACTGATCAACCTGAAAAGGTGAACGTGGCATTTGACTAAAATATCAAATATTCATACAATATATCTATGTACATGTTCTTACCTCTTTGACGTTGATCGCTTGATGTAAGCATTCAATTTTAGTCTTTGACATTAAATTTAAAATATTAATTTAACTTTGACATTAAATTTATACGTACATGCAATATTATTGTCAAGACGAATGACGAATAACGAAGAAGAAGAAGGATGACGTGGGTTTTAGTGGTTTGGGTGGCAACTTGCCGCATGAAGAACCTCAAACCTCTGTTAGGTTCAAGGTGTCTTATATTACGTCCAATATGACCTTGAAATAGAAATTAAAAACAATGTGTCCAGAATTAGTTTGAATAATTGCCAATAATCGGCTGCCGAGATTTAAAAAGTATCAGTCAAGTGGTCGTCGTACAAGCGCACAGAAGGTTCCGTACTAATTACACGTTTGTAGATCAAGGGAAAGTACAATATATAAAAGTGATATGAAATGGACTACACTTATACGACTTCTCATAGATTATATTAACTTATATTTGCAGATGTCCCTAAAAATGTGTAAAATTATAAATACTATACAAGACTCAATGATGCTTCAAAGGGACCTAGACGAGCTCTATAAAAAAATAATGTTTACATTTCATAATATACTTCATAATATAGTATAGATAAGAGCAACATCAACGAGGTCGAGCAAATCTGCGCCCTGGGTGTATTATTTAATAAGAAGTGTTCCTTCGTGCCGCACATTAAACAAAACTTTTAGGGTTTGTTTTGAGAAATGTTAGAGATTTGCGTGATAACAAAGTTAAGGTTCTGCTGTACAACTCTCTTCTAATGAAGTAACTAGCCTCTGCCCTCCGCCCTCCGCACTCCGCACTCCGCCCAGGAAAACAGTGTTTGGACCAACTGTCAACTCCCATTCCCAGACTTTGCAAGTTGATTAATGTGTTCAGTGAGGTAATTGACATAAACGCGGATACAATAAGAAAGATTCGAAGAATATTGAATACGAAATTCCAATCACATTAAAATGTATTTATGCTAACGCCATATTCTTGTGTTTGTTCTTCTTCTGTTTCATTTGTGTTTTGTTTGATTTTGGTTTTTTTGTTTAAGTGCCTATCGTATCCTCCTATAAGTATTTATTGCACCTAGCCCAAGCTCTGATTATATATTTCATTTTTTTAAATGTATTGGTAAATGTATTGTTGTAAATAAATCTTTAAATAAATAAAATATACTATTATCCTATAAGCGTTCCATCTTTTCGTTTTGAGATATGGTATACCCTAAAAAAGAGCTTCTTTTGCTCTGATATTGTTCTTCTCTTATTATTGTGTTGTCTTCAGCTTACAGCACTAGTACAATTTTAATTATTTTGTGCTCGCGTGGTTGTAATAAACGTACTCGGTAAACAAGTTACTCGGCAAAGTTATTACGAATGTACTCTAGGCACGTTCAGTTAAAGAAACTTTGCATGAAACAGGGTCACGCTTTACCTCGCAACATCGGAGTAGGTATAGGGAACTAAGACAGTGTTCTTAATTTCACATCAGAAGTACATACATTGTATGGCTTAACCCAACATCGTATATTGTCTTACCAGAAAATTGAAATAAAAATAATTCGCAACTATAATAGACATATGCAACTATTATGCGATAGTCAATTCGACGACAACTGTCGGCCAATTGAAACATAGAAAATCGATTCACACTAAACTGCTTAAGACCGAAAAACTCCAATAATGATTATACAAATAAATAAACCAGAATAACAATTTTTTCAATTATATAACTTTAAATTTATATTCTGATAAAAAAAAACTTAGTAAGTACAACAAGTGATATGTGCATGAAACGTAAAGGCATTAAAACAACTTAGTAATTAATGAAACTATAGATCTAATGTAAAATATAATACTTGACACAACTACTAAAGGGTGCACTGGCTTGGCTCATTTGGTGCTCGTTAGTGCTCGTGTGATCTGCGACAGTTGTGACTTCTGAGTTAATCTGCTTTAGGAAACTTTATATTTATGGTTGAATACTAACTATTTCTATTTACAGTTTCTGGTTTCTCGGTTATTTTTTTAGCTTCACGGTGTATCCCGCATATAAGGGTATCCCGCAGAGTAGACAGAGGGCACCTATGATTACAAAACTCCTTTTGCCAATTTCCGAGATCTTCTCTTGTTACCAGAGCCAGGAAATGAAAACAAATCATTCCTTTGAATGGGAATTGAATCCACAACCGTGACAGACACAGTACAGACGCAGTACCGCATCGTCACTTTCATCGCTGACCGGTCATTGGTTATGATGTATATATTCATTAGATGATTTTTTTTTATAAATTAAGAATTTACGCGCTATAATGTTGTTTACTTCAACATTAATCGAGGCCACCATTTAAAAGAAAAACAAAGAAATCCGTCCCTCAAGAAAAATATGAAAGTGGAGTGTGGAGAAAAACAAACGTTTTGTACGAGTGGCCATTGTCATCCAGCGCAGCTAAATAGCGAAATAGCACACGACGAAATTCATAAATTGTAAACACAAAAAAGTATAAGTACACTTGTAGAACAAAGGTTTAACTTTCATTCACGACGCCCGCAGTGGGGGGCAGCGGTGGAGGGGGCGGGCCACCTCATGGAGGGGGGTGTTGTAGGGGATCGGGGGAGGGGATGCTGCAGGTGTGGAGGCATTAACTCTGTGTACCCTTTGATGTGAATAAATATCTGAAAACGGTATTTAAATTCACACTTTATAAAGTGATAACAGTCTGATTATGATTACTGGTATGGTAATGGTCGATGGGAAATTAGGTTTTATGGGGGTATTAAAAAGTTGATTTCCTGCTGTTTTACGTCTACGTATTTTTTGTATTCTGTAGGTTACTAGAAAAAGCTGTTGTAGTGATAAGTCTCTTAATTCTCTATTTTTGACTCACTAAAGTAAGCAATTTTGGGTGAAGAGATCGTCTACGATCTTGTTACTAAAATATTAAACGTATGCACATTTATTTGTTCGTTTTACATTTTTTAATGAACGCCACAATAGCTTCTTCAATGTGTTCATTTCTTACAAATACCATCTACTAGCCTATTATTGCTAATAAAATAAATTATATTGCTTTTACTATGAGATTAATATATTTAAATTATTAATAAGACAAACAAATTATTTTTAATGATTTTATAAATGATGACACGCTCTTGGTAATGAAATACTCGCTCCAGTCTATTTGAAAGGTATCATTGTCAACAAAGAATAATTAAAAATTACAAACTTAAAAGAAAGAAAAAAAACCCGCTGAGCTTCTTGCCCTGGTTCTTCTCAGGTTTGAGGCATTCATATTAGTTAACTGGCGGTAAAGATTTAATTAAAATATCTATTTATTTTGAATAAAATAGTCGAACGACTGTAGTCCATACTGTAGTAGTAGAGTACGCGCGTGTGTCGTGTATTGACCGCGCCTCTCGGCCTTGGCACGCTGCAGTTGCGCCGCTCTCACCGTCTCCAGCAATGTTATTTATTAATACAGCGCTTTTATGTTATATATGCTATTTGGTAGGGAGACTTGTTCACGTTTTATATATATATATATATATATATATATATATATATATATATATATATATATATATATATATATATATATATATATATATATATACATAGTTAGTGGGGTAGACAAAGAGTGTTAGATTCACTGATTCATTCTCCTTTATTAAAGTGCGACGGAACTTTCGTTTATACTGCAGTTGTTTTCTGTTTTATAAGAACATCTAATGTTTAAGGTGATAATAAAAAATATATAATAAAAGATATATAAGTAGAGTGTATACTAAAATCAATATTTTACTCAAATTCACGCCGTGTCCTGCATATTGCAGTGTAAACAGAAAAAATCTAATCTCAAGACATTTTTTTCTATGTTTTCCACCTGAAATCTTTGTCTTACCAGAGACGGCCTGTGAAAATATTTCAAGAAAATTACCCTGAGTCAACATCGAACTCATATCCTGTGTTCAATAACAGACGTCGTCCCACTACGCCACGATGAATTTAAAATTCATATATTTATAAGTGGCATGACATGACATAGCACGTTACGTTGTCATCTCGTTGATATATAGAATGTGCTTCAACGGGATTGATAGAGGTTGAAGTTGCTGGAATAATGCAATAACTATATTCGACATATATTTATCACCTACAATAAAGCTTGTTTTTTGTGAATCTAGGCTTAAAATATTTCCTTCTTCTATTGGCACAATATTCTGCACATAGCAGCTTAGGCAGGGGGAACCGTAGGTAGAACGAGCCTAGTGTTAAGACACTCCGTTACCTACTTTCCGCCTTTCGAGACATTGCGTGCTAAGTGGCGGAATTCATTTTCCCCAAGTGAAAATTGAACCCACAATCACACACCCCCATCGATAATTCCATCAAATTAAATTTATATACCAACATTAAATATTATTAAACCAATTACTTACACTAAGTAAATAATATGATATATATCTATATATATATATATATATATATATTATATATTATATATATATATATATATATATATATATATATATATATATAGATATTATATTATATATATATATATTATATATATATATATATATCGATGGGGGTGTGAACCCCAATCACACACCCCATCGATAATTCCATCAAATTAAATTTATATACCAACATTAAATATTATTAAACAGTTACTTACACATAAGTAATATGATATATATATATATATATATATAATATATATATATATATATATATAAATATATATATTATATATATAATATATATTATATATATATATATATATATTATATAGAAACAGCGAAAAGCGGTGTGGTGTGTTTACAATACCGAATACGATAAGGATCAACAAGAGAACGTAACTATAATTTAACGGTCGCTGTCCTGTCGGCTGTCAGGCGGGACTTTTATACGGATACAAGTATAGAATAGACATGAAAATGGAAGTTTTACGATATACATTTCAATACACCTTTGTAATAATACGTCTAAATAATTTGATAGGCAGTTTAATCGAATTGCTTGATAATTTAATGCCATCGTGACCTTTGAGTGTTTTGGTAATGATGGCTTTTCCATTTCCCATTTTATTATATGTACTATTGAACTCCAGTGGAAAGTGGAAAATGGAGAATTTTGACACTAGTTACTATTCTCAAATTGTATTGAATTTCCAGTTGAATATTGCAGCAGCACAGCGTCTGACTGTAAACGGTGTGCTGTGACGGTTGTGGTTGTGGTTTTTCTCGCTGTGGGAGCAAGAAAGCGTGGCGTCTATCGAAAACGGAGAGTGGAGAATAGAGTGTCTTAACACTAGGTTCCCTCCACCGACACTGCGGGACACAATGATACACTTATCACATACTTAATGATACGTGATCATTTCTACTTGACCCCACATTCAAAGACATTGCTTTTAGGATATACACATAGATTATTACTAACCACAATTTTTATAACAACAATCGTGTGTCAAATATTCGACATAAAAATGTCGCTTGCTTATTTTATATTTCGGGCCGCGATTTTGTTCTTGTGGATTTTGGACAACACATACCAGTCAGCACTCTTTTCATATACACAAAATATTAGACATAATTTAGGCCATATAGTTTCGATTATATAAAAGAATTTCCAGTTAAGTGCCTATATACATATTGTGACAGATATTTAAGACCCTAGTTTTTCTAATCATTACATTTATGTTGTGGTATAGCTGGGAAGGACCTACTTATAAACCCTGTAGGCTTTCTTTTAAAGTTTAGTAAGCCTGAATAAAATAATGTTAAAAAAAGCACTAATAGTATCGTGAAATTTTTCCCTCCCCTAAGCCTGCCACCCCCGCGTCCCGCTACCCCCGCACTCCCTGATAAACTCAACGTTATTTTATGACTCCTTTCTTTACTTTATAGAGCTGGGCGATACATTGGTGTCGAATATCGATAAATAATGACATTAATGAAGACATACTCGTGATTTTTTTTTCAAAATTTAATGTTTCTTCCAGAAAATATTTCATAAGTCACATAGGATTTTCATGTATTCGAAATTTCATTCCACTTAACATAAATTACGCGTATAAAGCTTGAAATTACCTTATATATCAACACGTAATGTCCTCAACCCTAGGCTATATATGCAAATGCTATAAATAACATATGTAAATGTTAAAAGTATGTAAGAAGCATCTACTCTAGAAACTTTTCAAAGCAAATAGCAATGTATTATTATATCTTGTAATTTAAACTTGAAAATATATAAAATAAATAAATAAACATCTTCACACATATATAGCCAATATAGCTTCCAATATATCAATATAGCTTCCCGCATATATAACCTATATTCCGCCCAATTCTGAGATTGCATGTTGAGTGATGGAACTCAACGGAAGAAATAATTCATGTAGTCGCCAAGTGAGAATTGAACCCATAACCTAAAAAAATAAATAAAAAATATAAAATAATGATTTTAACAAATTCGCCAATATAATATTATCGCAGAACGCTTCACCATCTCTAACAATATTGTTCCGAACTTTCTTATTATTAATAACGGAAATTCTTTCTTATTTCGCTTAATGCCAGCTCCGGCCGTTTAATAAATAGCTGCGCCGACTTCGTTTGATCAATCGTGACGTAATCACTTCTTGTTATCTCTATATCTATTAGTAGTGTCACGGCGCCGACTCTACCTGCGTGGTTCACGGGATTATGCTACGTATACTATAAAGCAGTAGAGTTTGCTCAGTTGAATGCGCTACTCTCAGAAAGTAGCGGCTCGAGTTGGAAAGTTCTTTCGTGCTGTATAGTCCCATTATCGAGGTAGCTGTAGGCTGTAGGCTGTATCTCATTAAGGTAATCGTTTAGATGTAGCCCGCTGTAAATGCGCTCAGACAGCTCGTCCACTTTGAATGTGTCACGTGTCATACACAGCTCTTATTTATTTCCATTTTATCAGACGCACGTCATAAGCCACTGGTACAAGCGAGTACAGAACCCTTATAGGATCACTTTGTTGTCCGTCTGTCTGTCTGTCTGTCTATGTCTGTCTGTCAAAACCGTTTCCTCAAAATCGTGCGGAGGTATAAAGTTGAAATAAATGTGAAATATTCAAATCTACGATCCGTTAGATCACAGACAATTCAAATTTCTAAGTCAAGGCAATCAAAATATATGAGGATTACATTGTAGAGCAGAGTTTTTGGTGCATTTGTATGATAATAGTAATGAAAATCTCTAGGACGCCTCCGACTCACCTAAAATTTTAAAAGAAACAAACACTTGTGATGATTAAAACTTCTGAAATCTGATCTGTTTAGTTCATTTCATAGAAAATTAATTCAATATTTAATAAATTGTATTTCGTTAACATAGAATTATAAAATTTAAAATAAAGTGACAACTTACAGAATAAATACAGAAAATTGGTAATTTATACGTCTAAAACAGAAAGATCCATAAGAAACATATATATGTGGTTCATTTCATACAAAATCAGTACATACGCCTGCAAATTTAAATTTGTCAATTAAAACCTTAAACTTTCTCCCTCGGTGCCAGAGTACTACGGAGGTACGGAGTCGCATTTGACCAATATTTTTTCCTATAGATTTCGAATAGTTTCCTCCCATTTTCCAGACATTGCGTAACATAAAATAAATAAATTAGCTTTCCGCACATGGCAGGGTAGGCAGAGGGATCCGTAAAAACCGTACGAACCTAGTGTTAAGACACTCCGTTCCCCCGCTTTCCACCTACGAGGCATTTGCGTGTTGATTGGCGGAACTCAACGCAGCGCTTTTGCCTTGTTGCCAGAGCGAAGAAAATGAAATTCATTCTCCCCGAGTGGGAATCGAACTCACAAACTGCCGCGTTTACATGGAGAGGCCATACGTCTGCTCCACGACGGTCCAGACATTACGTTTGCATGTAAGTCAATATCTCGCATATAGCTAGACAGAGGAACATTATTAATTTATATAAAACCTACATAAACTAACTTTGCACTTTTAACTTTTTCTATTTTTATAAAAAAAATAAGGTCTCTTAACATATATGAGGACTAAAAGGATTTGTCGAAGTCCCCCATTCGTGGGTCACCATTGGCCATTTATGCAACAATTGAATTACAACCTTTGACAGTTTCATCAATCACCAAGTAATTGCTTTTAATTTAATTTAGTATGTTAATTTATGTAAACATAGACCAGAACAGCAGTCGCTAGTCTTAAGGCTTAACGAAGTAAATAAATTAGTACTAAAAGTAAATTTATGTTGAACATTGTTATTTTATAATTTACTGCCGCTATATTATTATACAACGATGTCTCGAAATAATCGTCTATATTATGAAATATTATACGGATGGTGGGTTCAAATTCAAATTTAATAAAAGTATATATATATATATATATATATATATATATATATATATATATATATATATATATATATATATATATATATATATATATATATATATATATATATATATATATATATATATATATATATATATATATATATATATATATATATATATATATATATATATATATATATATATATATATATATATATATATATATATATATATATATATATATAATAAGTTTCGTTTACGAATTAAAATTTTATACATACAAGATTAAGGATTCAACCACTCTGTACATTTTTTACCTGTTGGTCACTCTGTATATTACTTTATGTATCAATCACGTAAAAATGACTAAATCGTTATAATAGGGTTTTGGTACAGTAATAGCTTACAACTTGGCGCAATATAGTGTTAAATAAAATGAAAGCCACAGTTAAATTACGTTTATTAGAAATTAGAACACATAATAAAACTACATTTCATAAGAAACAAACTTTAGTAAAGATTTCTTAAAAATGTATCGATATGATTCATATCTATCATGTCACATATCTATCATGTCACATATCTATCATGTCACATATCTATCATGTCACATATCTATCATGTCACATATCTATCATGTCACATATCTATCATGTCACATATCTATCATGTCACATATCTATCAAGTCGCATATCTATCATGTCACATATCTATCATGTCACATATCTATCATGTCACATATCTATCATGTCACATATATATCATGTCACATATCTATCATGTCACATATCTATCATGTCACATATCTATCATGTCACATATCTATCATGTCACATATCTATCATGTCACATATCTATCATGTCACATATCTATCATGTCACATATATATCATGTCACATATCTATCATGTCACATATCTATCATGTCACATATCTATCATGTCACATATATATCATGTCACATATCTATCATGTCACATATCTATCATGTCTTCATCTAGGATAAACACTAGAGAAGAGAAGAAACTGCAAAGCAATCCATTATTTCACTGAGTGGGTGCTATTGCTTTCCATCATGAGGGTGTCTTAGAGAACAGAGCATCAATTATCAACTTCCGTCCCAAGTGAAATTCTTATAGTGATATCCTCGCTAGAACCTGCTACCTGCCACTCTGTGTCTAGTCTGTACTACACGTTATTTGATGTCGTATAACAGTGTTGGTACCAGCACTGCACTGTGTATTGCCGAGGGTAAAGTTATACTGACGTTTCGCTGTCACATCAATGCAATCAAGGCACCATGCATCCTATTACTGGCATACATACACCTTTCCAAACCCATTTCATATATTAAAAAAAGATATAAACATAAAACTGTCATATATACGTAACAGATAACTGGAATCAACATATTTAAATGTAAATTAAAATGAAATAATTACCAGGCAGGCGTATGAGGGTGGTGCGAGGGCGCGGTCGCGCTACTAATAGTCGCAGTCATGCCACCTCGCACTTTATCATTACCTGGCAATTATGTGATTACTGGCCGACTGTTCATTATACATTTTAAAATTGCTTATATGCTTAAATTAATTTATGAAGGAAAAACCATAGAATTTATTTAAGCATGTGTTTATATACATGTATTTATAATAATTATTATATGGCGCCCAATATAGTTTTGGATAACATTTGTCTTTTGATTACGAGGTTTTGTGTGGGTGGGGGGTTGAGTCTCTTAATTAGTATCAAATGGACAGTGTGCAGCATCAGTGTGACCATCTGTGACGCGGAACTGTGACAGTTGACAGCGATATGCTAGTTTAGATATAGGACAGATATATATATATATATATATATATATATATATATATATATATATATATATATATATATATATATATATATATATATATATATATATATATATAGAGAGAGTATCTTTACAAACTCATATAGAATCAAGTCCGAATAAAAATTTGGAACGCGCCTCCAGTTGGACACTACACGTTTTAGACGTGCTTGAAATGTTTTATGGATTTCCGATATGAATTGATTCGCATTTCCCATTTGAAAGGTAATTTTTTGCTGGAGAGTCAAAACTAGGTCACTAGGTCACTTGGTCACTACTTGTTAGTTATGACGATGAAGTATTACTTTTGGTTTGATGAAGTAATATAAGCAACTCTACAGTTATTTTACTCTCAAGAGGTTTCTTTTGTATTATAAATTTTTGAAGCTTTCATTATCATTATTATTACCATAGACCTTTTATAATTGCTTTTTTTTCACCAAAATTATTGGATTATTTATATGAAGTTGTAAGACCAAATTATCCGTAATATGTCTATTAAAAACATATATTTAGCTTCACGCTGTATCCCGCACATAGCAGGGTAGACAGAGGGAACCGTAGGTTCATGGAACCTAGTGTTTTTGCCATTCCAGGTATTGCGTGTTGAGAGGTGGTACTCAACGCCGCGCTTTGCTTTGTTGCCAATAGAAAATAGAAGAAAATGGAAATTATACATTCTTCGAGTGTAAGTGGGAATCGAACCCACAAACAGTCGCGCTTACAGGCAGACGTTGTGCCTCTGCGCCACGACTACTACTAAATATATTACATTCTACTGTTGCAGAAACTTTACGTACACACATATATACTATACTATATACTATACTAGTTTCTCGTAGAAATTTTCTGGCATAAAGATTTACGATAGCCATAATTCAGCCACTTGAAATATTTAAGTTGCCTCTTTATTCAAATAAGCTTTCGCAAACAGTTTATGATTGCTCATTTACATGATAGACGCTACTCGGAGGTAGAGCGGAGTGCGGCAAGAAATATAGAGTGCAATACTTTGTAATTACTTCAGAATATGAATGATTTATCATCGAGGAGCAGTGTAATGTCTCACTGTAAACACACACTGGGAAATTCATTATTTAATGTCCCCGCTCTGGAAAGACAGAGCACGGCGCTAAATTATGTCAATTCTCGCCAAATCACACTCAATGTGTCGAATTCTGACGAAATACCGCTTTACTTTCTCTCTACCAGTTATACGAGTATATGGGTGAAAATATGAAGCTTAAAAAAATAAGCTCTTACTTGTGGGCAATAAATTTTAATAATTAATATACAACAAATGTAGGAAATAATAATATTGATAATTTTATTTAATTAGTAGATTTTGGTAATAACTCTTCCTTGTAATAGCTTACATGAATAGTGAATATACATACATACATAATTTCATACTTTTCCTACATATCTCTTTTACCTCGTCCACTGTCCACGTCCTTTTCATACAATCACATGTTCTACGGGGGATCCTCATGCTTTTTGCGTGACCTTCCTCCAGTAATTCGACACTGTGTCTTCGGTCAACCGACGTCCGGCCAACCGTATATATATATATATATATATATATATATATATATATATATATATATATATATATATATATATATATATATATATATATATATATATATATATATATATATATATATATATATGGTGCCTACCATTCTGTGTATCTCTTCCTTACCGTTTCGGCCAGTTAAGCTGACTCCGCATATCTTACGAAAAGATCGCACCTCCACAGCATTCATCTTTCTTTCATTCTTCTTGTGCAATACCCACGTTTCACTGCCATATAACAGCGTCGGCACCAGAACTGCATTGTGTACACTGTACGGCCAACCGTGCAGTTACACTGACGTTCTGCCGTCTCAACAATGCAGCTAAGGCACCGTTCATTCTGTTACCGGCAGCAATGAGCCTTTCTACGTCCATTTCGTATCTTCCATCTCTACTTAACATATTTCCCAGGTATACTACTTCATTAGCTTGTTCTATTAAGTTTTCATTGACAAAAATCTTGCATTCCGACCTTTCTTCATCTCTTTTAAATACTAGAACCTTTATCTTACTTGAATAGTTTTATCATTTATCATACTATTTTTGTATTTTCAAAGAAATAACTGAAACAAATTTACACAAGTTTTAATATAAGAACCTAAAAATAGTAGAAAAAGTACAATAAGAGTTGAATAAACATAATTAACAAGAAGGTAGAGTCCAGCTGGAAGGTTACACGACTTTAAAGTGGTCATTAGTCTGTGTTTTCTTTGCAATGGCCGCTTAAGCTTTTGATACAAGTAGTAAATTATTAATAATTGTAAGTAAATTTAATTAAATAAACCCATTTATTATATAACTAAAAGACATCCTGTATTTAATGAAATTTCATAAATATCATCTAATTCTTGTGAGTGAGTCAAACACATACAACACAACTTTAATTGCTATATTTTGTAATAGATTTTCTATTTTCCACTAAAATAGAGAATTTGACATCAACATTGCGATTATTTTGATTATTAAAATCAGAAAAATGCAAAGATTCTTTCACACACATTATTATAGTATTTTGTATTTACTTAAATGTCTAACACGTAACAGTACAGAACTAAGTGTCAAGTCAGTCTGTACTGCGCTTTCTGTCCGCGTAATCTCCTTGCACCATGATGACATGGAGGGTCATCAAATGACCAATACTTTACGAAGGCTTCTCTTGCTACTGACAGTTACTCCACATAATAACTGCTTTCTCATTATTAATTTAACTAAAACTAAACTAAGCTTTTAAAATGTAGATAAACTGTCTAACAAACACGTGCCTACTCGTAAATGTGGGGACACCTTAAAGTCGAGCGAACTTTGTGGTATCTGCCATAAAAGGTTAATATGTCCAAAGCTGGTTGTTAAATTACATTCTTAACTCATATCCCACATTTTTTGGGGAAGGCAGAGCATAATTAATGAACGAAGTGCTTTTAGCACTTCGTTTTTCACTTTTCGCTTTCTTAATAGATAAAGCTAAAGGAAATTACTTGTAAATATTTTAATATTAAATATTAAGTTTATTATGTATATATATTAAGTGATGCCGTCGTGGCATAGAGGCACAACGTCTTGACTGTAACCACGACGGTTCTAGGTTCGTATCCCACTCAACACACAATATCTCAAATCAGGCTACACTAGATTCACTCTGTCTTCCCGGCTAAATGCGGGAAATAGCGTGAAGCTATTTTTATTGATTTTTAACTATAAATATTACCCCGACTGGACCTCGGACTCGCAACCGTCAATATTTCATCACAACACCACAAACCACGATGGTGGTGGTACCTCAATATACACATTTTCATATAATGTACATACAGCAATACGAAAATATGCAAAAACTCGGTGATCTGCTACGAAATGACCCAGTTCACGCCACGAGAGGGGTTGCCGTAGCACCTGCGGCGGCATCCATTATCCACACCACTCTCCTTATTCTGACTCCATTGTCTCTATTAGCATTTATTTTACTTACTACATTCTTAGCAAGAAGAAATATAATACGTTACTGAAGTTGTAAAACATACATACTAAATACGTATTGGGTTGAAATACTTTAAATTAATACTCATTTTTTGTAAATTTCCAGACATAGAGCTTCATTATTGAATTGATTCATTGAACTCTACATTCGATGAACAAATATACCACTTTAACAACACCTCTGCCAGCAATCTTCACTGGACATTGCACGTCTCTATTTGTAAAATCCACACAAAGAGTTTCTCCTGTAAGATAATATCCCGGACATTTTTCTCGAGTGTAGCAATTAATAGTTTAAATGTTCTTAGAAGTGCTATCATAAATTCTAGCGCGAGTTCCGAGTAGCGGCGATTAATACCATCTTATCGTCTATTATTACAGAGTATTCACGATTTATGTTATACGAGTACTCGTAGAAGGCTCATAACTGCACCTGATTTAGGGATAAGGATTTTTTTTTAAATATAAAGAGAGATTTTATGTAGAGCTATACTGTAGTTCCTTGAACCTACAATACATATATTATAATATTCGCGTGGCAAGTGACTTTACCAGCGCGCCAGTGTGATATGTAACGGGACTTTGTATCGAACGTCGAACTAAGATTATGAAAGTATTAAGTGTCCAATAACTTGTGCCTCTATTTATTCTATTAGCTAATATTATCATACATTGCGCATTTTAACAGTAAAATGGCTGTGTTAAATAAATAATACCTTTGCATATATTCGACGAGCTAACAGATGACGACTTCAAATTTAATTAGTTATCTAAATTTTCTATAATTTTACCGTCCCTGTAGTTTCTTGTGATTAACAAAACTATTTTCGTATACATAAATTTATATCTACTACCAAACGCGTATACCCATTAAAAGTACAATTTTGATAACAAAAACCTGATCTAATACAAATGTACATGTATATTTAATTCATTAGATTCATATCATCTATTTGTATTCAAATGGCCGTCGAGAGGTACTAGTAGTACTGTCAGAGCGCGCGACACAGTAGAGTAGCAGAATGAACAGAGGCTCGATAAATTAGAGTCACAATGGTTTGAATCTGCAAGTCAAATGCGATCGTGCCAATTTATAGTTTCGAGTGTTTGCGCTTTATGTGTAGTTGTGTATATGGAGACACTAGTGCCAGTCCACCGCTTTGTTTGCTCTTTTTTGTAATTTTTAGACTTCAGCATTGGTGCTTGTGCCAGACGTAGTAGACGGGCGTCTATGGTTTCGTCATTGTTCTTATTTTTGTAAGTATGTCTTATTTTCTTGATGTTTAATATGATCGGTCCCTCTTTAAAACGTTATTATTTTTCCAGGTCGGTCACGTACGGCACAAGACGATAAATGTGACTTCTTGACCGGGAACTCAAGGAAAACGCAATAATTGAAGACTTTACGCTGGGGAAGACCAAAAATTCCAGTCAAGGGAAAACTGGGCGTCTTTCACCTGCAAAGGAAGCTGCATATTAATAATTAAACACACCAACAGAAAAAAATACCCAAAACAAAAGCTTGTAATAGTAATTTAATTAAATCAATTTATAAAAATAAAAAACTAACTATACATACTTAATACGTAATTAAATTTACGTTTATTTAATGTAACAAATTTAGGCTTTTTTCGGGTGGCATAGGGCGCTGTATGTAAAAGATGAGAGAAATTATTATAATTTATATACATTGATTCTCCGACAACCATTGTATTTACTACCAGACACTACCCATGCGCCACGATAACATCAATATTTATATTTGATACTATGACACATATGAACCTTGACTCTACCTGTTGTTATACCGAAATTAAATCGAGCTCGTATGTACGACAAGAATGACCTCTCGGACAATTCATTTATATGGAAAAAAACATTGTAACTTATGAAAAATATATCTTTATATAATAACGTATCAACCTACATCGTAAATACTTCCCCTAAAAGAAATTTGAACTCACCACAACCACCAATTCACAAAAGATATACATTCAACAGTTCCTCCAAATAATATTATTTCATATAATTACTAAATTATACCTCTAGTTACCTTCAAGTAATTATGTTTATATTATAATAACATGTATGGTAACGAGCTCCATATGTATAACATATTGTACGTTTGTGCAGGTTTGATTCCCACTTTGGAAATTAAATGAATAAATAGATTCACGTTGTATCCCGCATATAGCAGGATAGGCAGAGGAAACCCAGTGTCACCTTCATCTCCACGTTCCACCCAATTATCGAGATATTGCATGTTGAGTGGCGGAACTCAACGCCGCGCTTTGCCTTGTTACCGGAGCGAGGAGATGAAAACTTATCACCCCGTGTGGGAATCGAACCCACAATCGTCGCGACCCCACTCCATGTCGTTATTTAAGTCAAAAAATAAAACCAGTATTTTGTCTTAAATTTTTCTCCACAACACACCAGAACTTTATCTAGAACAAAAGATAGTAAAAATGTTCTATAGATTGATCATAGCGGCAAATAGTGCCGTGTAAAGGTCCTATTAGACGTAAGCTAAGCCCGTGCATGCCTGAAGGCAATATATCGGAATCGTATTGTCGTGGCAACGATGAGTTGGGTCGATCGAGCCCGCCTTATTTTTAATAAAATAGTTTAACCATGCATTTCTTTTATTTAACAACATATGTATTTTACAAAAGAGTTTTTAAGTGGTTTAAATAAATAAATGTCAGTGCTGTCGTTCTATTAGCAGAAACTTCAGATATACAAATACATATAAAAAAGTTAGACTGGTTATTCTTAAAATAATTTAAACTTTATTTATACTTAAGCTTGTATAATAATTAAGCCTCAACTGAATTTTATTTTTTATTATATTTTTTGATAATAAATAATAATGCCTGACTGGCATTATTATTTATTATAAAGACAATAATACGGAATGGCTTGCTCGGTTTGACATTATACTATATACCATTGAAATTCGATTTAAAGATTGTATTTTAATGATATTATTTCAAAATGTATCGAATTCCAGGTCATAAGATTGTACTTGACTTACTACTAACTTGTCAGCTCCTATGAAAAACACTATGTAAAAATCTATTCAGTTTTTACCAATTCCATCATGTAATTCTTTAAATGCGTGTGATTTTTTTATTTTATATATGAAATAAAATTAATAAGAAATTATATAGTTTATAAATTGAGGCAGTTACTTAATTAGTGGTACTTTTTGCCATTTTGAATTTGTTACTATTCATCTATTAAAGAAAAGTATGGACTTGAGCTACGCCGCTCACACTATTTAAGGCACACTTACTGAGATGCATGCGGAAAGCGAAAAAACGGAGCGTTTTATCACTAGGCTCTCTGTCTACACTGCTTTATACAAGATACAGCGTGAAGCTGACTAAAAGAGAAACTGTACGTAGAGAAAAGTAAAAATTGTGCACGTGTAAGGCACATTATGTTCATATTTTAATTAATTTATTTACTAAATTAATAGAATTTGAACTTTTGAACCTACACTTTGTATTAATTGCTTCATTTATTTTCATACAAATACATTTTCTTACTCGTTAACGGCGATCCGTCATGAAAATTCACCGGCTTCACCACATTAATAGCTAATTACATTATAATCCAATAAAACGTACCAAGTAACGGTCTTGCCCTACATACCGTATACACTATACACTATACACTGTACTGACTACAGCGGCATTATATCCAAACAAAATTCTAGAAACTCGTTTCACATTATCGAATTATTTATAAAAGTACTAAGTAATAGTTATATTGAAATTTATTATAAGTACGTACTGTGAAGTTAAATTAGTAAATAAAATCTATGGCAGTATATTTTTATCTTTAGAAAGGACTTTCTATTGAATCATTTCTTCCTCCAGTCTTCATGTTTCAGACCATTTAGTGACAAGTTGAGAAAAGTCATGACTGACTTCATATGACCACAGTGGCGAAATGATAATATTTTATATCGGAAATCGAACCGAACCCACATATATAATTACATATCTCCACACCAGAAAAGTGGCAAAGCGTTACATATATATTTTATTATAACATACTCGTAGCAAAATATATACTATTAGCCTATTTTCCAAGTTTCGTATCACGTACAGATACAAAATATATTATATTTATATAAGCACGAACTGCCTCACGTATTCCAGTAACAAGAGGATTCGTCAGCTCTTAGCTGCGCTATCCTCTAGAGGTTAGAATCTACCGTAAAGCCGGAGGAGTTAACTTACCCTTTTAAGCTAAATTACCTTTCCTAAACTCACATGTGTATTATATTTGAAATTATATTATAGCTCAAGGCTGTAAAGCGAAATATGAAATATATTTTAAGGTTATTTTATACAGATTGTTTTTTAAGTTATTATATACTGATGGATGTCCACAACTTTGTTGGCTTGGACTTTATGATCCTTGCCACCTTATCGACTGCTATCCTCTTTCATTAAGACTCATCAGATTGTATTCCACATGTAAGATTATTACATGATAACGAAAACTGCTTATTGAGCTCAATTACTATTACTAACTACTATTTTTCTTGTTCAGCTTATCTATTTTATTTCTAAATCAGATGTTTCAGATCCTTAATTTCATATGTTATTGGAAAGTGCTTATCATGCATATCATGCATATTTGATATGACAGCATTTTATTTTTCTTATAATAAAGCTGGTCTACTATAGTCCTGTAACTCATACATAGTTTAGTAATTAGTAGTAGTATATATAGTATAGCCTAGATTCTGTCCTGAAATAACAAAGAAAGTTTCATTAAATCCATCCAGTAGATCCGAACCTACGCGTGTACTAGCAATCAAGCAAACAGATAAAATTTTAAAAATCATTGTTTTTACATCGCCTTGCCTCATTTTTTCATAAAAATATTCAATGTACAAACACATCTTTTTAATGCTCTATTATAGTATAAATAAAACGATCATAAGCCCAACTAACATGGACAAAGAAGGCATAGAGCTTAGACACTTGTCTTTAACGAGCGGGAGTCAAACCCACGACCACCACGTCCATAATCAGATAATGATGCTTTAAATCACTCACAGGGCAATACACAAATAATACATAATGATAAAAAAAATGTAATAAAAACAATGACATCTGGAATTCTATCCGCAAGACCCTGTTATTACGATTCCGTTTCACGATCAACTTTGTGGACGGAATGTGTTTAAGTTCCACATTCGAAGTTGCCTTCACGTAGTTGAGCAAAGTTTGCGTAAGTAATGGAGTTAGAGCTCAACTAACTTCATATTGTGAGATCTTCTACGAGTATGTAGTTGTGCTTCTGTCTTATGTACTCTACATGAGTAGAGTCTTGTAGTCTTGTAGTCTTGCCAAATTTATGTAATAACCTAAATATACTAATATTAAATTACGAATAAGCGATGTCTGTCTGTCTGTCTGGGGAGAACGTTTCACTAGCAGGATAAATTTATGGGGCCATAATGATCATTCGAGAACCACTCAGAGTAGTAAATTATTTTGAACTTCGAACACAAGTGTGGCACTTAAATTTACTTATGACGATATATATAACTTGATCGTGATTTTTACTATAGTAACATTTTATGAAGATTGTAGCTAAGACAAACTGTACAAAGAAGGAATAGAGACCAAAGTGAAATTATATCCTATACATTAAAACTAGAGAAGGTGGATTGATACATTTGTATTCACGTAACTAGAGTCATCGTAAATCCAAGTGCTGTTAACCTGTTAACTCTAATGTGTATAAAATATACCCACATTGAATGCTTCACTTACTTAATTCTATCTAAATATTAATAAATAAGTAATATTGTATTTATTATATTCTGTTTTACAAATGCTTTGTAGTATTGAAAAACAAAAATATTGTGATCAGTTTCTTTATATATATTATATAGGTGAAAATAGCCTTATTAAGTCATTAAATTATGACGTTTTTATCAATACTTATCATGTACACTTTTATATTGTAAATTGTAAAATTATGGAAACGCAGATATTGTTTTTGAAATAACTAATTCTATTCAAAACGAAACACGAGACCTTAACTATAACAAATACACATACATACATATTAGTAACAACACTATACGTTCTGACCATTAAGCCTTATTTTGCCCATGTACAACCTTCCGAATATATATAAAATCATAATGTTATACAATATTAGCTCTTTATACGTTAAAATAAGATTGAGAATAGCATATGCTACCAAAGTATTTGAGATTGTGATCCTAGAAAGCAAATTAGGAATACTAAACGATAACTCTAGTGAATGTTCTTGGCGTTGGTTTACGAGAAAACTGTGGCTGTAAAGTTTCGCCGCTATCGTATGAATGTATTAGATGTTTACATTTTATATGTATTTGCGTTATGTTCCCAACATAATTTGTGGTAAACAATACCTTTATATGACTATTTAAATAATTTGACTTGCAAGTTAAAAGTTTTGTTGTGACATGTTCGTTCCATGGCAAAAATGATTTTTTTTACCATGTAAGCTTATATACTGTGGAAAAAGTCCAACTCAAATAATTTAATCACGTCAAATAGGCTTTTATTTTTCTTTATTATCAAATTCACCAGTAGTTATTAAATAAAAAGAATGCTATAACAAGTTTCCTTAATTATCTATATCTACATTTTATAACAACTAGCTAAATATGTACACGCAAACTTTGCAGATATATTGAGCACTTATATGTTATTATTTCAGCTGTATACGAATTGGTATTTTTTGTATTTTGCGTTTTAATAATGACCAAAGAACTTACTTACATTTCGATTTTTTTCCCCTTCAACATATTGAATAACTCCTATAAGTTATAGCTCTGTATTGATGGTTTTTCACATTTTTTCTAAAGTAATGGTAAAATAACCTCGTCCATGGGATTTTTCTTATGTTTGTCGGTTAGCCACCAGTATCATCCCCATAAAAATATACCTACATATACAATATATATTATGTTATAACTTCTGAATCTACCATACGTACCATACGTGAACCTGGTAGAAAGAAACTATGATTTATTCCAATATATTTTTAATCGGACAATTAACGCGATGATTTGTGGGTCGATTTCCACTCGGTGAGAATGAAACATTTTTATTTTCTTTCCTCCGGTAACAAGACAAAGCGGCGTTGAGTTCCACCACTCAATAGACAATGCCTCGATAGGCTTAAAGCGGGGAACGGCGTGTCTTAACACTAAGTTCCTTCAGCCTACGATTCCCTCTGCCTACCCTGCTACGTGCGATATACAGCGTGAAGCTAACACAAAATAAGAATACATGTTTAATTTTTTGAACGCCGAAATGGTTGCCACCGGTTCACTAAAGTTATTGCCTTAGACCCGAGAAAAACCGGCGCAAACAACTCAGCGGAACATTTATTTTTTATTCGGTAATTGCAGTTTATCAGTATACCATACACACCGTGTATGTATAACATACATGGTGTATACTTATACATATACTATGGGACACAGTTTACGAGGCCGTCGTCGAAGGGTTGGAAGGCGATTAAAGTTTAGACAGCGCCGTTAATTTTATTACTTTGCAAATAAACTCATTTTATTGTCACTGGTCTTCCACAGCGTTGTAAAATTCGCATTAAATTGCTTTTTATACGGACCGACTAATTAGGATTTACTTCGTACCAAAATATAATTAAACAATTAGTCAAATTAGAATCGTTGTTTGTTTAATTTGTAGGGAGCTTCGTATGTTAGTGACTTTTTTTTCACTCAAATTTCCTACGGTTTGCGAAGACACTAACTTTTAGCAATATCACAAAAAGTGAGCTAGCGAATATGAAAATGGCTATAGAAGACTTCACGCTTAATTCCGCATAACAAGATAGACAAAGCGAACCTAGTGAGATAAATCACTACCCCGAGTTGGAATCGAACTCATGACCGTCACGTTTCAAATTATAAATAATTAACGTCTCAAATTTGTCTAATAGCGAAATGGCACAATTATCTCTGATTCAATATACCTATTTATTATAAAAATATAGAGAACTGAAAACAAAGAGAAATAATTCTGTAGTTTGTGTAAGAAGTTTGTGATCTACCACAAAGCGGAGCAACCTCGAGTGCACTTTTGTAGGTCAACGAGCCGATAGCTTTGTAAGCGGCTGGTCTCAAGTGTAAGTGTGGTCTCTGGAGTTGGTTTTACTACGAATGCAGATATAAGCAGTTGCTCATAAATATATGTGTGTTTAAGTGGAGAAAAATATAGAGAGATACATTCAAGTTTTAGTTAAGCGTAGCTCCACCACTCAACATACAATGCCTCGAGTTCCAGGGGAAATTGGAGAACGATGTATCTTAATATTCGAATCTCTGCCTTCTTAGCTATATAGGTATACATAGGTATACCGCGTAAAGCTGGATTAATGCACCTTAACACAATATATATTCTCAAATAACAAATAAGTGAATTTCTCCGTTATCATTTTTTGTAAGGGGCATTATTGAAATATATAGACAGAGAGTTCTCCACGAACTCTCTATCTATATCGGATACCAGTGACAACAAACATTTGAAATTGTCTCATTAAACAAAATATACATATTTGTATATCAAGGATACGAGAAGGAGATACTTCCATTAATTTTGCAGATTATAACATATAATAAATATGTAATAACATACTATATCAACTAAAGTAAAGTAAAAGCCAATCTAAAGCATAATCAGTAATAAATGGTGCAGTGTTCGGCAACATTTCCATTCCAAAGTAGTGGCGTAGTGGAGGGTGCTAGGGCGGGAGCGGGTCAATGGGGCGATTGAACCGAAGGTCAGAATGTGCTTGTAAATATCGTACGAATACGATCTTGGATTCATTTTTTACTGGCATTCATTTAGAGATAATTATTTGAATTAATTTTATTAATTTTAAATGTGACTTAGGGCCAGTTTCACTCCCTGCTGATAAAGTCACGGATAGAAAATTTGTTCCTTGTCTGGCAGATAAACAACCAATTTTGGTGTGAAACCTTTTCATAACTATGATCGACGGGAAAGTTACTCAAGACAGACTCCATCGACCTTCAAGCTTCATGCTTCATGTTTGTGGAGCAACTCCTAGACAGATGAACAATCTAACAAAAGTAACTGCGAGAATCGAAATCGAAGATACGTTTAAATACGGACTGTCTACCTTACATGCCTGCCTTAGGTGTATGGAAATGATTCTACATGTAATTTATAACCTAAGATTTGAAAAATGGACTGCATCGACTCTAGAGAACAAGAAGATAAAAGAAGAAAAAGAAGAAATCTCGTTTTCGGGAATTGCTTGATTTACACATTGATACACCTTGTCAAGATTCTGGAAACAGTAATGACGGAAATATGGCAAGGAGATTCTTTTAAAACTGTCAATGTATCGATCGATATCGAAACCACAGATATCGATAAGGAGTTAATCAAGAGATATATAATAGAGATACATAATCCTGCAAACAAATGTGATCGGGATTTTCTGTAATTGCTGTAAAGTTCGGTGAATCGCATTGGACTGCACAGTTATATGTGAGTACATACTACTGGCACTATATGCCGTCTTCAGTCCATAGAATTCTTATACATGGTGCCAAAATAATCGTAATAAAGACTAAGAAATATCGATTAAATCACGCTCGAAAGTGTTCCAAGTCAGTTACAATGGAAGATGTTCTACAGATACTGTTATATACTTCTGATTCCTATATATCTATCGTAAATAGATCAAGTACTATGATACCAAAAGTACTATTTAACGAAGCTAAGGAGCTTTTAGTATTGACGAGTGATACATTAATGTTTATTTTTGGATGAATATATATTTTTTCAGAAAAAACTACGTAGTTATATTAACTTGTCAAGCATTTTAGTTTAACCTAATGAAAGATTAATAAAGAAAGAATTCATACTAATAATTTAATTGCATTTTTGTGTGAAAATTTTCAACCTTTAAGTTTGTAATTGTTTTACTAAATAAAAAAAGTTTTTAAAATAGCAGTGTTAAAATTATCTTATAGTATATGTATTTAGCAATATGTACACAAAATTTCAATTAAAAATGTCAAGGAACAAAAATGTTATAGATTTTTGATATGGAACGCACAGATTGGTCCCATAGTGCGCCGCGCCGTAGCGCCTTAATCAACTGTGATACGCAAAACTTATTCGCGAACGTTTTGATGTAAGCTTTTTAGCTTGAAATTAAAACGATAGGTAATTTTATAGACATTCAATAATTGAAGTCAAACTACATCACATGTGTTTTATTAACATTAAAAGAAAATCACAATTCACAAAAACCTGAACTGAATATATACTTTTTATGCTTTTGAACAATTTAACAAAATAAGCAGTTGAGTTGAGTTACGTCGAGCTACCAAGAGAAGAAAATAAAAAAAATATTTTTACTTATTCTTTATTATTTCAAATATTCATAAAATACACGAAAATGAAAAAATAGCACGTAATATTAACATTAACAGCTCAACAGAATCTGGATTGTATTAAACACCAAATTTCTAGTACAACATCAAGCGAAATGTTCTATCCATTGTGAGATAAGAAAAGCCAAGTTAAAGTTATCGTGTAAAGCGTCGAAGGGCTTGTACTCACCCTTTAATAAAGGTTTTGCCTCGTGCCTTTGAGGCAACATTCCAGATTTGTGGGTGACGCGATAGGGGAAGTAAACAGACCTATTTGAACTTTGATGTACAATATACACTACAGCACTACAGCTGACACACATTTTTTTAAAATTTATGTTACATATTTATCTATTATGTAAAATAAATAAAAAAAATATAATATCAAAAAATATTTTGATTTCATTGTTGCATAGTAACCGAGCCGGTAGAGTACTGTCTGACTAACTGAGTCTAACTGAATACAAGCTTCATCTTCTTCTTTTTGAATCTTCTTTCTGAATCTTCGTGAACCTTCTATCATTGAGAATAAAATCTATACTAATATAACAAAACTGAAGTTTTTGACTGACTCATATAAGTGTTAATAGTTTTATTTTGCTGTTTCAAACATATGTTAATTTATATATTCCGATGAAAATGACGATGTACATTTAAGATAGAAGATGGACTTAAAATTTAAATTATGTTATTGCATATATTTATATTGGGTGCTAAACGAGTTAATAAGGGCGCACCTTGTCACGCTGTAAATCGATAAACCTTAGAGTATAATTCCCACAAACATCCCTCTTCTAGGCACGTGTCGAATACGAAAAGATCGAATTTAATATCTACAGGTAGTACTATAAAAAAGCTTTTCTTTTTGATATCAGTCCGCTATTTAACCATACCTCTAAATTTCACAATTACGTAATAAGATACCAAAAGTGGAATATGATAGATAGAATTGAATAGACTGTATAGTATGTTTGATTTCAAAACCCAAGAGGCCTTCAATTTATATATAAAATTGGATCAACATATCTCCAAATAGGATAATAAAAATAATTTTCCTTTCTCTAGAGACTTGTGGAACACTGAATTTACCTCATAGCCTGACACCGGCAGCGGCTTGTTAGATCTGAGGATAGGCTTTTTGTTAGTACTTTGGCGAAGTGAAGATAACTTTTGATCTATCGAAGGAAGATCTGTCTTTGTGTTGTTATTTGTAGAGACAAACACTTGAGGAAATGAAGTAGGCTAGTGCTAGTGATCTGGCTTGAACTGCTCTGGGAATATCTTCCCTTTCCAATTTTTCCACTTTTATCTAAGAGTAAGAGCTCCAAAGCTCAGTTAAAAAATATCTCAGTTTAAAGTTTTAAAAAAATCTTGTGTTACGTATGTTACACGATTCTTACTAACCCGTTATCTTTTTCTATATCTATAATTAAAAAGTAACGATTCGCTATATATGGACTTATGGAGACATTTATCAATGTAGTAGAAAATAAAATAAAGCTTTTTTTTGTTTGTTTGTTTGTCTTTACACTAATCTCAGAAACGGCTGGACCGATTTAAATGGATTTTCAAATATTGTATCACGGTAAGCTTCAATTAACATTTATTGCTCCTTTTATTTAAATCTATTCATAAATAAAAAATTAATATCAATTCAAAGTATTTTATTTCGCAAAATTTGCGACAAAATAACTATTTTATTGAATTGGCCAAAACTTTAATGGTAAAGAGACCGATTAAGGGAAGAAAGCCTTGAAATTACTATAAAATTGCTAGTATGAGAAGTATTACTATAAGTGCGCTACAAATAAACGAATGCAATTAAATGTACTAAATGTTGTTTAAAATATTGCTGGAGTTCTAGCGAGCGGGGTGAGGCGAAAGAAGTACGCAGGACTGTAGGGTCGTTTGAGCCTCCATTCTCTCTGGCTACCCCGCTAAGGATAAAGCTAAATATTTAAATATGTATTAATAAGTATGTATTTGTAATAACAGGGTTATTACTCGCCACGTTAACCTGGTTCGAGGTTTTTTTCGCTTGCGACGTCCACTGGCACTTGTCTTGCACTCTTGCCTACATTTTAGCAATTTTTTGTTTCGCTTTTGAAAATAAATAGCTCGCTTTTACGTATCTTATCGTATTCTTTCTTTCCTATTGTGTATCAAAAGAAACTTCTCTTAATATTTTGTATGAGAAATAAATTTAAACTAATGGTCCCGTAAATCTTGGACGTTATTATCTGTCACATTATTTAAAATATCTAAATTATATTCAGTATATAGCGAATATTCTCAAAACGCTATAAGTGAAACAAACACCTCCATAGAAAAGGACTGTTCACAATTTAGTCAAATCATGAAGCATTGACCATCGAATCTTCATTCAATAGATGTATTACTACGAGTGACCAAGATTTGTCCTACGAAGCTAATCCAATACGCACTTGCCCTTCTCATATATCTTCCTTGACATATGTCTGTGTGCTGGATCGCGGGAAAATGGAACGTACCGAAATGTTAAAATACACGCGCAAATATGCTGATTCACTTGTGAAAGAGAGACTAAAATATATAACTTCTTTTCTGTAATATTTTTACTATAATTTATTCATCATATATAGACACGTAAAATTTTAAGATTCCAAATAAAGAAAAGTTATTATGAAATTTATATTTAATTTGTGACTGATTTTGTATAGTATTTAAAGTTAGTATAAATACTCGTAAATGATAAAAATATCTACTTGTCATTGTATGGGTTTACCGTGAGTGTCTATCACGTTGTATTGTGAGGTGCTCCGAGCAGTGTCGGGGACTAGCGACCCAAGTCTAGGCACAAGAGGCTTGAAATGCGCAATAATGCTCACCTCCATAGCGTGAACTCCTCTCTCTATCCAACCAAATTCGAAATGAATTGTTCATAGTCCTTAACAGGCCGATATCATTTCGAAAATTATAGAAAGATATCACTTATATCTCCTGCTCTTATTTCTAAACGTAACTATCAAAGTAACGTTACTCTAAAAGTACTCTCAACTTGTTATTGGTTAGTTCATTAGTAAGTTACGAAGTACTTGCTAACTTTAAAGTTATTATTTTAAGAGATAGTTGTTTCCCATGGAAGTTAGCTTTTATCAAACAATGAACTTTTCAATAAAATAAAAATTACAAGATATATATATATATATATATCTTCTTCTTCTTCCACTTAGCATTATCCCGGCCTATTATATCCTGGCCTATCAGGGTCTGCTTTCCTACTTAATCTACTCCACTTTGCACGGTCTTGAGCATCCTCAGTGGTTAGTCCATTGGCTCTCATGTCCTGCGACATGACGTCAAGCCGTGGCTTCCTAGGGCGTCCGGGGGTCTTACTCCAGGGACAGACATATCAAGGCATTTTCTTCCGACGTAGTTCTTAGGCCGGCGCCGTGACCATACCATCTCAGACGACGCTCTTGGAGCTTATTCGCTACGTCACGGACCCCAAGACTACCTCGAATGAATGTGTTGCGTATGCGGTCAGCCCGAGTAACGCCACACATCCACCTCAGCATCTTCATCTCCGTTACATGAAGCTCCTGAGTGTGCCGAGATAATGCTGGCCAACATTCGCTGCCGTATAAAAGAACTGGTCGGATCATGCTCTTGTATATCAGCCCCTTGAGTTTGGGCGGTATTCTGCGATCGCAGACCACACCAGTGACCTCCCGCCATTTGGCCCAAGCAGCGCTAACCCGGGCGTGGACATCGTAGTCGATGCCTCCGGACTCGTGCATAATGGATCCAAGGTACCTGAACTTCTCCGACTTAACGGCTGGCTCAGGCCCGATGTGGATGGTGCTCGAGTCTGGGTTCCCGCAAGCCATGTACTCGGTCTTTGACACATTCAGTTTAAGACCACCGTTCTCAAGCGCACCCTTCCAGGCATTCACTTTACGCTCCAGCATCAGTCGGTTCTCGTCAATGAGTACTATGTCATCAGCATACATCATCAGCCATGGAGGCTGGTCCTGGATGTGAGCCGTGACAGTATCTAGCACTACATTAAACAAAAGTGGACTAAGAGCTGAGCCTTGGTGAACCCCTACTGTAATTGGGAAGGGTTTGGTATCGCCAACAGCGGTCCTTACTGTAAAAACAGAGTCGTTGTACGTGTCTCTGAAAATAGCAACATAGGCTTCGGGGATCCCTTTGGATCGCAGTGCCCACCAGATACACTGACATGGCACATAGTCAAAGGCCGTCTGCAGGTCTAAGAATGCCACACATGCAGAGCTCTCCTCTTTTCCCTGTGTGCCTCCATCAAAATTCTGAGGGAAAAAATGGCGTCCGTAGTGCCTGATCCTGGTTGAAATCCATATTGACACTCAGAGACAGTACACTCTCGGCGGAGCCTGAGGGCAATCACGCGCTCAAAGAGCTTCATGGTGTGACTCATAATCTTAATGCCCCTATAACTACCGCAATCTTGAACACTGCCCCTTCCTTTGTAAATAGGGGTAATAAAACTGTGCCGCCATTGATGTGGCATCGTCCCAGTGTTCAAAATGCGGTTAAAAAGATCAGTAAGCTTTCGGAATATCGTCAGGTCCCACCGCCTTGCCGTTCTTCATGCGTCGAAGACAATTCCGAGTTTCATCAAGGGTTATTGGAGCAACAAGTCCCAGGTTAGGAGGTGGTTCAGACGGAATACTACCCGGGTGCTGAGTATTCAGCAGCTCCAAGAAGTAACTTCTCCACCTCTCCTTCACAGAAGCATGACTACAAAGCAGCTTGCCGTGGGAATCTCTGACGCAATGACATTTTGTGATATCTTGCGTCGCTTTATTCCGAGCACGTGCCAATTTGTAGATGAGCTTCTGCCCCTCCACAGTTTCAAGTTTATCATATAGACGTAATAAACCTTCACTGCGGGCTCTGGCTACAGCTCTTTTGCTGGCACGTTTCGCTGCTATGTACTCCATTCTGTCTTCAGGAGAGTTGGAACGCTGCCACTCCTTAAATGCAGTCCTCTTATCATGAATCACCTCTTGTACCTTGTCATTCCACCACCATGTCTCCCTGTCCATAATACGTCCTCCCCTAGAAACGCCAAGAACATGTTTACCAGCCGTAATGATTGCTGACTGAGCTCGATCCCAAGCATCCTGAGCAGTTTCGGTGTTAGTTGATAAATTTTGACTGTTAACCTCTGCCAGAAAGTCGGTCTGCATCGGTCCATTCAGCAACCACTACTTGATCTTAGACTTACGCGTCTCGGCTAATTTCTTTATCGGGGTAACGACATAATCCATGACAAGAAAACGATGTTGGGCCGTGAGGCTTTCACCAGGAATGACTTTACAGTTAGTTACCTTGCCAACATGACACCGCTGGTCAATAGATAATCTATT
The DNA here is from genome assembly GCA_037127375.1 of Dione juno. Classification (NCBI taxonomy): domain Eukaryota; kingdom Metazoa; phylum Arthropoda; class Insecta; order Lepidoptera; family Nymphalidae; genus Dione; species Dione juno. Next base: position 2,322,309 of record JAXRJS010000058.1, on the reverse strand, counting down.
TGGGTTGAGTGGAGTCCACTCGCATACGTAATAAGATGCTGCGGACTCTTTTGGAAGAACGTATTCACGATGGCCAGATCAGATGCAATACAGGTTCTTAGGATATTTTCGCCCTCTATATTGCGGCGACCGTGACCAATACCGCCGTGGACACGTTCATACGTATCCGCAGCCTTACCCACGTGACCGTTAAGGTCTCCCCCAACTATGATCACCTCGGTAGATGGTATAGCGAGTAGAACCTCTTCATATTGCTCCCAGAATGACTCATTTTCGGCCCCACTACAACCAGCCTGGGGAGCGTAAGCACTGATTAAGTTGGCGATGGCCCCCTCAACCAGTACCTTCACCCGCATCAGGCGGTCGCTGCGACGGTCAACTTCGAGGAGACCATTCCGTAGCTCTTCAGATAAAACTACTGCTACACCAGTTTTACCGGAAGGAGACCCAGTGTATATGAGCTGGTAACCCTGTCCGATGATACGGGACCTATTGCCCTTCCAGCAGGTTTCCTGAAGGAAAGCACACTGGACCCGACGCCTCATGAGTACATCTGTTAGTTCCCTGCAACGTCCGGTTAGAGAGCCAATATTCCACGTTGCAAAGCGGAGTTTCCTTCTGGGTACTATCTTCTTTAGCCGTGTCCGTACTTGACACGGTAGCCCTTGCCCATTTAACACAGGTGTAGGGCGATGTGCCTGCGCGTCGTTTAGCGGCGACGCCCTAGCAGTACCCAGCAACATCTTTGGTCTTTCCATATGAGTGGCAGGTGGCGGCTTTTTAATGGAGCGAATGCCATCTGACCTCCAAAACCCATTTTTGTGGGAAAAGCCAAGGATGAGAGGGGGGGGGGGGAAGATTAGTAGAAAAGGGGGGGGGTAAGGACACCACTTTCATGGATTGGGAAGGAGTATGACAGTGGTGGCTCGAGGATCCGGGGTCGCGTACCCGTATGCCCAGTACCAATATCGGACAGATATATATATATATATATATATATATATATATATATATATATATATATATATATATATATATATATATATATATATATATATATATATATATATATATATATATATAGATATATATATATAGAACGAAACATTTGTTTCCTACATCTGACTAATACAAGTCAATATCAAGGAACCCTACAAAGCTTGAACAGCTTCAAGACAAATAGACGGTCCCTAATGAACCCGTCTATACTCATATTGTACTCATACTGTATACAAGTAATACTTACACGATATTTACAGAAGGCGTTTAATTAAATATGAAATCCCGCATTATTCACCCACACGGCGGCGGGTCTTATAAAATATTCCTCGCAAATGAGATGCTTGTTAGCGTAGCGTCGTAGCTCTACGCCTTTGTAGCTCCCGTAGCGTTGTAGCGTTGTAGCGTTGTAACACCGCGCCATAGCGACTACTTGTGTTTATGTTTATATAAAACTACTTTATGTTCGTACTTGTTTGCGTTTATTATGATTTTGTAAATTGTAAATATGGTTATAATAGGCTAGATTTTTGAGTATTCAGTACGTTGGAATATTAGGTAATATTTATGATAGTTAAATATTTTTTATGTGCCATAATAAAAAGAGAAACACACATGTGTTTCACTTTTTATTAGGGCTTGTTAAAATATTTTCCAATTTCTATTGATTCCTTGGATAATTTATTATTTGAATTTAAGTCATATACAAAAACCAAAAGCAAGTTTCAAATCATAATGCCCGCATTGAAAGAGGAAGCAATTAGAATATCAAACTTAAATTTCTCAAATATATAGCATGTAGAGCCTCACTTCAGACTGAACGTGATGCTCCTTTACGTTTTACTTTAGTTATTTAGAATCTTCAATATGGAACTTACCGTAATAAATCCAAACTGATATAACTTAAAATAAATCTGATAATTATGTAATGTTTGCTTTAATAGTTTTAATCAGTTTTGTTTTTATTTCAAGAAGATTTAACATAGAAATACAATTAAATTACTTGTTCACCAATTTATTAATAGTTTTCCCGACATAACAGAGAAGGGGAGAAAATGATTACTACAAACTAATACAAAACGTCCCGCTCCCGTCTTCCAGTTTCCCGAAATAGCAGTATCTCTTGAGTTCGGACCTCCTTGGCTCGTTTTACCTTCCCAAAAAGATATAGCCTTTTTCTTTTATCTCCAAATAAACGTTAATAATAATTTCTTCATAATAATAATTCTATGTAAGAACAATATTTTAAAAACTTCTATATAAATGAAATTGAAGTGTCTGTTTATAATTTAGTTTTTTCATGTGCATATATTTAGTTATATACGAACAATCATTTTTTTTTATATTTATAAGTCTGTCTGTCTTACCATTTAGGGGAAATAATTGGGGAACTATTCTCCGGAACAGCTGAAGTGATTTTAATGAAACGTTTACTAGATGATAGAGAAGGTTGTGGCAGAGGAATATATGTCCTTATTATTTCAAAATAGTATTCCGCGGAATCATCACAATTTCCGTGCACAAGTTTCTACCGCCTAGATGAAATAACGCCTATAAAATGGTTCAAAAGAAATAAATTATACTAGAGTGAGTCCGAGAACATCGATCAAGCGAGTGAAGTCGCGAACTAGTTAGTGTCGTTATTTATTACAATATAAACATTACGCCATTTTGATAAACATTAAGCTTTAAACATCACAGTCACAAATATGAGAGGGTCGAGGTTACTATTGCGGCGCTAGTATGAATAATTAATTAGCATTTCCTTTTAGCTATATTGAAAGCGAGGGCTTCTAAACGAAACACTCAACACGGGAAACAAATATATACTTTTTTAATGTTATGATATTATTATTATCTTCGTAGTAATTTAAATTTTCCATTTTTTTACTATATACATGTTATACATATTACACAAACAATTTTAAATAGGTAAATTACTCATATTAGATCATAGGTCACTAATACCAAACGCGTCGTTGTGTTCCAATATTCTATATACAATGTCTCAAAGACTTGCGGAAAATGGAGTTCTCTCCACCTGTAATGATGGAAATGGGAGATGTGGAGCTAAAAAAAGTACACGTATATAACAGCAAAAGATTTTTCCGGGAGAAAATACCATTTCATATTTATTTTAAAAATACAAGCGTTATTGCGGGGCGGGAAGGAACGACACTATGATACATTTTTATACATTTAATAAAACAACAGGCAACATAAACGTAAATTGTAAGCTCGTCCCTGCAATATTTTTTTGTAATTTTTTATCATGTAATATGGCACAGTGAAGCTTGTGAAATTGGGATGTGACTTCAATTTATAACTTTTTCCCATTAGATTTATGAAAAGCCAGCGACAATTGAGGCGGTTTTGGCAACGTGGAACAGCGCCTGTATACACGATGGTCGTGATTTGAATCACTCGGCAGTGCATTCGATGGATTCTGTAGTGCATCAGCTAAAACGTTATAAGTGAATAAATAGTCAATAGCAAAAGCTATGCAGGATGATGCGAAGAAGAGAAGAAAAAATATATGAAAAATAAAGGTTAGACCGACTCAACTATAATAAATATAAGTATCTTAAAAGAAGTCTGATGCCCTTTTGTCGATACAAGCCATTGTGGGTCAGGAACATCTAATATAGAGCTCTTACAGACAGGAAGCGAGGACTTTTAAAAAAATTAAAACTTAAGGCGTTCAGGTTGACATTAGTCCTGTTAATAAAATTAACGCTTAGTAAAATATAAAATAATTTATGTGTGAGAAAAATTTTCACAATATAAGCAAACTTAAAAGTTGCCTTGTGATTAAAAGTATTGATTCAGTAGCAGTAATTATGTTAAAAGTTTCTAAAGTTAAACTATAAAATTACATTATTAATTAAATATAAACGAAAATAAATGTATATAGGAGAAAATTTTAATTGTCATAATAAATTGCACATAATATACACATAATTATGTGTGTGAAATGTTATATATATATATATTTTTTGTGCAATAAAGTATTATTATTATTATTATTATTATTAAATTTGATGCTTCTATTCCGGGCAGGCTAACGTCTGCGGAGTCCGCTAGTTAATTTGTAAATTTATTGTTAAGGCATTCCCAGGTGATTTAGAAGATTAATTATTTCTTACAATATACCTAATAACCGTAAATTTATTTATAAATAGACTGAAAAAACAGCTTACTCTAAACGGATACAAAACTCAGCCTTTTTAATTACACAAGAACTGAACAGTCCCTAAATGCTCTTCGTTTGGTAAAAAACAAAGAAAGATTAAATGGTTAAATTGATTTTATGGTAAGGTACTTTTATATAATGGTTAAATTTTATATAAAAGTAAATTATTAACTTACAAGTAATTTTAATCCTTTAATCCTTTAATACTGAATAAAGTGAATAAAATACTCGAAGATTCCCAAAATCATATGAAATTCTCAAATATTTACCAAATTTCCCAAGGGAGGATGTTTAATCAAACCCTCTGAGTGTAGTGAGGGACGAGAGATACATTTGTAAAAGGTACTACTACGACGACGTCGACGTCCACCTCTAGCATTGGCTGTAAATGACAAGTCTTTGTAAAGATTTTTGTACCTCCATGACCTCTACTATATTTTGTGGACTTTTTAAATTAATACATTAAGTGACATTAGCTCGCAGTATTGTAAACATTTATTACTACGTTCTGACGCTTAGCAAAGTAGGCAGAACTCAACGTTCTATTCAATTTTCGAGTATTGCACGATGTATGACGGAACAGAACGCCAAGAACGCCAGAAGCCAAAGTAGGAAAATCAAAATAACTTAAATATAATATGAAATCCAGAAATGAAATTTAATATATTATTATTAGATACTAATCTAGATAACTGGTTTGCTACAAAACACTGTAGCCTCTACAAACAACACCGCAAACTAAATCGTGTATTCGTTAACCTTATGCGGTTCAAGCTGACATAGTCTTCTTAAAGCCGCTAACTGAAAATCGATTTATTTGTACTACTGACTATTACAACCTAAATTAAACTTTAACACTAAAGCATAAAGTTGAATTTTCTAAGGCTGTTATATTGGCTTGAACTGGCACCAGGCGCAGTCACGCGGCGCCACGCGTGCTAGTATGAAATAGGATTAAGTATATTGATAATATTATTATTATATAAAGACTTTATATATATATATATATATATATATATATATATATATATATATATATATATATATATATATATATATATATATATATATATATATATATATATATATATATATATATATATATATATATATCGCATACAAATAGTCCTGGTATCTGTATTGTGATAACTTTATTCATTGTATGCATCTGTCACATACTCGTATTGCCCTGAAAAGAGAAAGAATCCGGTGCAAGTTATTTAAAAATCAGACTGGATAATTACGTATATGACAACAAGGAATCTTGGTAAAGTGCAGTTTATACTCGCATATTAAGGGTTCTGTACCGATTTTGATAAAAGACGATAAATATTGTATGCATGTATGCTACAGATATTAGTTGGTTCTGGTCTTTTTCTTCTGGAATGTACCTATAAAATTCCAATTTCTAAATTTTTACCTTTTTTTGAATTGAAAGTTCTAACTCTACCAAATTTCATAATTCTATGTCAACGGGAAGTACCCTATAGGTTTTGATTATGTGGGGAACTTCATAAAGAATGTGGCAAAAGAGATGCATAAACTCTAGTATCTTTTGATTATGTTGCCTTAGACGTTTGATATTTTCTGTGGTCCAAGCAACCACCGATATGGATACTCGATATTACTATCAGCTTGATGCCATCACGCGATCTTGATAAAAATAGTATTGATAGACAGAAAGACGGACAGACAGACAGACAAGAAAATTTTAAAATTTCCGCCACCTAACATTCAATGTCTCAATTCAATTCGGGTGCGAAAACAAAAACTGAATCTTGACACTAGGTCCTCTTTGAATACCGTTATTTTACTGTACTTGAACCTTGAAGTCCCAAAGACTACTCAGAGCCAGTCCACAACTTCCTATGTTGTCAAATAAAGTTGAAGTTAAAAATTGATATATTTAACGTTCTGAAATGATTTACGATACGTAGAATGCTTGATACCAAGTTTAACAAAAAAAAACTCTTAAAACAAATGCAGTAATACAAACAAAACAAAAACATTGGTTCGATGAAGCCCCGCGGCCCGCAGCCCGCAGTCCGCAGACCGCAGCACGGCCGCGGCCGCAGTCGGCCACTTCCAGCAACTCTTGCGGAACAATAAGTTCTCTCTCAAACTATAATATAAATGAGGGTCAAGCGTCGCTAAGAGTCTCGCTGTAATAGCGTTTCAAGTTATTCTGGGAAATTAAGTCAGTCCGTACTTTACTGCAGCGGAAGTGGAATAATGTGGAACTTTTAAGGAAAGCTCCATTTACAAAAGCTTTATTAAGATAGTATAAAAGGTTTGATATTTTTTAAAAATGAATATATTCGTGGTACAGTTTAGAGGTATTTTTTCACCAAGACTCAAACCTACAACCGTTGCGGTTTGCCCACTGTGACACGTTAGCTTTACCTTGAACACTTGTAATAATTAATAAAAATTCGAACGCAAACCTGCTATCCACAAAAGCGCCGATATAACGCTATTGCTTGATATATATTTATTAAAAACACTTAACGAAATAATTAACAATTCGAACGATGAAGCTTTAATTTTTCATAAGAATTAGTCCAATATAAGAAGGGTAAGCTTGTTTACACACGCGAAGAACTCACGCCAGCCTCGGAGAATTACAAAGCGATGACATGAAAGATATATTGCTAGCTAGCTAGCTAGTTGCGTGACTCGGCGTTGCCTGTGGAGATTACAAGAGGAGATTATGAGTGCAGTTCGAGTTATTCAGTTTGACATATTTTCTGTTATGATTAATTAAATCTTACATAGATTTAATAAGTTCAATGTATATACAATGAATATTGTTATACAGTTTTATATTATGTAAGGTAAAACATATACTAGATCACTCTGAAAGTGCACGGTCAAGATTCCAAGCCTCGTAAGTGTCTAATTTTGTTATATTAATTTTAATTTTAATTATTTTTAATTATTCAATTTAACTTAATTGCTTAACAGCAGTTGATTAAATGTAAATTACCTTCATAAATGTTATGCAAATAAGCTGAAATTAAAATTCCGACGAATTTGAAATTCTATTGACAGTAATCTACAATAATTTCTTCCACTGAGTGTCATTGTTTAAAGAAAAAACTGAAGGCTAATGTTCTTAAAGTCTTATTAATATATTAATAAATAACCATTGCAGGCGATAGAATTGCAGGCGACAGTTGAATAAGAAGCCTTACTTGCGGTACTTACTGGAGGTGGCCTTTGCGTTGCACAATACAGATTATGCAAACGGAGTCACGGGCAAGACCTTATTTTATAAGTATGTAATTAATAACTTAAGTAATATTATATTTTAATAAACCGTGTTGTAACAACTTTAATCTAAATTGATTAAGAACAGATTCTTGTCAAGAATATATTTTAAAGGCGACTCAATGTTTTCTCTCAGTTTCTCAGAATATGAACATTTGTGACATGTTACATCTATGAAATAAAGCTAATTTATTTGTGGTCTAAGTGTCTAACTGCTTGTGCCTTGGTATGGTAATCATCAAAATCTCCACCCAGAGTTCTGGTTGCACAAAAACTTCGCCTTTGGTTTCCATCATGATATATAACAACACAAATTCTAAACATACACTGACAAAATTTTTAAAATAACTGCCATATTTCATGTCCTCGGCGAATTCCACTAATTACTTTAATTCCATAAAAAAAATATCTAATTTGTTGATGAAACGGAAAAGCCTTATTACACTGAAAGTCATATTAAAACCCAGGGCGGGGCGGGCGAGGCGGGGCGGGGGCGAGGCGGGGGTGTGACGCGTACTTCCCTCGTCTGAATAACCCTTTGTACGTTTATTACTTCCTATATATTGTTATTTATTATTTAATTTTTTGGGAGAATTGCCAGTAATATTTGCCAGTATTTTATCACTGACCTATATACGAGTATATATATATGTGGATATATGAATATATAACGGCATTGCGGCGCAATCGTAATATATAAGACTGAATGTGACTGGCTTAACGGATTCAAGAATCTTTTGGAAAAATGTTTGTATAAAGAATCTGGCTTTCTATAATTTAGCAATATTATATTATTTCCAAATTATAAAGAAAGTGGGAATACATTTACTTAGCAGTAAGTTATTTATACATTTCCTGTAATATCATCAGGTCAAAAGATCTTTGTAAATACGACAAGAAGTTTTTTGGTAAAAAGAAATCAATTCTATATTATTTATATATTTATTATATATAAATTAAGTCGCATTCAGATACGCAAGCCATTTTGTAGGTGATAAAAGGTTTCGGCGTCAATTTGAAGATTAATTACGGATTAATAACCTTTTAAGTTTTCTAGACATTCTTGTATATTACTCACTGGGAAGTCCTACTTTTGAGGCCTTTACATTCTTCAAACCATCGTCTATGTAATAGAAATTACATGTTAAAAAAATATACAGGTGATTGACAAGTCGATAGATAAATTAAAACACATGATAGAGGACGTCATTTCCAATTATTTTTACCCTACGAGCTCGTATATAGCATAGTCCATATATATACGTCATTAAATGTTCTCTGTAAGTACTATACCTATTTGTGCAATGAAACCACCTGAATATTATGTTCATTGGTCGCGAGCCGTAATTACATATTAATTTTTTCATCACTGACTAATGTCAGGGGACATATAAGGGAAACCTGGTATCAAGATTCTCCGATCCTCACTTCCCGCTTTCCAATTTTTTTTTGAAGCATTGCGTGTGTGTGAGTGACGGATGTCAGGATATAACGCGGCGCCTTTCATACAAAATAAAATAATATACAAGTAATATATTTTAAATGTTATAGAAATCTATAGTATTTATTTTATTCATGTCTTCATCCACACACACTGGAACTGTCATTGTCGAAAATAAATAACTTTTTAAATAGAAAGAAAATAATAAGCATACTGCATACATAAAAGATATTTAGATAATTTGCTATATTTTCTATGCCTACTTCTCACGGAGAGTTGAAAAGTTTCACCTGACGAGATAATACCACTTCATCGTAATCCCAGGTGACTGGATAAGTCTGTATAAGCTTAAAAGCTTCGAACAAAAGTTTAGTATTTGAATAATCACTTTGTTTAATGAGATTTTTTTTGAGATGTTGTTGTTGCCATTTACTGTTTTACTTTGTACAATGACTGTAGGTTAAATTTTTTTAAACTTACTTATTTTATCCTTACTTGCTAGAATTCACTTCACTCTTCTATATATATTAGAGAAATTGCGTTTATATTTAATTTGACTAGACAGATGAAAAGAAAATATTCCAAAGAGTATATATCCCACAACCAATATAATTTTCAGCTACATATATTTCTCACATATGTAGAGGGAACCCACGGGCGCACGTTCGAAACATTACGTGTCGAGTTGCGGCAAATAAACGATGATTAGCTAAACAAAGACTAACTAGCGCCACTAGACTGCCTACTGTCCACTGTCCACTGTCCACTGTCCACTGCATACCGCAATTGATTCTAAAACAACAAACTGAAAAAATTATGAATAGATTTCTTTATGAATGGCGATTAATGAAATACAAACATGAACGATGTTTGCCAAAAAATTTTATCAAACATCGATCAACTCATTGCGTCATTATCCTTTATACAGTTCATCCTGTTTCAATTTTGCTAGAAAGATCGGAGAAAAATGCAATTATTACAACACAGATCACACGTATTTATTGTACTTTACAAGTGCAAGTTCCATTACGGGTTTCTTTTCTTAAAACAGACACAACTCCCTGCTAAAGTCGTAATGTATACAGTATATTTTGCTATAATCGTATAACTATGGTGCGGTACCCGGGCGCCGCACGTGTCCAACGCGCGATCGATACCGAACCCGACAACTGTTGCGCATAAAGCCTCTCTCTTTCCAACAAATACAAAAATCCATTCGCCAAAGAGATGGAAAAAAGGATTCCACTGGCAGCGCATGGCAGAAATTCCTCGGTACCGGATATTTTGTCTTGTTTCCTTTTACACACAATTGTATGAGTGTGACAAAGAGGGTAGATGCGGAGGGCCGTCACACAGAGGTCGCAATGAATAACAATGCGGACTGCGGAGTGATGTCCTTATCGACGTGCGCCTCGCCTCGCCTCGTCTCGCGCTAATTGGGGAGCAATGTTGCCTTACAGATGTAAGACAGATACAACCTGACTACAACCCATCTGCCATCTTTCATAGTAACAAGCTAATTGAGAGTACATTAAAATAATAAGTAGAATATCAATCCATGAATTTGGGCAGCTTTTTGGAATAAAATTTCAAAGAGCAATCCATATAAATGATGAAATAAAGTAATCATGAGCAGATCTATTATAGAATAGTGCTAGTAATATATTATGCACAGATAGCGTCAGAATGCAGTTCCTCTAGTGGGTCACGGCCACACAGCTTTGCCCTAATTTCGGCGAACTGTAACGGAACAAAAGTCATCGAAAATGGAGTACTCTCTTCTTTCAGCGTCAAAGATATTGCGCCCTAAATTCAGTGGAACCTGTATTTGTATTCTGTATTCATATCACTCAGTTAATAAGCCGACATTCAAATTAATTTGTACAGAATTATATATTAAAAAGGTCGTTAATTTTATAGCAGCCATTATGGCGCAACGGAATATTTCTGTCTGTACACGCGATGATTGTGAGTTTGATATTTATTTGTGAGAATTATTATATTATATTGTTACAGGTAAGGACAGTGTGAAAAGTTTATTTATTCAAAGCATTAAAACATTAAACAATATGAATAAAGATGAAAAATAATATAATTGGTTGGAAATACTAAAAAAAGCTTTTTTTCGTGTGAGTAGATCTCCGTAATACAAGTATGACATACAACGGTTAACTTTTGATAAAGCTCTTCTAGTACTTCGTGTATAATACTTCGTTTTAGAGTGAAAACAAATTTTTACTTTCGCATGCACTTTTAAGTCGAATAAACATAAACCCACCACTGGCTCAGAAGGTAGGTCTGCTGACATTTGCTGACAACGAGCTCAATCAGAGAGTTTGTAGCTTTAAAATTCGAAATAAGTCGAATGGCTCCTCTTATTGGAACAATAAGTATTGAACTAACATCTGATCCATGTTGTAAAATGCTATAATAAAAAAAATCTATTTGGAGCCATTTGCCTTACTTTTTTTCTATTCTACTAGAATAGAACACTGTTGATGCCGTCACGTCAAGGGACCAAAATATTTTTTTTTATCTTAAGGCAATGTAATTTATTTTTAGTGTTAATTTTTTTAGCATTATCATAAGATTGTTAAAGTGAAGCCAAACAAGAATACGTTACAATTCACTATTCTTTTCGTCACAGTTCACTTAGTTTTTGTTAAATTTAAATATTAAAGAGGAGCTCATTTGATCTGATCTGCAAACAGAATAATATCACACAAGTTCTTCACATAAGTAGGTAGAAAGTTAGTATAAAGCAGTAATAAAAGGGGACCAAGTAGACTCTTGTGGAACACCCATCCTTGGGGAAAGATCAAGATGATTCTATTTTATATATACCTTCTGAATTTTCTTAAATACGAGGCAATGAGATCAATGGCAGCATCCCTATATACCATCATACAATATGGAGAACGAACCATTTTGCTAAATAGATTGGAAGCTTCTCCCCTATTATTCTAGATTTGCCCATTGTTTTAAATTAAGTCGCTACAATAGATAATAATGATGATAATAATGTAATAAAGGAACAAGATTTCTAAGATTTTTGTAATTACTGTATATAAAAGTGAAGTCATCACTATCACTCAATTTAATGTGCTTAAGTATTTCCTCTCTTTGGTAACAACAAGTGTAATTCTAAGACAGAACGATTCGCAAAAACTGTTAAATGACTTAAGTACTTGGTATGTGTGTACGTGGTATTTTATACAACAAGTTCGTAAATGTATGAAAATTATATTTATATTTATTTGTTTTATTTATTCATTCATATATATATATATATATATATATATATATATATATATATATATATATATATATATATATATATATATATATATATATATATATATATATATATATATATATATATATATATATATATATATATATATATATATATATATATATATATATATATATATAATATATATATATATATATATATATATATATATATATATATATATATATATATATATATATATATATATATATTTATATATATATATATATATATATATATATAAAAGAAGCCGAGAAAAGCTTTATCTTATCAAATTGAGAAAATTACAATGACTAAAGTATAATATTTTTTTCCTGTGGACATCGAAAAATGCCAGAAGATGAAAATCGAAGGCTGACGGAATTGTTGTAAATTCCTAGATACGCTTTCCCCATCACATAAATAACGAAAATTCACAAATATAAAAAAAAAATCAACTGCGAGTTGGACCAATTGAAAGATCCCGATCCCTAGTACGATCTTATAAAAACTTATAAACTCATTATGTAATAAACGAACTACAAATATATGTTACAAAAGGGTTTCTTTGCTTAACATCAATAAATTTTTAAATGCTTATAAAATATTATAATGGAAGGTCAACAGGAACCTATAGGGTTCAAGTTTTGATAACGTTGTGGCATATACGTCATAAGCGGCAGTATCCTTAGATTGCGTTTACTTATATGTTAGCTTTTTTCTATACGCTAAGGGACTGTAGACTGTAGGAGAGTATTTGATATTGGTTTCAACTTGATTTATTGTATTGATATTGTCAATAATAAAGAAACGAAATGAAAATGAAATTGTAACTAAAAAAGTAAACGTGTACAATATGTCTTATATAGTAATAATTAAAAAAAATCTGAAACGTCTGAGTAAACAAGCTGAGCTCAGTGTACGAGTACGCCTAGTTATCATATAGATTGCATTGTTGCAGAGCTCGCAGGAGGCAGCGCCGTCTCCTATCACTTGCATCTCATTAGCTTACAAAGTGTACTGTGAATTATGCATACTTGTTATAAATGTCATTTTTAATACTTGTGCTTTTTTATCTTTATTTGCCTTTTTTTAGATATTGCAAGTAATGTTCGGAGTTAATAGATCTTGTTATTGAGTTTTAGTTAATCGTACAACATTTTAAGAACTATATTATATATACCCAGACGATGTGCAAAGGTTGTAGGTTCGATTCCTATTGAATTATTTCAAAATGAAAATATTCATTATTCAATTAGGTCATTACAAGCACGTTTATATTGTCAATTTACATTAGAATGTCAGTAGTGTCAGTGTTTCAGGAAGCTGTCACTATATCCACCATTCATTATAATTACTCTGATAACAACAGATAATCACGGTGTTGATGTCCGCCACTCAACACGCAATGTCTTAAAATTGGGTGGACAGTGAAAAACATAGTGTCTTAACACTAGGTACACTAAGTAACTATACAATTGATAATTAGTAATAATTAAATATAACAGTAAAACCCTTTTATAACAAAAAAAATTTTAAACGCGCTTATTAATTGGGTTCTAATATAATGAGTTTCTAAATTATAAAATTATTATCATTTCATCGTAATCGTTTTAGGCCGTCCTGGCGCAGTGGGACAACGTTCGCCATAATAAGCTACAGCTATAGTTGTTGGTTAGATCCATGTTTGAGGTAATACACACACACATAAACACACAAACACACACACACACACACACACACACACACACACACACGCGCAATGTCTTCAATTCAGGTGGAAAGTAGAGAACGGATTATCTTGATTTTGCCAGCAATGGCACCAAGCAGTAGCTGTGAGATACAACTAAATTTTATAAACTAATAAAGTGCTGATACAATAAGAGAGTCACAATCCCACTAATTTCACTCACGTATTCTCTGAATGTGGAATCAGAAAATGGTAAATTTTAGAATATAATAGAATTTAAGAATACATTATTCATGGCGCGACACTCTCAGCACAAATGTCGCTAGCGCCGGCCCTTCTTAGGTACATCTGCATCACAAAGTATGAGGATTGCTCAAATTTACCCAATCATACATACCTATATATACCTATCTCCCAATACATACATACCTATGTGTGTATGTAATAAAGTATCTTCTACGTGCACAGAGGTGTTCACTGAAGTTAGTCATATTTTTAAAAAGTATTGAGAAAACTATTTTTTGGGCTGTTAAAATCTCTATGCTGATGATTTTGCTCGGTTGAGCGCCCTAATGGCAGAACCCCTGGTTTGGACTGAAGAAATATTTAATTGTTGTTTAGTCCATTTATTGAGAAAGGCTAATTACATATTAGTTTCGATGTGACCGCTTGAACCCACGGTCAGAGGTACCCTGGGGTAGTAGCTAGTATATATATTCTTTGTATTATCTTTACAATGTAGTCGTAACAATCGCTTTTGAATTTTATACAATTTCGCGTTGTATTTTATGGTCATAAATTTCGTCTTTTCTTTCCTTTTCAGCATTACATGAAAGAACCGATTTAAAAATCTCTTAGACGAAGTGACAAGCCATTGCTTTTCCCACTTTTTATCAGTCTAGAATTCTAAAATCATAGATACCGTTGTATTGCACTGGAGTGTCGGACGGTAAACTCGATGGTGGTGGGTTTCATTCCCATGAGTTGTTGCCAACGAGGGGTTGATCATCTTGAATTCTGGTGGAAAGTCAGAATGGAGTGTCTTACAACTAGGGTGTTTCTGCCTATCCTGCTAAATGTACATGCATATGAATGTGTATACTGTATATATACCAAAATAACATTTTTACAATTTTTGTCTGTCTGTCTGTTTGTTCCGGCTAATCTCTGAAACGGCTGGACCGATTTCGACTGACAGGTAGCTAATAAGGAGAAACTTAGGCTACTTTTAATTTAACTTCGTTTTCTTTTAAAGAAATGATATTATAGTAAATACGAGTGTATTGAATATGTACAATGTGATTTCGTATAACATATCGAAACGAACGTGATTCAGTTTACTTAAGCGACGAAGTCGCGAGCGAGTCTATAGTTATAAATATAAACATACCCCCGATACGTCCCCAACGGCTTCAATATACAAAATAAGGTATTAAGTTTAGTGAGCCTCCCTCCTTACTTGTACTATACTTGCTACAGCATTCACGTGCTCGTATTCGTCATATAATAAAAAGGCAGAAGCGACAATAGCTGTAAAGGGAATAGAAGCAAGACCTCGTAAAAGCAAGGAAATCGATAAAGATCAACGTTTGCCATCCAACTTTAGGATAAACTTAAGCCTTATACACATGTGCTATAAGGGCTATTTTTCCTTTGTACGCAATAGTGGCTTCGATTAATAGGGACATTAAGCCATCGTAGATTGAATGAACTAATGGCGTCCTCATCAATTACGCTTCAACTTTTTCGTTGGAGAGCATTGATTGTAAATTGTGCAGACAATACTACTTTCTCACGTTAATTTATAATCTATATATATTGTTAAATAGTTCTCAAGACCAACTTAGCGCGAAGTAGTAGATGGATTTCGAATTTTATGCATTATTATTTACAGTGTATGCTTTTTATTACAATTTTTTTGCGATGTTTACATACAATTAGGACATTCCTGATTGAATGTGTGAGTAACGTTTTTGAATCTCACTTAGTAGAGTCTATATCCTTAGATTTTTTTTCCAAAATTTCCTTTTATTGCACGAATATAAACAAATGGATCTTTTCCTTATATTTGTATGAAAAGAAAACGAACTTCCGTCACAAAAATTTAGACATCCTTTACTTAAATTAAATAAGAAATATAGTAGAATAACAAAAGCTCGGTGGACAATTAAAATATACTATATAATTTGAACGTTGATCTCGTTGAGATCGCAAGCGGGGCGGGGGGGGGGGGGGTCGGTGCAGTAATCAGGTCGGGCTAATTATTACATTGCGGTGAGAACAAAGGAACGAATCGTTTGCAGTAAAAAGTATAAAAATATAAACGTTCCACGTTAAATCCCGTGTGTAGCGGGTGGGCGGAGAGAACTTAGAGGTGAGACTCTCCGTCCTCCACTTACAGATCAAACTTCGATACATTACGTAAATAAAAGACTTTAACAAATTTCATGTCACCGTAGTTGCGTAATAGGCCACATAAAAAGATTGTATAGGTGGAAATTCTAATATAATATATATTAAAGTGAGACCCACCTATTATAAGCTTTTTCTTCTTACGTAGATTTTTTTTTAATAATGTTTAAAGAATATATAATTTACTAAAATAAATTAAAACACAAACACAGAAACATAATTACATAACACAAAAAGAAAACATATATCGTACAGAATATATGTAAATATACTCGTAAAAATGTACAAAGGCGACCTTATCACTTTATAAATGTGTCCATAAAAGTCCTGTCACAGTATATGCCATCTAGATCAGTCTAGATAAATGGACAAAGGGACTGGCCTAAAATTCTAAGGTATATATAAGGACAGTAATGTAAGTCTAGGTTTAAGTAATACCAAAAACGAAATTGTCAAACAATATACACATACAATAGAACCCATGTACTCACTAACAAACGTAGTGTAGTGTTGTCAATAGTGTATTTTGAAAAAAAAACACCTTTATATTTTTTTTTCTATAATAAGTACATTATAAAACAACACACGTAGTGATGCGACCACATCTGACTTGACGCGATAAACTATTTTTATTTCCCTGCTCTGGCTCTGGCGGGTAAGGCGCGGCGATGTGTGTGTGTGTTTTGAATCACAATTTGAATGTTCCAATGTACTAGATTCTACTAGAAAAGTTAAATTATACGTCTCTACTGCTGCTTCATAGCAGATAAGAGAACTTAGTATAAAATATAACAACAACTATCCAGTTTTATCTTAAAAGGTATATATGAAGTAGCTATCGGTGGCAACTTTGCACTTAAATCTCCTCAGCGCAAGTCTCGCTAAGTGTAATCAATTTTTAATCTATCATTATGAATGAAATGTTCGATGAAATTAACAAAATACCTATCCTGAAGTAAAATTAAATAGTATATTTTTTGATTTCGGACTATTAAGTCAAAACCTGATAGGTTTAAATACCACCCAGTACACTACAGACATATAAATATATATATATATATATATATATATATATATATATATATATATATATATATATATATATATATATATATTTTATATATATATATATATATATATATATATATATATATATATATATATATATATATATATATATATATATATATATATATATATATATGCATTTTGTGTATTGTACCAAACAAGTCGGAGTCCCAAAAATTTCATTAAGTAATGATTTTAATTCTCATTCATTAAGTAATGATTTTATTTTTAATTTCTTAATTTATTTTTGTGGCCGCCAGCAAACCCGCACTAAGATCAATGGAACTCACATCTATATTACTTGAAAACAAATATCGGACAAGTGCGAGTAGTACACGCGCACCGAGGGTTCCGTACATATTTCAAGATTGTAGATTGTACACAGACGCAGCTACTACTACTAATGCAGCGCCAAACGCTACAGTCTCTACCGTCAAAATTAAAATAAAAAAAGATTTAAAAAAAAAACATGAACATCCGCCACGAGGTGAAAGGCGGACGTATTTAATAATCTCCGCATCTACATAATTTCATGACATAATTATGACTCCGAAGAAACAAAGAAGTGCAGCTGACATTTTCCGGCCAATTTACAAGCATATTTTTTTATATTAGATCAAGAAAAGGGACCATTTTTTAAGAAATTCCTTAGAAATAAATTCCTTTAATATAATTTTATGGGAAAATGGCTATGAATAATAATAAAATGCGCGAGTTCTCTCATAACAGGGTTTCGGTAAAGTTTCTGAGGCACGGTTACAACCAGCTCGCGTGCAAATAAAATGGAGAAACTTGATACTTTATACACATATAAATGAAAAAAGCGTATTCAGTACTGGCACGTACTATATTTCTTACTTGGAGCATTGCATTACTTTTATTTTATTAGAAAATTTTAAACATAATCTTCACTTTTACAGCGCTAGTGTACAATCTCGTAGCATTTGTATAACAGGTTTGTGGTATTGGGATAATTTTATTAATTAATATGCTATTATGCTGTATATTAGCTTACTATTTAAACAGATGCTTGAATATAGTATGATTTTTGTCTTATATGATACAAAAAAAATATTGTTAAATGTCTTCTACCTATATAATTGACCTGAAGTAATAATTACAATTCAGAGAGCTGAAACTTTCATGTTCTAGGTCGCTCTACACGCGCCAACTCATATATTACCTAGTTATTAAATAAATACAAATACTACAAAATCCAAGGATTACCAAAGTTAATCTAACCGAGAACGTTCTAGTTTAAAACTGACGGGGCATACGCCATTGTGAAGGGAAAGCTGGAGCTTATGAATATTAATAGATGAGCCTCTGTATACAAGCATTGGGTCAACTCTGAGCATCCGCTATGTGTACATGGCGTTGTGTCTTATATACTTATATACTCACTAATGTTTTAATACTTTGGGTATATTATATATTATAATATATAGGATTCGTAATCATTTTCTCGTTGTCTGGTAAGAACATAAATTTCATCTTTCTATGAACGTATAATCTCCAATATAGGTAATTACAAATTAATTAAGCAGGTGCTTTTTTGAAGCATATATCTATTACATTCAAGTTCCTCTGGTTGCAACAAATTTCACATTTTCAGGGCAATCATATTTTATTGTAAATTGAAAAAAAAAATGTAAAAAACTGTCTCTGTACGGAAAAAATTCGTCGCTACGTCATGTAAAGTCCTATTAGCTTTCCCGTGCGCTGGAGCGATCAGCCGGACTCGTCGAGTTCGTCGGTCAGGTTCGTCAACTCTATTGCTAGTCCGTAATATATTTTCAGACTTTATTACTAGTTTTACTTTTCAGCAATGTCCCCGTACGCGAGCATTGCTAAAAAGCTACTTCCTAGAAATATATGGAAGTGCTACTGAAAAGGGTATATTCTGTAATCTAACACAAAATTTGAGATAGTTCTGAAAATGACAGAAAGCAAATTAAGAAGAGTGCCAAGCAGTGCCGATACAATACCCGAGCTGGCACAAGGTACTCTTTACCTACCCCGTGAGATGTGAGAGATGCACGAAGAGACCTAATATTTGCGACCTAATGTCACAACATACTCGTACAACATAATATAATAAATCATACAACAACGAAGATATTTCGTAGCAAGTTTAATTTTCGTAGTTTATTTACATATGTAAATAAACTACGAAAATTAATTTGTATATTACTGGGCATATAAATATTAAAAGTATTCTGATAGAGGTCACACGTAGCCGTACATTGCGAATGAAACAAAGCGCGACACTGCCAAGTAAATCTTCATCGAGACAGGCACGCAATTAAGAGGATTTTTTGGCGAGGACGGGGAGGGTTCACGCCAAAGGACTGGTCGCAACTTGGCTCAGTATTTACAAGTATATTTCATGTCGTCGTACTGCCTATATTACTCGTATATTATATACATATTTTTGTGAAATTTTCTTGGGTGGAACCAATAAGCTGGCGGCTTATAAATTGTCATTAGTTGGTGACATTTTACTGTTCTAAATTACGCCGCATTTTTGTCTTAAGCTTAGTCTTAACTTTTCAACTTTTTTATATTTATCTTGAAGCAAATTCCACTTTTCGTGAACTATAAGAGGATGTGGCAGGTGAAAAATTGAGTCTGTCACCTTCTATAAGTATTACTTCCCGTTGACCGACAATCATGTAATGTGTACGAAATCCACGTTCCGATTCGAACTTGGATGATATTTTTTTCTATCAAACCCGTTTATAAATAAGGTGTAATGTACCAGTAACCCTGCTTCTTATAACTGGATAGTAAGTACATTTATAAAAAGGATATTTTTTTTAGACGTACATACTTCCAGGAAGGCAAACACACGGCACAACTATGCCACGATGTCCGTTACTATGCATCGTGAGGCAATTACAGGCAATTTGGTGATGAGTCATGCAAGTTCACGTGCAGGAGGCAATCATTTTTGTTAATTTTATTAATCCCAATACACATATAGCTACTTTAATTTCTTTTTTTTTTTGTACGTCATACTGAAGCCCGAAATGCCGATCGATAGTAATAAAATTACAGTTGTTGTTACCGTAACTTAGCTAGATGAAGACATTGTTAGTTAGGTGTGCTACGAGTATAGCCGTGTGAGACAAATTACTTAAGCATTTATTTCAATTTTTTTAATAAGATAATTTTTTTGTAAAGGTTAAGTAATATGAAAAGTTTTACAATACAGACCGACGAAGGGTGAAATTAACTGGTCTAGTTAAAACTTTTTCTACTTTAATAGAAATTAACATAAGCAACGAAACTGTCTTGACAGGAAAGATTTTTCGAAAGTGTTAATCCACTTAGCAGCTTCGAGTAGAATTTATTAAACACGAAAGAAACTAGATTTAAAAAAAACTGCATGTAAAAATACAAAAAAAAGAAATAAAAACATAACTATATATAAAAGTAAATTACGACGTCGGTGTTGATACGATAAGTGGTGTCAGATAGAGGATGTCATGAGGATATGGGCAATTACTGCTTGAACCCGCCGCCGCCCTGCGCCCGCCCGCCCTCGCGCTGACTCACCCCCGTGCTTTCACTTATAAACGGTCATTTTGTATAAGGCAAGCATTTACTGTGTGATATATATATATATATATATATATATATATATATATATATATATATATATATATATATATATATCACACAGTAATGCTTGCCTATATATATATATATATATATATATATATATATATATATATATATATATATATATATATATATATATATATATATATATATATATATATATATATATATCACACAGTAAATGCTGAAATTGATATTGAAAGTTATACATAATTTTACTGTTTTTATAAAAAATATATTTATTATCTACTCGTAGTAGTTTGAATTGTTTTACTGTATATTTGTGTGTGATAAGTGCAGGTTCGATTCCCACTCTGAGGGCACCCCAAGCACATCGAAATGTGGTCAAATTGCTAAGCCGAGTAGCATAAGGCAATATCAGCTATTTAAATGAAAACTGAAAAAGAAAATTCATTATATTCATTAGTACACTTTCGTGTATGATGTTAAAAAAAACTACAATTAATTAAGTTCGTAAAAACAAATGAAAACGAAGCACAATTTAATAAATTGATAAAGTAAATTGAAAGCAAATTACCTGGTCTGGAAACAAAAACAGGGGTCTGTTTACACGTACGTTACGTAGAGGGTGTAACGCATGCGCGATCCGCGACCTGCGACTTGAAGAGACGGCGGCAAGATACCTCACTCCGGCAATGTATTATATTACAGATTGAAGCATGAAAAACGTACACTTTAAATATATTGTTAATTGTAATATATTATTTATTAGAAGCTGATAAAGGAGTGTCTTAACACTAGGTTTCCTCTGCCTGCGGTCCCATCTGCCTACCCCACCCCTGCTGTGTGCGGGATACAGCGTGAAGCTAAATAAATAAAAATATTTCTTATTAACTACATTTTTAATGATAGCAGATATAAAAATTGCACTTAATATGTTTCAGTAGATTTTGAAGTCAAAGAATTCGAAATTTCATAATATCATATGTGTCCTTACTATACCAAGATAATTAAAAACGCACAAACGTTAAAACACACACAAACACTACCGCCTACGAGCTACTACTATATGTAACAAAAATATTATTTCTTTTCGGTACTAGAGCCCGGACCGGTCGTGTTCGCTCAGATGTCCTAAAAATGGAAAATAAAGCAAAAAAATATATATACTGTCGACGCTTTTGTAAAATGACTCGCCCGTTTTCTTCGCGATATTTCGAAAGCGACTGATTTAGTATTCATTCAATTTACATTGTTCAAAGTTATTTTTTTTTTCAATGGATGAATCCTTTGAATATGATATTACTAAATTCTGAAGCGTTGGTTGGTTATTTATTATACAATTGTTTCTATTTATGTTATGAAACATTTCAAGTTCTTGAAGCCGAAGCCGAATCGTGCGTGCTATAGTACCCTATTGGTAGGGTAGCATAAGCTGATATTTCTTTGAGCATTAAAGTTTGGTTAAATTTACTTGTCTCAGTTTAATTTTTGTAAAGCATAAATGTTTTATTTCTTATTTTGTATTAAAAGGGCAAGAGAAAGAATATATTTCAGGCCCCCGAGTGGTATTCGAACTCACAACAGATTTTACACCTCTAGCCCAATAATGTATATTTTTTTATTTATGTTTCGTTAAGACAGGCTTCCCTAGTCCAACTAGATAAATTAGATAAAATTTCAATATTAATAAAAAATAAGGATTTCAAATATAAAAGATACTTCAATCCAGTTAGACAAACTTTTAAAAGCGATAGAGTCAATCGTCAAAATTATGGGTACAGACTACAGATGCAGGGCACAGGGGGAGGGGCTAGGGGGAGGTGGTGCGGCGACGTTGGTGAATTTAATAATATTCCGAGTAACTTATATTCGGAAGCCGTTTTGGCACGATGTAAGATCAAATGAAAGGCGTCAAAGTTTTAAAGTTATATGGAATTGTATGTAGCTGCATTGTACATATATGGTTTGAAAAATGTTCTAAGTGACACAAACTTACCAGGAAATTTTATATTTCAACATATTAAAATGAGTTAAATGTTGTTTAATATATGTAAATTTAAAACTTTCATGTATTTAAATATGTAGGGAGACTATATGCTATACTATATATGTAGGCATCCAAACCTAGTGGCAGACCATCGTTTGCACTTTTCATAAAATTTTATTAAATCATTGTCCTAAATTCAATGACGTTATACAAAATTCCTTTTTAACAAACCAGAAAACAGATTGTAAAGTGTTTTAAATATAAGCAATTAATTACATTCAACCATCATCTGTTCATTAATGAAAATATATGTTATCTTCGGCGCATCTTTATTTGAGCTTTTCAAATGTTATTTAATAATCTGTGAACTAAAACCAAAAATTACGGTTGTATAAGATTTCTTAAATTGCCTTCTATTCTACAATATATATTTCATTAAAATCAATATGTCAACCAGTTTGCCATCAATCGTTATCACTCATAGCTTGCCGAAGAGAATTGACTCAGCTTCGACTTTCTTTAATAGCTTTTTGGTTATAACAAGATAAGCTCCAATGAACTAGTAAGATTTGGAGAACCCATAAAACGGGTAGCTTTTCTTAAATGGATAAGAGGTTTCTTTTACTTTTATATACTTTATAATTTGTGTGCTATTGTGATAGATATATATATATAGATAGAAAGTGTCGGGCTGCGGACGCGGAAGACTATGTAGGTTTTTGTTACTTCAAGTAATTTTTCTTATTTGGTCTGATATAGATACTCTATTAAGAAAGAACTCGATCTTGGATGCTATAAAGCAGTCACTATATAAATAAGTGGAAAGTGATAAGTGTTTGTGTGAGTGTTACCACACTAAGCTAAGAAGACACATGTGTAAAAGATGCCTAAATTAGTGACCTGGCCCCGAATAATTGAATATGTATCGAAACGTGAATAAAAAAGCGTCTGAGACATTACAATAACTATTTAAATGTTGTTAGACTATTATGTTGTTATATCCTTTATAATGGAAAACTCTGACATAATAGGGTTTCAAAAATCGAGTTTATGTTCAAAGTATTGGATAAAAAATCGTAGATATAAACACTAGCACCCCAAAATAATGGACAATTTTGGTGTAGAGATACTGTGCCAAAGATGATGTGACAACACCTACACTCTATTTATCCGTCTTATCCCTAATTACTTATTAATTTATTTCTTAACGTCGCACTGTCAAACTTCCATTAACTGTACAATTTTATTGCTGACACTGTTCTAGTTCAGGATACTAATTGTTGTATAACTGTATTTTAAATACAAATGTTTCTTGAATTCCCTTTTTTGGGAAACTTTTAAAATGAGGAGGGGAGACCACCAAGTCCGTCACTTGGTTAGGTTCTCTTTGCTCATCATCTTATAAAAAATGTTAATAAAAAAGTAAAATATCTTCATGAAATAACTCTACACGATTCTGAAATTCACTAAAAATATTCATCAAAAGGACTTTCTATAAATTCTAATAAAAATAAACTAAGCCATAGCTGTAGAAAACAAATGGTAAAATAAAAAATTGCTAAAAGCTGAGAGTGAGATCAGTTGGCTGAATAACAGAAACTTTGGACGTTACGTAAAGCTCGTCGTTACATTTTGTACAAAAGTAAATTATTTTTTATTACTAAATATAAAAACGAACGAAAGAAATTTTATAAAATTAACCAATTGTTTTTTTATTTGCTTGAATTTAATATAATGAAGTTAATTTGCCAGCATCAATAAAACTTGTCTGGAAAGAGATGACCTCCGAACATGGTTTTGAATTTATATTTAACCATATTATTATATAGATATTAAAAGTATTCACAAAATAAAGCAAAAAATGGAGAACCACCTATGGATATATAGGAATAAAGTACATTCCAGTTGCAAATGAAAACAATATATAAATATAAATATAAATTGAAACATATGTTACTAACATAGGTTAAGAAAAAAAAGGAATCTGCACAAAAAAATATTTATTTTGTAATTATTACTATTAATTATATATAAGAAAGTAGCAGAATTTATATCCAATGTAGAACCAAAGTGAGAGTCCAAAAGTGTAGAACGGAATGATTTATCACTAGGTTTTCTTCCTAAAAACAACGAAACGGCGATTGGAGTATAAAAAAGCCGTGGCAACATCTTTGTAGACATAGTTAAGTCAATTGACCGTCTTTATTCTCTCACCAATCACTTTACATATAAAATAAATCATTAGCATAAAATAATTTGCGTTATATCAATATTTGCGGGCGCGCCGTCCACCGGAAGTGAACACAGTAACTGCCCCATTATACGACACGTAAAGGGCGTTCCATTCATTTGAATAATTTTCCAATTATTCCACATCGTGTCAACCGTGCATTGTACTCATGTGCAAATACTTAAAAATCTCGTGTATATTTATATACAAATATTTAATTTGTAGAATTATTTGTTGTGTTGTCGCTACTTTTTAAAATATACATATATATATATATATATATATATATATATATATATATATATATATATATATATATATATATATATATATATATATATATATATTGCGGGCAGGGTCGCAGATTGTGTTCCCCGGTCCTGTTAATTGAAAGCGTATTTATGTTTAGCAATCACCTTCAGCTTATTTACTAAGCACTTAACTCAACTTTCGGGAACTTCAAAGGGTGTTTTTAAAAAGAATTTAATTTATTTACTTAATTTAATTAAAACAATTACTTAATGATTACAAGCGACAGAATTTAATTAAAAAGAAATTAAAAAGTTTAAAATCTTTATTGTCTTTCAAACAATTATAAAATTGTCCTCTCGTTCTTTGAATCTTTTAACCCTTGAGATGTCTTGCGAAATTACTTATAACTAAGGTAAAAATGGACTACTTTATGACATAACTAGATAAGCTCCATTTGTATAACCCTCAAGGGTGTTAAGCTCACCCCGTTCCGCCCAAAGTGAGTGATCACGTGTCACAATTTCAATCAATTTTAATTCTCATTCTTATTATTATTTCTATAGAAAGCAAAATGTACATATAATTACATTTGATATAAAAAAAACGAATTTCATTTTTGACCTGTAATTAACTTGCCATAGTGAAAACAATTCACTGCAATAAGCTATTTAAAAGTAATTGTAGGTGTTGCCTAAACAATATCGTAACTTAACACGTAACTGAACTGTGAGTCATGCTCTAATTCCCGCCATTCGTCCGTCTACGATTCGTTATACGCAATTACGTTGACATCTTTTTTTATAGCTTCACGCTATAACCCGCTCGTAGCAGGCTATAGGCTGAGGGAACCTAGTGTTAAGACACTCCGTTCCCCACTTTCCACCTTACGAGTCTAAGAAACGACGCGCCGATCAAATATATACAACTGATTAATAATTATAATTACGGTAAATTAAAAGAACAAGTTGATTTACAAGTAGCACAAAAAGCGGTATTATCGCTAATTAGCGATCTACTCTAAACAACCTTTGGGTCAGGAGATGTAATATATACTATATATATATATATATATATATATATATATATATATATATATATATATATATATATATATATATATATAATAGTGGGTGGTGTTATTAGACATATACACATACATTCATATATATATTAAAGATTCAGATTTTCTCTTAACGAAATATGTAAATATTACTGTTGTATAAATTATAAAGGTGAGAAACTCTAACTCGTGAGAAAATTTAAACATTACATAATGATATAATGAAAATAAGAATTTCGAAAATTCTTTTTTCCAAAACCAAAATGATATTAAAAAATCAAAAAATCCTAGCAATGTCCGTATAGATATGTGCGGTGCCGTATACACTTAAAGACTACCGCAGCGGAGACGTTAGTAACTTACTTTAGTATCCGTAGTGTCGAGGTTCTATTCACTTCCCCCATACTGCCTGCCAAGTTCTCGTTCGGCATCGACGACGACATTGGTATGGTATGGTAAATTGGATTATTAAATTATTAAGTTTTAATATTTACCTTTCTTTAACTGAACTATCAATTTCATTACAAAATACAGTATATAACAGGTAGGTAATATTATGTAGAAACAAAATATATTTATAATATTAGCTTTCATATTTACAAAGGATTTTTTCATTGAGTTTGTCTTCTTTGAATAATTATAAAGGTAGGTATTTTTAAAAAGTAGGCAAATACAAATTGAAAATTATCAAATTACGTGAATTCCAACTCTAGTTAACTGGTGTTATATTTATTCCGAGATGACCCTGACAACAAGCTATGGTTGAGAAGTATCTAGTGGTACACGGTGATAGTGAGTTTGATTCCATCTTGGGGAATCTTTATAATTAAAGTATTTTATGATGAAAATGATCTTTAATTAAACCAATATGTGAACGAAAAAAGTAGATTTATCGCTCGTAGATCCTGTCTTCTACAATGTAATGTATTTTTTTTAAATATAGTAAATGAATTACATACAAGTATACAAATAGAATATACTTACAAAACTTAATAATACGTACATATGTTCGTAGATAAACAATAAGCTATTCATTCGTACTTGGTGATGCCTACTTAGCTACTTAGCTATGCGAGCTGGCATTGCGTCTCATGGGACGACGCCGGGCGCGGGACGCGGGACGCGGGACGAGGGACTGCCATCCGCATTAATATCTCTAATGTACTTCATCATGCTTGTGATACTGTTGACTGTTGACTGTTGACTGTTGTGTTTGAGATGCTTTATGTGGAACAGATATTAGTTGTACAATACGTTCAGATTAAAACATGTGCTCCGCTAATCATAAATATGATTTAATGTTACACGCTGTATCTCATACAAAAACGTAGGCGGAGAGAACCTGAAGTGAAGTCTCCTTTCTCACTTTTCGCCCGTTATTTGAGGCATTTTTCTTAGCTGGATCCACTGCGCCACCACGGCCTCAAGTAGATATCAATAATAAACAATATATAATAATAAAATATTGTCATGAAGCCATTGAGTCTGTCTGTACACGCGACGGTTGCGGGTTTTAATCCTGTCGAAAGAATGTTTAAATTTTAAAGTTTACTCACGTATGAGAATACGTTTTCTTCGTCTAGTTCGAAAAAAATGTTTTGTGACGCCATTGTTACGGTTACCCTAGTGCAGTGTGATGACTGCATTCGGAGGAAAATATTTAAAGAAGAGGTAGCAAAAATGGGAGATTGAATCGACTAAGCACGCCATGCCAACTAACATAACCGTATGGGCTTGTATTTCATAATCAATAATTACTAGGTAAGTTAAAACTAAGCTCAAGGTTTTAAAAAAATCAAGCTACTAGTTCAGCTTAAATAACTTAATTGCTCTAAACTAAACTTAAAGAAGGAAATTTTATTAAAAGTACGTAGAAAGAAGCATTAAATTAAATTGTATTTTATGCTAGAACATTATAATAAAATTGTGTCACTGTTACTTTTCCTAATTATATAGGTAAAATTTTTTAATGTACAGTCCCACTAATGATATTTGAACCTACTACCAATTACAGACAAATAACATTCAACTGCGTCAGGTCGGCGCCAGTTCCACTTCATTACGCTTATTAAGCTGATAAGCGAAGATGATGCAAGAGCGAGGCCGCCAAATTACTTGGCTGTTGGCACTGCATCACAGAGATCATTAAGATTTACATCCAAACAAAGCTCACTTGTGACATAACTTATAGTGGTACGCATTACGCTAAGTACGGTCTTCATTTAAATAATGATTGTGTTAAAAAAGTCTCACATATCCTGAAATATGCTGGACGGGGAAAATATAGCGTATATTTTTATTTATTAAAGAGAAAGTAAATATGTTATTAACAATATCAGGTTGCTGAATTAGAAATAGACTGCCTATACTATATACAGATAGACGGTGGACCCAACAAGTTTAAGTATATACTGCGTTTGATCAATCGTAGCGCAAGACGCCCTGCATCAAGATGGCCTATCAACTTAAAAATCCTGCCCGTCCCGAAACGAACGAGATATATATAAAATAAATTAAATTATTAACTCTTGTATTTATCAATCTTTTTGTTATTAATCAACGTTATTAAGTCAAATTATTGTCAAATTTATTAATTATATTTAAAGTCAATTAGGGTATGCAGAGAGAACAAAGTGTCAAGGTCAACGGCTCGCTTTGTTTTACCAGAACGAAGAAATGAAAATGATTCAAGCTTACAAATAGTTGTGGATACAGCAACTATTACAACAACAACAATCATCGTTTACAACCAGAGGCTGTCCCTCAGTCCCACTATCCCACTGTCCCACTGCCCCACTGCGCCACGATATCCTCTGATATTTATAAAAATATATCTGTACTATTGACAGCAAAGACATCTATATAAAATTTAATATTATACAATTTTAAATATATATTAACGGCTGTATTCTTGTACATTTAAATAATTATAACGGTATTTTCTTTTAACCATACCATACATTTGTCTACAACACACACGTGCGCGTACAAGTACATACATACATACATACATACATACCTACATACACACATATATATATATATATGACACGGTTACATCGCACATCGCAGTCCGCCGCATCGGAAGCCGGCCAACTGCGAGCACTTGCCAGCCTTCGCCCCGCTACGTGATAATTACTATGATAACATCGTACACGTTACTCCGCGATACTTGACGCTCGGTCTATTGCTTCTTAAATGTCCTTTTTTTTACTATCTTTTCATATTTTCTTGGTTAATTATTAATAAATATTGATCATAGCTGATTTTTTTCCATATAAATATGATTTTGGGGGTCGTTTGATTTGGTCCTGTCGCGGAGGATCCGGAGGAGGAGGATCCTCCACTACAGACTTTGGTGGTCCGTGCCTTTTGTAGTTATTTTCTTTGTCCTCATCGTGATTTTTCTGCTCGGTAAAATTAGAATTTTATGTAAAAGTTTTACCGGTCTCTATACGTTGGTGTTAATGTTCGGATTGGAGACGGTTGCTGCCACTCGCGCTTCCTTATCGTATTCATTCAGTTGATGTGCTAACCCATAGATTCCGTATTGCTACTTCGTCTCTAAAGGAAATAGCCGTTTTGATCTTACGTTTCACTATCAGTCAGGGAACTCTCATTTACCCGACGTATGAATCAGACGTATATATAGCCGATAGCGTCTTCCTCGGCGTCAGAGTCGTTTATTTATCTATATTTATTAAATGTAGATACGTCTATCAGACGTATTTTTACAACACTTTACAAAATCGTTACAAAAAACTCAAATTTATCGTGTAAAATATTTAATAAATATTTTTTAATATTAAATGTCAATCGGGTGTTTATGGGTGTTTACTGTACATTGGTACGGAGCCCTCACACACTCTTCTAGTAGCTCAAGCCCCACCAACGTAGTAAAAAGCTAAAAGCCAAACTAATTATGCAGTAAGAAGCGCTTAGTTTTACAAATTAGGCAATAAACGATGCAAGGGTCATTGTTATTCAACAACTCGGGATAATAAATGAACTCCGTCCCAAGCTAATTGCTTTCTGAATGGAGTCGCTGTTGGATTAGTTTTTATTTAAGATAGAATGTTACAATTCAGTTATCATGTAAATGGTTTTCAAAAACTTGTATTCAATTCTATCTTATATAGATTATTTTCGTATAAGCGTTGAAGAGCTACAAATGTACCATAGCATCCAACTGATGGTGTCAGTACCATCCTGCCAGGAATATCAGTTTAGCAGACACACCTTCACTGAACCACCATGTTGAGTTATGTACCAATAACCTATCTACATGCGGCAAATGTATGAAGATAAGAAAATCTAACAAAATACTTGTGTCAATATAGTTTCTTCTATAGAGAAAAAAAAAGAAGATATATATATATATATATATATATATATATATATATATATATATATATATATATATATATATATATATATATATATATATATATATATATATATATATTACAGCACATCGTGTGTGTCACGTAAAAGTGCATGCGGCGAATATTTTATACGGGGAATTTTATTTTAAAATTTATTTCCACTGCATTATGATAGTATATTCATAATGTTGTTTTACTGAGCGGTTTAATTATTCGTATAATGGTATATCGACACGCAAGCCATTCTATAATATTATATACAATAGAAAAATAATAATAACTTGACATCGGCATCGGTAGTAAACCATTTTCACTTCCCCTCTCTAGTAAGATAAAACCCAGTGTTGAGTCCAAAGCGGAGAACGGAATCTCTTGGCACTATATTCTCCGTGCCTAAAAAATATGGCTGTACGTATTCTAGCTTATACTGTACACTAAAACCTTGTCGCAGGCTTAAATCCCATACGAATGAGAGCTTTTATTACGTGTGCAGATGTTGCTACGCTATCTTGTCTCGTGTTTTTAAACAACCTGTTTTATTGCTAGTTTTCGTATATAATATGGAAATTAAAAATATTTTATATATTAATATTTAATATGAGCTCTGTCCTACAATTTAACTTGCGTGTACTATAAAGCAAAACCTGTAAACAAGAGAAAATGGCATTTTTTTTCGTGCCCTTTGAAATTTCGGGAAATCCTACATCCTACAAATAGACATATGAGTATGATAGACTAGCGACATGCTCGCGGCTTCGCCGCTTAAATAAACTGAAATGCCTTCGTTTTAGATATATTATACGAAATCACATTGTACATGTTCAGTATACTTGTGTTAAACTCTAATATATTATACAAACATTATTTGTATAAACTTTCCTTTCAAATTAGGCAACCTTATCGATATCTTCGTATATAATATGTTTGTTTCTTGTATATATATATATATATAATTACATATTATAAGATTTTTCTAAAATAAAATTACGGGACTATATGCCAGAGAAAATCCCGTCAAAATCGGTCCAGCCGGTTCAGAGATTAGCCAGAACAAATAGACAGGCAGACAAAAATTGTAAAAAATGTTATTTTGATATATGCACCGTATATATATTCATATGCATGTAGTTAAAAGCGGTTTAAAATTACAAACAAACACTCTAATGTTATTTATTAGTATAGATAACAGTTTAACTGATAATAACCATAATCAACCATCACTAACTAAAGGCTACTATGTTATTAACTAGAAAACTGTACGTTCAATAAATATTATAGTAATTTTTTTTTTAATTTCACATAATCTCTATATTTTTACGTACATTGCATATCGGCATTGAGCCTGTCCTTGCAACTAGAACAATACGTCTTATTTCACATAACACTTTTTTTGATGTTCCGAAAATTGATGAATCGCACGACCTTGTGACGAGCGAAGCCCTATACTTTTTGACAGTGACAACTGTGCTCCATACATGTTCTTTAGATAAAAGAAAATGAACGAATAATGCGAATTTTAGACAATATATCGCCTAATAAAGAAATGATGTAAGCATGTTTGAAATATTTATGTAGAAATCTAATAAATCAGCCGGATTCTTAGGGAAAATAATGTTCGTAAACAGTATTTACATTTATGAACTTACAATAATATTTAAGAGTTTCTTATAAAGCGCTCGGTGTCACAGACGGGAAAATATTATATAACAACGCGTGGTGTGACAGGCGGCCGGGCTCAATGAAATGCTGCGTTGCTAAAGATCGCGTTAACGGCAATGATAGAGGTGTCGTACGCAGCCTGTATGACAATGGAGAAGTATATGGATTACAGACGCAATGATGCAAAATTTAGGAAATTAATTTGGAAAAAGAAAAACTTGGTTGGGTCAACTTCTGCGAGTCCCTTAATCCTCGTACCTCTTCCTTCATTGTATGGACTAATGTTAAGAGATTTCGTAGGTCTCTTAATAATGTCCCTAGTCCAAATTCCAACAATCCATCGCTATAGCTTAACAATTTTGCTGACAAATTGGCCCCACCCTTTGTACCGTCGTTTGATTTATCCCCAACCATGCCGATTGAATCTTCAGAGGAAATGGATGCCCCCTTTTCCTTTGAGGAACTCAAAAGCATTTTAGCGGATTTAAAAGACACTAGTCCAGGAGAAGACGGTCCTTTGTTCTTTCATAATGAGGTTAAACGAGAAATCTAAGCTTTACTTTTTAGATTTAATAAATAAAATTTTTCAATCTGGCAATATTCCTGATGCATGGAAATCCCAAATTGTTATCCCTATCCTTAAACCAGGGAAATGTTCCTCTGACCCTTCTTTCTACAGACCCATTGCCCTTGCATCAACGCTATCAAAAACTGCTGAGCGACTTTTAAAAAAACCGTTTGGAATGGATAGTGGAAAGCAGAAATATCTTAGCTCCCTCTCAGTTCGGATTTAGAAAGGGGCTATGCACTGCAGATAGTCTCAGCATTTTAACTACAGACATTCGACGATCTTTTGCCAAAGGAGAGTATTTAGTGGGTGTTTTTTTAGATGTTGCATCTGCATATGATAATGTACTTCTTCCGGTACTCAGGCAGAAACTGCATAAGCTGAGTATTCCGCCGAGGTTGGCCAGTTTCATATGTAATTTGCTAACCGATCGAACGGTATCTGTTAAACATCCGCTTCTTACTGTTTCCCCCAGACATGTCTGGAAAGGACTTCCTCAGGGTTCAGCTCTTAGTCCTCTGTTGTATAACATCTACACACATGACTTCGAATTGTCTGTTAGTAGTTTTTGTAACATCCTTCAGTACGCTGACGACATCGTCCTCTATTACAGCTCAAATTCTGTGGAGGACATAACTTACCGCCTTAATACTGCTTTGCACTATCTTATCCAGTGGTTGACTGATCATGGCCTTACATTGTCCATTGATAAGTGCCAGATAGTAGTATTTACAAACAAAAGGAGTACTCCTAATTTTCATATTGAACATAATGGTATTCCCATTCAAGTAGCGGAGAATGTTAAATTTTTAGGCATTATGCTTGATAAGCGACTGAACGGAATTGCTCACGCTGAATATCTCAGCAGAAAATGTGAAAAGGGCATTAATGCTTTAAGAGCGGTGTCCGGTGTGTGGTGGGGTGCACATCCTTATACTCAAAAACTTCTGTACGGTGCCCTTATCCGCAGTCATATTGATTATGCTTTATATGTTCTGGACCCCTTTAATAAAGTAGCCACAGAAAAGCTTAATCGTATTCAGTACAGATGCCTACGCATTATTCTAGGGGCAATGAAGTCTACTCCCACTAATGCACTCCAAGTGGAGTGTGTTGATCCTCCTCTTCCTATCCGCAGACAATTCCTTGCAGACCGATTTGTGGGTAAAATGTTACAACTTTCTTCCCATCCTTTATGGTCTAAGTTAACTGAGTTAGCTGACCTACTCCCCCGTGATAAACCATTACCATACCTACTACACAGTTTCCTGAAGTTCACTAATTTACTGATGCATCAAAGCTTTCTAAAGAAAGCTGTGTTGGTGCAGCTTGCTGGATACCTAAATTCAAAATTATCTTACAATTTAAGTGCCCTCCCGAATCATCAGTGTTTACAGGCGATGCTGTTGCTTTGTTAGAAGCAATCCTGTTCACGCTCTCCCACAACGTAAAACAGACAGTTATATTTACTGACTCTCTTAGCTGCTTAATGGCTATTAAGGGCAACCCGTTTCATAGTAAATTGAGATCTTCAATTGTTTTAAGGATTCGTGAAGAATTATTCTCATGTCATCTAAAGGGTTTGGAGGTCACTCTTGTATGGATTCCAGGCCACTCTGGAATTAGTGGGAATGAATCTGCAGACTCGTGCGCAAAATTAGCGATCCAGTGTGGCACTCTAGATCACTTTTCTAATTCGGCTCGGGATCTGTTGTCTCTTGCAGCCACTCACTTGGACAAGTCTTGGTCTGAATACTGGGACTTATCTAAATCTCACAAGGGTAAATATTATGCATTTCTCCAGCCGGATATACCAAAGCGTCCTTGGTTCTCCTCTCAAAGATTTATTGAACGGAGGGTTATATCTACAATTTGTCGCTTACGTCTTGGACATGCATGTACACCTGTGCATCTGGCTAAGATCAGGGTCAGGGACCACTCATTGTGTGAATGTGGCTTGGACGACGGTTCCCCTTCCCATATCCTTTTCTCTTGCCCTAAATTAATCCGTCCCTTATACTATGCCCTTCCTCTCAAAGTCCCTCGTCCTCTTAATGTTCAGTGTTTGTTGATGTTTGTGTTTAGTCCTTTGTGTAAATTTTTATGTAAATATATTAAATATAATAATATTAAAGTATAAGCTAACACTCATGTAAAATATTATTTATTACTAACCTTATATGTTATCTGTACATATTGTAGATATCTGTTAATTTTGTTATAGGTGAAGGATTTAAACTGGATCTCTTTAAACATGCATTCTTCTATAGTGTAATATTAACTATTTTTACCGTACACTCTCTTTTGTGTGTTCTCCATTCAACGTGACATTGGCGAAGTGAATAGTGCTCCACTGGCACGCTCGAAACGCCATATATAAAGACAACAACAACAACAACAACGGCAACGATAAGAAAATATTCGTAACCCTCCAACTGCAGCCTACGTAACAAGTTAATCTCATAAATATTTATCTACAAATTTCCTAAATATATAGAAACCGGAAATGATAGGCGGACGCAGCTACAAGCTGTCTGCTACGCCACGTAGCATAAGGTCTTCTTAGCATTAGGTCATTGACCTGTAGTATTTCGCCCTTAATCAAGAAATGAAATTTTTACTTTCTATATACATGGAAAATATCTAATAAGTATATGATGGTTCGAGAGGGAATTTTAAGTCAGAAAGTACTAGATCGATTCTTATGGATTTATTTTGTTCAAGATTTAATTATATTTTAAATAGGTTCTATAGGGTACAACAACAAAGGCTTGTGGTGGTCATTATAGACGTGAAATTATATATACAACTTATACATAAATTATATATAATAATAAAAATAATTCTTATTTTTAATAAATTAGTATACTATATTGTAATTTTACTCGAGTCTTCGTTTTGCTATACATCCCAGAACCGCAACAACATCGTACACTGTTTTTGATTTCTGTAAATCTCCTTAGGCCTAACACACTAAGTTTCTTCCTTATCTTATTTGGTATCTTACATTTTGTGGTAAACTAAGTTTTTCTTAAAACTATTTTATGACTTTTTAAAAAGAAACATGTATTTATAATGTGTAAAATTAAAAAAAATTAAAAACAAGAATATATTTTCAAATTGCAGAGTCATCAAAACTAATCTACCATATCTACATAGCCCATAGCGTGCTACGTCAAAGAAATTGGGGGAAACGAGATCATTACTTTGAGAACTTCCTTCACTTTTTAAAAACGTACAATAAAGCGTGACTAGTGTGTTTAAAATTTAATTCATCATTCTGTCGGCGCCTGACTGCAAATTATAGCAATATCTATATGTGTTGAATTTATTTCAATTTAATTCAAGGACTTGTCTATATAATATCTTCAGGGACAAAATGTGTTGTGGAACATCACTACTCAGCATTTGATATGGTTGAATGGCGGTTTTTCACAAGAGTATCTGTGCCCGCCAAGTGCCACACCCGTGATGTAGCTTTGAAATTAAGCACATATTAGCATTTTATAATGTTTTTATTTCTAATCCAATACTGACGTTATGACGTATATTGACATATATGTCACTCCGACATTAGTGTCATGTATTTTTTTTATAATTAGGTCCTAAATTGACCATAGAAAAATGACAATCTAGGTCAGTATAATAATTTAGCAATAACTATTAAGGAGCAAAGCCTCTTTGTCAATCATGTTGGCTTAGCCGAGACAAACATGTCATTAATACAACATTTATCGGGTTTTTGCTTTCAGTCCCTTACATTAACTCGCTCTTGCCCCGTCATCCCGTGTTAACAAAGTTAATCGCTTACAATGCAGCCACTCCAGTACGTACGTCTTATATAGTTTATATTGTGAGATAAAACAGTCAATATGTTTATTTGTTTTAAAAAACAAAATGAAAATATATTATTTCTTTCTTTCTTTGATAATAATTAATAATAATATAAAGTATATAATATGACTCCTTCAGATCTATTTTTCAATTAAATTACAATGTAATGTCAAACAATTTTATTAATAATAAAAATATGCGAGCTTCATATAAAGAACTGGACTGATACAACATTTATTTTATAAACGTCAAATATTTGACCACTGGTTCACTAAAATTAATGCCTCAGACTTGAGAAGAACCGGCGCAAGAAACAAAGCGGGTTTCATATTGGTAGTTTACAAGTTTCAATTGGTCATCTAAAAGTCATTAATTAGGTAATAATTAATAACGTTTAACTCAAAAACGACTTCTCATAATTCTTTTAAATTGTAATGTAGAACATTCTCGGACTTTTTTGGGATCTTATTATAAAAGCTTACACACAAAATAATTGCAGACTTGATGCCATCGAGCTACAAGTGCTGTAAGTTTAAATATATTTCTAGTATAAATATTATATAAATCACCGATTGTGACCGACTTGGACCGACATTTTCTCTTAACATAAACAAAAACAAAAATGTATTGAGATGCAACTGTCAACAATACCATCCTTTGATTTTGAATTAATGTCATATAAATCAAAAACATCTTAGTGAATATGACATTGTTGTAAAGTATCATAAAGAATCACAAGTCTACTTCAATTATATTGCATTTTTCATTTAACCTTTACGTAAATTCAAAGGTCATTTCGTTATTAACTCACAACCTTTACGTAAATACCCGGTATTGAAGTAAATAGGTACCGTACGCATGTAAATGAAATTGCCTATTTAAAAAAAGGAGCGGCAACTGAACACTTTTTCGTACATGTTTCTATGACATTATAAAAACTTGAAACAAGCAATAAATTTTTCCTTCACTGTAATTATATTAATGTTTAAAATTTGTGATATCTTATCTTCTAGTATCTTACATATGTATCTTAAGCCGATATAATATACAATTTGCAACATGTTTAATATTTAATATTACTAAAAAGTTAATAATCCAAATATTTCGGAGGCTTTATGTCTAAAAACCATATGTACTGTACTCGTAAGTCATAATCCGATCCGTAGTACCTACCTATGCTCAGCCATTTGAAGTGGCTTACTGGCTCGGGGTATTGAGCTTTCAGTGGTGCCTCGAGCCCGGTGTAAGAGCATCTTGGGATTAAGGTTGTCTATTTTTGTATTCTCCTTATATGAATACGTTAATATTTGAATATTTATTCATTTAAAATTTGTAAAACTACTGTGAGTCACCCTATATAATGCATGTATAGCCGAGGACAAGGACAGGCTGATGGTGAGATGGTAATATCAGAGCTTATAAGAATACTTTAGAAATTTCTCCTGACAAAAAGAACTTTGTAATATTAAAGTAAATTTTAATTTAGATTTACCCCAAACAATATAGCAAGAGAACAATCGACAAAAACTTTTTAAATAAATGTTTGTAAAATCTGTAAAGTTTCGTCTCATCACAGTTTTTATGAGACTTTAATACAACATGCAAAACAAAAACATAAAACCATACATAACTTGGCTCACAAATTTAATTGAAATAATCTATTTACTTCACAAAATATTGTATTAAATTTACAAATTAATATTAATAAAATTTTGTTTTAGTTGCAGTTATCCTGTATTTATGTCGTAGTCCAATATCAACACTCAATTTAATATGAAAACTAAATATATTGACGAGTGACCGTCGGAATATAACATATATAAAATTTACAAACAAACTTAAGATATAATAACAAAATTAAAAACAAAATACCGAATAACAAAATGTCTGTCTCAAAAATAATGTTATATTTTGATAGCATAAAGTCTCTAACTATAGTTATTATATACACTAGCGACCCGCTTGCGGCTATGCCCGCTTGAACTTCACGAAGATTTATCCAGTAAGCTCGCTACTCGTGTTCATCAGCGATGTTCTCGTATTTACTCTAATACACTATTCATATATTGTTCATATAAAACTTTTCAAATCACTCTCTATGAAAAACATGACATATTTCTATGTGGGTATCTACTCGTGCGTGATAATCGAGGATTTCCCGCTTAAACCCAAATCCCGGGGGAATCCAGGATAAAAATGAATCTATATGTTGCTTCATGACCGCCTCCTCTATATCTTCCAGTGAAAGTTCCATCAAAATCGATTTAGCTATTTCGTAGATTAGCCTGGTTAAACAGAAATATTGATTGGCATGCCTTTTTTTTGCTTACCCTACTATGTGTCACCCACATGTAGGGTATGCAGAAAAAAAGCAATATCAAGACACGCTCGCCACGTTTTGCCCGATTACGAGAGGTTGCGCGTCTTGTTGCGAAATTCAAGCAAAATCACTATAGTAAGAAAGCCTTCAATCGGTTTAATCGTGTATACAGTTATCACATAGTTATCACATATACAATTTTGAAAACCCGACGTTCGGACACTTTGTGAGTCTACTTAGTGTAACTGGGTATTGTCCAAGGGGAGCCTGGTCCCCAGTGAGTATGGCACATGAATAATGTCATTTTAAAACTATTATCAAGAACGTAGATTTCTTTTAATATACATATAAAACATTTATCAAACTTAAAAATGTTTATGAATTTCGTCCCTTTTTTACACTTTAGTGTGGGCACCAGACGATTCTTGGGTGGGCACGGGACACACAAACAATCCCAAACCCACCACCATGGCGTCAAAGTTGTCTTACAAATATAAATAGAATCGCTAATATATCTATCTACACATTCCATAATTGCGGCCTTGCAAGTAAACATAATTGTTTCGAGACAATCCGTTGGTACACGACGATCGGCATATCTCAAAATCAGATAATAATATTATTATCTACGTACATATGTATTGACGATATAAATCAATAAGAAATTTTATTCATAGAAAAATTTCGGTAGATGACTATTACTAGGAATTAACTTAAAAAGGAAAATTACGGAAGCCTTATAGGATCACTTTGTTGTCTCTTTGTGTCTGTCTGTCTGTCTGTCCGTCTGTCTGTCTGTCCGTCTGTCTGTCCGTCTGTTAAGACCGTTTTCTCGAAATCACGTGGAAGAATCAAGCTGAAATTAATTACAAATATCCAATCCTCTTCAATTACAGATAAATCAGTCAACGCAATCAGAAGATATGAGCATCTGTGCTCATTTTCTTGCAATTTGCATGAAAATTGCCGCGTAATCAAAACCTACAAGGTACTTCCCGGTGACCTAGAGTTATGAAATTTGGTAATAAGTTAGAACTTAATGTACAAAGTAAAAAATCTGAAACTTTAAGATCTTATATTATAAAATTTATAGACATATCCCAGAAAAAAACACATTACAAACTTATATTGTAGTTCTTTTCATACAATATGAGCGCATTCGACCACAAATTTAAGTTTGTCGGCACTTATTCGTTGTACTTCATTGACCAAGACTTATGAAATTTGACAAGAAGTGAGAACTTACAGTTAATATAAAGAAGAAAATCACTAAATTAATAATTTATATGCTTAACGTGGAAAGAAACCATTACAAACTTATATTTCTAGTTTATTTAATACAAAATGAGTGGATACGACCGCAAATTGAAGTTTGTCAATTTATAAATAAGTAGCATTTTCCTCAGCGGCATACCTACAATCATGAAATAGGTACGGAACCGATATTTATTAATTTTTAATCTTACAATAAAAAATGTATTATTCATTTGTCAAAATCAACCTTTTTTGTAGTGTGGTGTAAAACAACATTCTAAAAAGTTTAAAGACGTCAAAGGCAAATTTTATTTTTTTCTAAAAGACATAATTCTCTCTATTAATCTTTCTATTTTTTGCGTAAGGAATCACGTCGATTTGAAGCCGGAACCACATCGTTTGCATACCAATGTCGGTTAGTCACTAAGCACTTCCCTAAAACCTTTATTTATTTGTATAAAATATAAAATGTATTATATATATAGAGGAAATCATATAAAAACAGTAATATATACTGTAGAGACGAAAGCTTCCTTATTGGATTTTAAGACGCTCAATAGACAATTATAGCCGAAAAATAGGAATTCCAATATGAGGCGACGACGTTTCCGCGTGCTTGCATCGTATTACAATTCCCGCAAAATATACGGATAAACAATAAACATATACACATTTGTGGAGAATATAACCTATTACTTTATTTTCATATAAATAATTTCCACTTTGCTGTCGTCGGGGTGTTATTAAAGATTGCTGTGCATTACAAAAGCAGATAGGTCGTAGATTCATCACTTAAATGTCTCTCTTTTATATATATGCGTTTCTATTTAGTAGTAATATGAAATTCGGTTTATTGATTTAGTAAGCAATGAGTTTGCGCGTAAATGAAAAAAATACCTAGTGTTCTGATTGATTTCTCGTTTACAACGTAAAATAAAATAATTTTCTCTACGCCTTATTGGATAATAAAAAAAATCAAAATATATAACGTATAAGATTCAACTTAAAACGATTTCGTGATCATAAAATGTGTAAGTTGTGACTTGGGAAGATGAATGTATTTATAATATACACAGATGAATATATTATTTTATAGAAATTACATAATGGTACAGTAGGTGTACGGTGGACGCT
Organism: Dione juno; assembly: GCA_037127375.1. Taxonomy (NCBI): domain Eukaryota; kingdom Metazoa; phylum Arthropoda; class Insecta; order Lepidoptera; family Nymphalidae; genus Dione; species Dione juno. Next base: position 2,280,688 of record JAXRJS010000058.1, on the reverse strand, counting down.
ATCAATATCTATCTATGGAGGAAGCGTGGATACCAAGGAGGGTCAACACTAGACCCTGCCTATTTGCAACGTATCGGCGTTGCATGACTTCTTGTAACTTTGAACAACGGAACCTCTAGTACACCGTTACGCCAAACCCAGACTCTGTCATGGGCTGCTTTGGTGAATCCTCCGATTCTGATGTGAAACAATTTTATAAACCTCGCGACTTTACTTACGCAATAATAATTAATACATTATTTAATGGGTTTTAAGTGTGCTAGTGGAGCGCAACCTTTTTGAAATTCAAATTCAATTCAATACAAATTTAAAAGTAAAAATACAGCGCCATCTATGATAAATGTCATTGTTACAATAATTTAACAGATAATTTAAGGATAATCGATAAATATCGATTTTTACAGAATCGATACATAATAATTTACGTTTATAATTGTTTGGTTCAATTATTACATTTTTTTAAATTAGAATATAATGAAATTACATTATTTATAATTTAAAAAGATACAAAACATTCGACGTTTAATTTCGTAATAAATATGCAAAAATAATAAGTAACCTTTCAAACAAAAGCTACTTAGGACCTTCCGAGAACGTATGGCTTAGTGGTCAGAGCGCTTGGACGCTTTCCCAGAGACCTTGGTTTAAATCCCGCTACGTTAAAATTTTCATACGTTTCCTAAAAATATTGTTTTCCTATCTTATCTTTTCTGTTCAAAAATAATTTAAATTTAAAATTAGTCCAATCACGCTATATCCTGCATATAGTTAGGTAAGCAGAGGGAACCTAGTGTTAAGATTCTCCGTTCCCTACTTTTGAATTCATTGCAGTTTTCTAAATCAAATTGGGTAAAATAAATTTATATAGTAATACATAATAAAGAAATATAATACAACAACTAAATCACATCAATTATTACTTATTTGTGCTGAATTGTTGATCACAACACTTACATTTGTTGCTAGTCTAGCGACAGTCAAGGTTACTCGTATTTTTCTTTTAGTTTTTATAGTTAAGAGCCTTAATGGTATCTAATGTCTCTAACAGTGATGTCCCTATGGTATAGCCATAATATTTATGATACATTAGCCCCAATCAAACGAATCATACATAATGAATATAATGCATAAACGCAATGCCATGTCATGGACGGAAGCCTGCGCAGTCCCGGCGGCCGGGCGTTTATCTCGTTAAGCGGCGGCACTGCGGGCGTGCGGCGCGCGGCGTACGTCGGGCGCGCGGCGGGCGGCGGGCGGGCGCGGCCAACTGGGGCAGCGGGTGTCGCCCGCCGCTGCCGACGCCGCGCGCGCCGACCGCCGCGACCCGCAGTGACGCATTGCAGGTGCGCGGTGGCCAATCGGCGCGCGCCGCCGGTCGCTCCACGCCGCCGCACCCGCCCGATATAAAACCGACTATCCTTTGCGGCTCAAATCTAATCCCGTGGCGTGCGTCCCGAGACATGGACTTGGACGTTCGAAACGTGCATTGAATCGAGATATCACCAAGTGAGAGTCGAGAACGGTCATGAGAGTGCGGCTACTCGATTGAACGATTCCGAACGATTCGCGCGGCGCACGGAGCGAATCGCGGTCGCGAGTTTATCGGCGCGCCCGCTCGCGCGAGAGGGCGGCAGTATCGTTGCAAACGTCGGTCTGTGCGGTCGCTTTTGCGGCGTAGTCTGTGATTTTTAGTGTAGCTCCAGATAATCCAAGTTAATCTACGATGGTGAGTGTCCTTTCGCTGAAGCGAGGCCTCCGGTGGCATCAGGGGGTCACCGCGAATCCGCCGCGGGGTATATTTTTCGTTTGTGGTGCATCGGTGTTTATAGTGATGACGGCCTCCATTATTATTGTGATGGCCGGTTTTTACCGCATTGCGGATCGTCGACGTTGCCGAAATTTGGTTGGATGTTTCAAACGGTCTGAGCTCGGTGCGAGGTGTCGCCTCGTATCGGAAAAGCTTTCCGGTGTGTTGTGACAACTGTCGGTCGGGTCGAGAAACATTGGTCGCCATAGGCCGTTAGGTGTAACCGCCGCAGTGACGTTCCTCCCACAGTTAGTCGACGGTGGCTGAGTTATTTACTATAAGAGCCTATGGTGCCTGTATAGCTGGCTGTGCTCGACGCGCCCCGCTTGCTCCTTGCTCACTCGGTGCTCGGTGGAAGCTATCGATCGGCCGGGCGCACCTGTCAAACGCCCGTTGACTCATCGTATCGTTGTAGCATACATTTTTTATACGCAGTTCATTGAGCAAATTCCGTTAGCTTTCCTAGAAAAATAGCAGACAGTGGCAACATGGTATGTCCTATTACAAATAATATTGTTAATACATGTTACTTTGTCTTCACTGAAATCCGGTATCATTCTTAGTGTCGCTTCTAGTTGGAATTTAAATGGTACGGTAATTTCGTTTAAATTTTGTTTTTTTGGGGTAGTGCTAAATAAAATGCTTGGGAACAAAGGTAAGTCCATTACAAAGGAGTGACATTTAGCTAACATATACAGTAATACAATGTTTTTTTAAATATCTCCCTAAATTCTACTATATAAATCTTGAAGCAGCTGCTTATGAGACAGGATCTAAATGTATTGTTGAAGTACCCTCCCATTTACAATGGTCTTTTGTTGTGTTCTATACATTTTTTTTTCTTATAAGAGATTTTATCTACATATTATATTTATTTAACACAAGTAATGTCAAATATTTTCCTATATAACTAATATTATTTCACTTGATTATCTTTATAACTATATCATTTAATTTTATATGATATGAACAAATGTGAAATACACATTTTCTTAAATAAAGAAATCATTATTTCTCTTTATTTCTCTTTCTATGATATATTTTAAACAAAAAAAAGATTTTATTAATGTTTCAATATTACTGAAACTGTTTTTACTCCAAGAATGCTAAAATCTGCATTTTATTATTTATCAAAATAAATGTATAAACTAATTCTACTTAAAATATATTTTGTTATTTGACACACATGTCAATAGCTTTTTACAAGAAAAACTTAGTTACAAGGTCTTCTTTAAAAAAAAATGAAGACTAAACCTTCTCACTTTTAATTAAATTTAACTTTACTTTAACTGCATTCCTTATTGTTGATAGTCATGATTGTATTTTGAATTTCATATTCTTAAATATTCATATTACTAGTATAGTTTACAACATTTCATATAATTTATATTAAAACAATTAATAACTGATAAAGTCAATATAATATGTACTTAACAAGTATTTAAAATTGATCAATTCATTTAATAATAAATTCAGTTGTAATTTGTCATTCCTTTATCTTAATGATGCCAGCGATACACTTACAATTTCTATTTAAGTGTTACAATGTGTTTGTGGAAATTCTTATCAAGTTTCAAAGTGGATTAACATTAAAAAAAAATTTAATATGGTAAATTTAATCTTTAAATGTTGTCACACATCATTTTAATGCAAATAAGAAAAATGTACCTAATTGATATTTCAAATTGTTTGCCGAAAAGTTGTTTTAGATTGTGTGTATTGTTTTGGCATAAGTAGAAAAACCCTTTTTTTTTATAAATCTATTTTATTTTCTTTATCTAATTACAAACAGTGTTACAATGTTTCTCAAAATTAATTTGAGACTAAATATAGTTTCCAGATGATTGTAATGATTTTTTTTTAATTTAATTCTCAGTAATTTTTTTTGGGTACAAATAATAAAAGTGGACTATATATCTTATATTGTAATAAAGATTGCTGTATTGATAACATCTAATCACAATTAATTATGAGTCTGGTATTTTTATTATCAAATATTTAAGCCATGTCTGTAGATTAGCTTATATCACAGTTACTATTAATTATTATTATTTCTGATTTTTGTAGCATATTGTATGATTATTGTTATTTAATTTGAACAGGAAATAATAATTAGTCATTTTAAATATAGCATGGTTCCTGCAAAAATTAATATCAATACTGAGGCATTTATTTCCAGTACTTTTTTGTCTGTTGGCTGCATTGATATGTTATCTAATATTTTATGTAAAAAACCATGTAAAATTTTATTCCAATATACAATGAAATATGCCTTAATAATACTCAAGAAAATTCTAAACGCTGATAACAAATCGATTAACGTATACACATATATGTATTTTATTCATATATAATAATAAAACATGTTATCATTTGATATTATTTATTGTAATTCTGCAGTACTCGCTATCTCGCCTTATCTCGAGTGGTCCGCAGTGTGACGTCGGCAAACTAAACAGTAATTACACGTTATCTTAGTCCTAATCTTATCACTTCAATCTGACTGTCTCACTAATTGTTCTGACTCCGTCTAAGACTGTTCTATAACACTGAAAATGGTGGTCACAGTGGTAGGTTGTCATGTCCTTGTCGTTAGCGTCGTCTGACCTTCTTAAGGGATGTATAAGATTACTAACTGTAGTAAGCGTATCGTCTCGTCTATGAGGTTTTCGATCAATTTTGTCGTAATTATTTCTATGTTATTACTTTGCAAATGATAAAATAACTAGGGCTAGCTTTAACTGGAAACACGGCATTTTACAGGCGGATCAGCTAACAGAGGAACAGATCGCGGAGTTCAAGGAAGCGTTTTCACTGTTCGACAAAGATGGCGACGGCACCATCACCACCAAAGAATTGGGCACCGTGATGCGCTCGCTAGGACAGAACCCCACAGAGGCTGAACTACAGGATATGATTAACGAAGTTGATGCGGACGGTAAGTTTCAACACCCTCTTTGATTTTATTAAATAGATTAATACACTACATGAAGACAAGATCACGCTTGTCATTTTTAGTGTATTTAATTTCTTTAAATTTTATATAAATTAAAATGGCTGGAGATAAGATAATATAGTGCTACGTGTTTTTCTTTAATGATTATTTACGATACTAGGAGTTGTTACTTATTACTAACCAGTTAATGGTTTGAATTTGAGGAGTAAGCATAGTTTATTTTCAATTGCAATTTTGGCTCGGAGATGTTTTAGTGTTCCGCACTTAATATGTGCGACAGCGTTTGTATTATTGGGTCTTACGCATATAGTGAACCAGCAGAAGAAGGCTCGCTCGGCGCCCACTGCGCCACGACCGCGTCATACTACTTTATATCTTAATTATTACATTAATTTTATATCACAATCGAATGTACAAGTGTACACTGAACAGTGGCATCTTTGTCGTAAATGATTCGTCAAAATTTACTATTTTACGTTTTAAAAGTGTTGCGCTATATTTATTGGTTTACGAGTCACGGCAAAATTTAATTAACTTAGATTTTGTGTGTATGAACTTGGTTGTAAAATTATCTTTCATTTTCTATGAATGATTTGTTATTCATTATTTTCCAAGTGAGCCCCGACGTGCTCAAAGACGACACTGCTTACTAGTGTTGATCAGAAGACTAGATGTCAGTAGGTTTAGGACCTCCTTTGCAAAATAATATATATATGGCTTTATGCAACATGGTAACAGTCATTATAAACCTGACTAATAACATTAGGGAAGTGATGCATTATCATTAATCGAATGTTATCTTTCGACGTGTTTATGGCACGCTATGACCGATCAATATCGATATCGATATCGCCTCTTTTTATGTGGAATAACTTGCAGTTAAATATACACTGTAATTGTTTTAAATTAAAGGGAAGATGATGAGTTAATATTATTTTTTTAAATGCTCATATTTCTTGTTAAATGTCAAAATCAAACTCCAATCGTTTAAGTCCCATCCTATTTAGCTATATATTGAATTACTTAACAAAATGTTTTACACTCTCCCGCCTCAAATAAAGCAGGAGATGTGTTAAAACGAAAAATCTTAGTCCTCTATAAATCTTGTAAAGTAGGGCGCGAAATCCTGCAATTCACGGACTGACTTGCCGCTCGGGCCAAGCTGTCTCTATAAATCGTGAGTTAAGTAAACGTAAACCGTCGACGATTCCTGCAAAGCCACGTCAAGTGAGATAAATCGCTTCTTTGCTCTCTTGATTCAGGTTTACGTCGCGTTAACCTTAGTTACCTTCTTTTACATTTCTTAGGTATATGTATGTATATATAATACGTTTAAATAGTTTTCATACATATAAAAAGTTTGCATCACAGAAACACTTCTTTATTTTTTCATAAAACATGTAGAAAGTTACGTCCTTAAAAATTACATCATGTGTTGCAGATATCGCCGTCAGAATTCTTATACCTTTTGTTTCTGCTAAGCATTGTAAATTCCGTCTACGATGTCGCTTAACAATGGTTTTGAAACGCTTGACAAATAACTATAGCGTATGCTTTGCATACTCGGTTAGTGTATATATATGAGCATTATTTCTTTACATTCATATTAAATATTTTTGTGAAATAAATTTGAATGTAACGTAAATATTTGAGTGTTAAAAGCATTAACTTCCCAAGGGAATCGAATTCATGACCTCGTCTACACCAGACCAATTGCTAATGCCAATTAGGTAAGCACAGTGCGCCAATACTTATACACAATATTTGTAACGTTCTTTAACTGACAACATTTCTCAAACGCCAGTCGCTAAGCCACTCATAATTTAATACAAGATTTAGCTGCCAATATGTCAAAATATTTATTATTAGCCAAATGGCGCCCATTTTAAGCTACTATAATACGTCGTTTTATATCTAATATAAACATTTCAAAAAAATACGGCACTAAAAACTATATCATGCGCAGTTGTAGTGGAACAGTCTAGTCGGTTGTCACATGTAAGGTGTTCCACATTCATCGCACATGGAAGATAATATAAGCAAATAATTTGATTATAACAACAACCGGGTGCTCTACTGGGAATCCTTGATCAAACTTCGCGCGTCGCGTCGTACGAATTTTATATTTACTTAGTCAATTTAAAAAATATGACAATTCATATAAATTAGCGTTGTTGAGATACGGAGATACGGTGATGCAGAGTAAGATGTAGGCAAATGAAAGTGTATGAGATAAGATCATTGTATGTAGTGGTTTATAGAGTTGAACTTTTATTCACGATGTTTTCACGTGAACCCGGTGATAGAAGATGGCGTGCGTGTGCGTATATGGTCATTGATAAAATAATAGATGATTTAAATGCGTCGAGTAGTCATATTATGTCATCACCAAACCTTACCTTAGACTTCCAACAAAAAGGCGGAGAACTCGTAACAGATAGTGCTATTTTGGATTTTGTTTACAAAATAAAGATGTAGCGGCGGACGCGACGTGGGACGGCCTTGACATCACAAATTATCAACGTGGCGTCAAAAAAGAATTGATATTTTATTAATACTCCGGTATTTACAACGACACGCACTACACACCTGAAGTGTTGGCGCATCTCGCCTTCTGTATAGTCTGTGTAAAGATGTTCGCCAAATTCACTATAGTTTTTGATTTGATATGAAAAGTTGTCGATACTATAATCTGAACGCTGTTTACGAAACAGAATTTGTGCAGCTTGTAATTTAATTCAATGTACGTTCAACGCCGTATGTTACTTAAGAATTATTAATTATATCATATTAGAATTCCTTATAACTTAATAGAATTTAAGCCCGCGCCTTTTGATTGCTATCAAACGTGGCGCAATGTGATTGTGCCCTCAATTCCTTCTGAAAAGACACAGCGTGGCACAGAAGATTCAGACAGCAAGTGGAGAACGGAGCGTTTTTATTGAGTGATAGAAGTTCTCTTTGCTTTGCGTTAAGCATGAAACCTTTTCGTACCATCGAATTGATAGAAGATTAAGCGATATATTATTTTGGGGTGTTAATCAGCCTTGCCAGAAAAATGTTATAAAATTTGTAGCATAATTTCATATACTAAGCATATAGCGAGAAGATGCTATTTACATTTCGGGTTATTATTATTAGGATACTTCAGACGCGTATTATATATAAACACGTACACAAATTGAGTTATAATAAAATAAACAGTGTCCTATCTGTCGAGTTTGTTTATTATTTTCATACGCAAAACGCTCAATGAGGGCGTGAGATCGTCAATTGCGGTCTTTGTGTGCGCTGTAACTGAATACTGGCCATAATACAGCGCCGCCGCCGATACCTGTCTATCATCATTACGTGTAGATTTATAGTTGCACTCTTGTTGACGTCACGTTAAGGTCACGCTTACGCTTTTGTAAATATTTGCTCGCAATGTCCATCTGGTGTAGTTTAGCTATTATTCTTAGAGTGTGCTTGTTTGGAGGCGCGCCTGAAATGGTGTGGAAATGTCTTTATCATGCATAGTGATTAAACAGCCAATACACGATGGTTGTTATATATTCTATTCTCACGCTAACATTTGTACATTTTATTAGACACGATATATGTTTGACAGTTACTCTTGTCATATTTTATGAAAAAACAAATTAAGTCGCAGTACATATAAGTAACATATTGTCACCGAGGTCACGTTCAAGAGAATCGTAAAGGCGGATATTAGCTGTTTCCTCTTAGGAAATAGTTTTGAGGAAAATCATCGATTGCCGTAACGCAATTTGAGCTTATTTGTCCCGTTCATAGTTTTTTCCACGTTTTTAAGAAACTATAATGTACTCTGTACGTCTTGGACTTCACGAGTATAGTGGGTTCAATTCCCTATTTATTAATTTTCTGTTCTCGCCTATCATGACATTTTTAAAAGAATATCTATACAAATTTATATAATTATATTTTTATATTGATGTCTATTGAATAGTGAAAAGCATTAGAAATACTTGAAAATTCAGCTCGTTTTCAAGAAGAATCTAAATGAGTGCTGCAGTCACGAGTTGGTTGATAATGGCCATTGATTACGCACAACGCCCTTGTTGTATATTACTCGTACATACATTTGCAATCAGTTCCATGTTAATGTATGTATGTTAATATTTTATGCATTATTGTGCTCGAAAACCGTTTTACTTGCAATATTGTTTATCACATTACATTTTAAGAGACAGTTGAAATCAGGAATTATTTTGGTTACACAGTAAAATGCATTGTTTTGGCACGCATCTCCCACTCTTTGCGAAGTAAGGAGAGAGAGAGAGAGAATATAGTTTTTTTTCTCTTTATTATAAAGATGTGCTAGTTTTGTGGGCATAACGAAGCCTTCGCTTAATTTATTCGATGAATGATTAAAGCAAGCAATATTGATTTGAATTTAAACTTGATTGATTTCGAAATTGACGTCCAGTCAAGTACTTCTAAACAACGTTTTATTTAAAATTTTAATAGCCGTCCTAACGTACTCGACACCATTTGCGTCTAACAATACCGATGTCATATCCGGCTGCAAATTAATTTGCCCAACGTATAGCAGGAAAGAGTCCTTGATAAACAGATGCGTGTTTTCCTGTAAAGAGCTTATCCTGCTCCGATAATGAAGCGGTGCCGGTGGAATGATACATACCAACCAACAAATGTACATTTATAATATTTAATGGTGATATTTCTGGACTGGAAAATGTATTTCGGTAGTACTATTTTAAATGTTAGAATTTTATGAATGTTACACGAATAAATTGGGCTAAAACGGTTTGGTTGAGGCGAGACACCAACCTTGGAATTTGCAAATACAATCTAGTTTTTACTTGATATACCTACTATACTGGCAACAACGCAGGATATTCCACAAATTAGGAAGTTGCCCAGTTTGAAACAATTGAGCAAGTGCAGTTTTACTGTCTTTTGTAAAACTGCTCGCGTTACCTGCAGGTACTTTGGGCAACTTTCCATTTGGTACAACAGTACTCCCATTCTATATGCACAGTTTACAGTTAATGTTCCATTACTACGTAAATGATTGTTTACAACTCTCCCGCGGTCACTCTTGACAGTTTTAGTCGGCCAAAAAACTTTGTGTATATATATATATATATATATATATATATATATATATATATATATATATATATATATATATATATATATATATATATATATATATATATATACTTTTCTCTGTTCGATATACCCACTCGCATTTACGCGAACAGTCAAAATGTACACAGATACTGTAATGGAACATGACTTCAGAATTATTTTTTACCCAACTACTTAATCGTTGTTAAGAAATTATTTTTATTTAATAAAACTATATAGTCAGATAGATAGGTATACTATATTGATACGAATAGAACAACAAGAACAGTCACATGTTACTAGTATTCATACATCATCTGTAACAATTTGCATTAGTATAATACTTCCCGCGACGCTGCCACGCGCGTTTATTAGTTTTTGAATATTAATATAATAATGTGAAATATCTCTTTGTATTTGCTTTGGAGAGACGTGGGCGAAGCGCCGGCACCTCTGAATCTATTGAAGTTTATTGACCTCCTCTTCACAGAATACTTTACGAGTGTTCGATAGCAACTTTATGCAATGAGAGCGCTGAACTGGCCGCCGATGCAGGAATGCCGTTATTGCTGAAGCGAAGTCGCAAAATAGCGGGCGTATAACTCTCGAGTGCCCAGGAAATGCAGTGGTCCGGTTAATTGCACATAAATTCCGTTGAATAACATATTTTATGACGAGTAAAATTTTATTGCGAGTCATCGGAATTAGTACTTTGAACAAACATGTTCGTATTCAATGGATCTAAATACCTACCTACATACCTACCCTTGTATTATATAATCGTACACCTGCTTACTCAGGCTTTAAAGTAAAACTAAATCAAAATAATGTTTATACACTATCATAATCAATGTTTCAATGTTAACAAACACTTAATTTCAATTAATCTCCAAAAGTGATCGCAAAATTCACGGTTTCTAGTTTCATGACTTCCTGCTATCGAAATGAGCTAATTGTTTACAGGTCACTTGTAATTTTAATGATGATGTCACGCCACGATAAGGAGTCGTTCACTCGACCGACAGAGATGGCGACTGAGGAGTGCTCCTCTAATGTTATTTGTGGAACAATGCTACAAAATCAAAAACCAGCTTGGCTCTTGGATTTATTATCTATCAGCTGAGCAGAGTATATCGACATTGGTTTGACCGTACTCCTCGTGCCGTATATTTATATGTATATTTTACTCGAATTTTACAACGATAAACATTAAATATTATTTTAAATAATAATTAGGTCTAAACATATTTTGCTTTTTAGCTGTACGATGTTTCACGCATATAGAAGTGTGTGTTTGGAAATTTTCCTCCTTTCGAGTCATTGTTGAGTGGCGGCGGAGCACAACGCTGCGCTTTATCTTTTTACTAGAGTCTATGTAGTCAGTCAGTCTATCAGAGTTTTCTCTTAGAGTCTATGCATGGGAATCGAACCCACAACTGTTACGTTTACAATTACACGCTATGTCGCTGCGTCACGACGGCCCTAAACGGATGTCTAAAATGTATTTTTATTAAACAAAAAAACTTTAACAAGTGTATCAAATGAACTAACCTAAAAAAAATTCGTTTCTTATAATTTTTGTCAATATATTTTAATGAGGTCGCGCTGAATAGCAGCCCCGGCCCCTAGAAACATCGATTTAATCCCCTAAGCTGGATAAAATAAAGTCTTCACACTACTTCAACAAATCAGCTGACACCGGGGAGGGGTCGGCGATGCGATCAATATGAGCACGTAGGGGTGGGGGTAATTGAGCGACAGACTTTTCAAATCCAACTAGATGCTAGCTCGGAAATCCCTTTTACGAGTTTAGCCTCAATCCGTATATCTGAAAGATTTTACGAGATTTATCTACGGATATTGTTTATTTTATATATGTTTAGTTACTTGTTACGTAATGTAACTGTGTTGCATATAATCAAGAAATCATTAAGAGTAAAGCTCTGCATTGCTGTAATCAGCGACTTGACCCTGCTCTATGCGCCGGCCAGTGCAGGTAACCTATTAGTGATGGAGGCGAACGACCAATTAACTATTGTGCAGGGGCTTGCGATCCGCGTCTGTCGTCTTGATTGACCCCATTCAACCTATAACCCAATGTCGTTCATATTATCGATTGTACACTAGTTTGTGTCTACAAAGAAATTATTTTACAATTGTTGTCAAAAATACAATATTTTAAGGTGTATTATAGCTATAAATATAGGAGTATTAGTAAAGTAGTTCTGTTCTAGTTCAAGTACAAGGAGTTCCAGTAAGCATAATCGATGTCAATGAAGTATAATTGACAGTGAAATGTGTCACACGTCCAGACCCGAGATTTATTGTAGCGGAACGTACCGTTGAGCACACGCATGCGCCTGTTTACACTTCTAAACTGGGCGCTATATAAATAGGCGGGTCAAGCAACTCGCCCATCGATCGCTGTCGACACCTCGACACCTTCGAATCCCCAAAAACCTCTAATTCTTGCCCTGAATCCTCTCTTCAGATTAATCACGTCTTTGTTAACTTGGTCCAACAATAAAAAAAATACTAATACCCTCGTACCTGCGTAATAGAGGCAACAGAAATTTATGAGTCAATATGTCACCAGTTGGTTGACCTTCCCCGAGTCATTATTATGTGGTTCACGCTTTCACAGAGGCATTTATAGTTCTTTCTATACAGTACGCCATTTGTTTTATTTAGGGATTCTTTTTCTTTTCTTTTGTTTTGTTTTCACCAGAATTGCTGATGAATTTTTATTTGAAATGAGACAATTACTATAGGTATTATTAGCGTTCTAGTCCCAAGATTTTCTAAGAGACTCTGGCTTGTATCTTTAAAGTATAAGACTGTTATAAATCAGTTTATTGGCGGATAAAGGTTAGACATTATATTACCATCGCCGAACATATTTCTTAGTTATTGTTTCAACAAATCCTATAAATAAATACATTCCCTATTTACGTGTGCTCTACTGACAAAATGCAGAAGGTCCATAAGCGTACGTTTATTACTGATATAAATTTGATTCGATTGATCCTTGATTGACAAAATACGAGTAGTAAGTAACCATGGGACTATCAATCACATATGTAATATATAAAATTATATGGAATTTAAAGAGTTTGAAATTGTCGAAGTTTGGTGAAGCGCCAACAATCTAAGATCACCGTCTCCGGAAAACATTAGTAGTACATATCGCTGAGACCCATTGTCGCTCTAATGGCCACCGAGAACTGAATCATCGACTGAATTAATTCAACTGACTCATTTATATCTGATATCGCACTGTTACTGCTTCTAAGTCAGGATTTAAACCGGCGCCTGTATGCAATGAAAATTGCATTTTAAGTAGCACGGTAATGCAGTATTGAGGAAATTTAATGGGTAGACGAAACTGCATGCTGGCAGTTCTTCGTACGATCATAACATTATTTTAGGATACAGTATAATTTTCTGAATAATTAAATTATTATATTATGTATTAAACATTGTTTAATCATGTCGCTGTAAATATGTTTATTATAGATAGAAACAATCTAACTAATGAACCCTCTCTACAGTGACCTCTGGTACAGATTGTAGTGCAAAGTATACAAATGCCGAAAGATTTTTCTTGGTTTCTCACATTTATAAGAGCAGAAACAGTTACACACTTAGACATATACAGAAGTAATATTAGAATTAAATTGTAGTACATAGTTACTTAAAATGCAACACAAGCCCACAAACGACCGACGCAAATAGCTTAGCAATGTTCAGAGGAGCGCCCCGCCCCGCCCAGCATTCGTGTTGACAACGCACTTATCTAACTGCTCGCCGTCTGGAATCGCAGAATTGCAAATGAATTTGCATATTCGCCTGGCGGCGCGCCAGCCCCCGCGCCAGACCCCGCGCCCGTCGCGATTACACGTCCGGAGCATCGAACCGAACACTTTACCCCAAATTATATACGGATCTGCCTTACACTACGTCTGGCAAGCTGACAACAAATGTTCCGGTAGTATCGCTGTGTTGACTGTATTCTGGTGTTTTTCGAATGCTTTATATATATGTATCGTCACCTGGTTAGTGTTGGTGTGTGACAATGATAAAGTATTTATTGTGGTTGAGATTATCCTGGACACTCCGACGGCCGATTCTATTGTTACATACAGAGTCGATAATTAAGATTCATTACGTGCTATCGTCTGGCCCGGCTTGGCGCAGTGCTTAAACAGTCTATTCTTGAATATTTTCTAAGCTTTTTATAGATATCCCGATCAACACTCTACCTACATTATTGATTGATACGTTTTGGTTTTATTTATAGCTTTCAGTCGCTTCTTGATCTATTTGTTAGCGTGATTATAAAAATATTACTATAATATACGTCGTTTTAAAGATAACTTTGATTTCTTTACAATTAAAACTTCGTCAACAATGGAGGCTCTCCTGTATAATATGTATATTATACATATATCCATTACTATACACTTCATTTTCTTCGCTTTTGTGACGTTGATGAAAGTTGTCACGCTTTGTCTAACCGTAAAATCTTAGTAATGCCCCCTGAATAGGGTTTGAGCCATGGGGTGCCATCACATTTCCATTGCACCACAACGGAAATATCCTTGAAATAATAAATGCGACAAGCTTAGCATAAATACCTTTGGTTCTGATGTTGACGTCATACTACAATAGTCCAATTATGTTATCGATCGGCGCACAAATGCGAGGACAGGCTCGCTATATGGCGTGACGACATCTTGCACGGCCTTGTGCGCCTCCTAAGGCTTCTATGCTTCACTCCATCGTCACATAAAATTATCTGATTTAAGCAAGTATCTTGTTAAGCTATTTTTACTTGGAAGTTATAATTTTTTGTTTTTTTTTTTTTTTTTTTTAAATAACTGTTCAGAAGCAATTCAATTGTTTTATGCATTTATATGCACTTATTATGATGTCTATTAACATAAAAAGTTAATATTGTCAGTCTGTCGCATATATAGCTGTTCTAAATGACAGTTTCAGAAAACTTAATAGAAACTTTAAAGTAATCTTTTGGATATGTAAGTCAATTTGCAGAATATTTAGGAGGTGAAATAGCTAACTTAGTATGATCTCATCCGCGCGCGCTAACCGCTCTTACAATTACCAACTATTCTATTCTAATGTATGCGTAATGGCGATTACTCACTGTTGTCTATATAATTATCTCCCACTTCCCAAATAACATTCCTTACTTTATTTTATTCATTTTCATGCTGTATTTTTTATTGATTTTTATTAGTTTTTGATACGGAGAGATCCGTTGTCTGTCTACAAATGTGTAATGAAATCTTACAATTATATTATAGACTTGGCGTAAAATCTTATTTGAACGAGTGAAAAAATGTGTGTGGAAACATTTCTTGATAACTATAAGCAAACAAGCCAATTTACAAAAGCTAATAACTTATGTACGACTATATCTAATGTAACTAACTACAGACATATTAGTTTCACACTTTCATGTCTGTTTCATGACACCTGATACTGGCATCGAACCGCAAACCGCGGCCCCATTGTTCACCGCAACGTTCTAACGTTTCCTATCAGAGTAGCAAGCAACTAGCTCAACCTTTACAATATATATATATATATATATATATATATATATATATATATATATATATATATATATATATATATATATATATATTAAATTCCTATCCAAATAAAATAAGGACGATCACTGACAAGTGGGTAATTGATCCCACCTTGAAACAAGTATTTTTTACTATTGTAAAATATAAACCCAACTGAACGTCACCAAAATCAGTGATGTGCTACAGTGGTGTATAAACTAATTTAATTACGTAATAACTTAACAATGTTCCAATACTTACAATAGAAAGTTATTCGATTGTCGAAGTATCATATGTTATCAGAGTGTTATCAGCCCTATTAGGTTGTGTAAACTCACTCGCGCTATGTTCTGCGCTCTTTCTGGTTTCAAATGAAATTATATCTCAGTTTATTTTGTTTTTAAATCACTTTATTATAATATTCAAACTGTGTCAGATTTAAACACAGGAATTTCGAAGTCTTTTTTTTTCCTTAAATTCTTTTATTGACAGGACGATGGTTTTGGTTCATTACGTACGTACCTACAGTAGTTAGCCTAAGGTAATAATAAACTGTCGCGACCGAGTTCAAGGTTCCACATTGTATCTTAAACAATGAGGCCACCCAGCTATTGATGATATAAATCTGCCATATTTTATCTTTGCCATAAAAGGCGTGACTTCGTAGTAGAATATGTTAATGAATAAGATACACTTTATTAAACACGTTATAATATTTATATAGAATAACGTGCGGACATGAATACACTTCCATATACATTTTGAGTGGGAAGATATTATTCTTTATGGACACCGGTGTTCGACAGTTTCCTATGTTTGTTATAGTGTATACACGTATAAGCAGACTAATAGGGTTGTGTGTCGAAAGTAACCGAATTGCAAGTATAATAAAATATTGTTAAAATTCTTTGATTTATTATTGAAGAACTAAAAAGTTATAGTTGTAACTTAAAAGCTTTAGACTTGAACTTAAGAGCTTTTCATGTACATTGAGAATAAATAGTAAATAACAAATCGCATCTAGTACTGACACTACTAGTAGTGTCCAGATGTGCCCTACGAGTAAGCGGTACGCGGCATGTGGCATGCGGCGTACATTCTCGCAAGCTCCCAGCACTCCAATATAAATAGATCGCGACGCCTCAAAAGGTTACCACGGAATTAGCCGAGCCAAACTTAAACACCACTTATTTTTGCATGCGGAACGTTCACCCTTGCCTTGCCTTGCCTTGCATTGCCTTGTTTCGACCTCTTCTTTAGTACTCGAGACGGGATGTTGTCATGTGTTTCTTATACATTAAATACAATAAAGTTGTCATTTCTTGCTTACCATACAAATGTTGGAGACATACATACAGTTGCTAGTTCAAGTTGTGTTAATAGCCTATTTTATAAAATAAGTTTGGTTTTTACTTTACTTTTAGTTGATACATTTAAAATCTAGCAACCCCGTGAGAAGTCTTTAAATATAAATTCTTTTAGCTAGGTGTTATAACAAAACATGCATCTGCATAGGTACGTTATGTATATACAGAAGGTTTTTAATGCTCACTTCTCAACCTCGTTACGATCACGTAAGTTTTATACGTACTTTCATTTGACATACGACACGATGACGCGTGAAGGCGCTTATTTAATTTACTCAAGGCTGTACTAAATAGAATTAAATTTAACGACTTAATCGCCTAACAAGGAAATAAAAGTAGATATTTATATTATTTACATTTATTTAGAAACTGTTGCTTGTTTTTTTATGTTTTCTTCTTGTAAGTAAAATTGCGTGGCAGCTTCATCTCCATGTTTTGCATGACACGTAAGTCTGAGTCGTGACGCATTCTGAGTTTCGCAGTAACTCTGTGTAGTGGGCGACATCCAAACTATTGATGATGTAATATAGCCTCTAGAGCCTTCCTTGGTAATAGTACTATCTTTGGATAGTCAACAAGAAGAACTTTCGAACCACTAGTTTCTGAGATTAGAGCGTAGAAGACAGAAGTGTAAATATGTTCCTTGCGATGCTTTATTTAGTTTACTGTTATTAACCTTACCTAAAGAAACAGGCCATTTTTTTAAAAGAAGCATTGCTAGTTTATTGTGAACTTTATTTCTCACGTGGACGATACAGTTTTCCTATTTTAAAAGCGTTTCTTACCCGCCCAATGATGAACTTGAAGATCAATAACCACCGTGTGTTACTTTAAAATGCACTTCTATATAATATGCATTACATACAAAACTATCGAATTTCTTAAGTTTAATTTTAAATAGAATAGTTAAAACAAAATAATTAATACTTACACACATGTTACTAAGAAGGCAAATAAGACATAAAAACATCGTCTTGTCTACCCGATCGAAGGTACCTATTAGATTTTTAAAAAAATACTTTTATTAGAACCCACTGCCTTCTTGTGCATTCAGAAATTGGCGAACGGCGCCATGGTGGCAATCAATCAGCCCGACAACTTTAAAATATGCTTTTGTTCTATATGTTAATACAAACATACTCTAATTCATAAGGTGATTTATTATCGCAGGATATATTACTGCCTTTTTAGAGTCAATTATACAGTTTTTACTACGATTCGGTTCGATCTCGCAGTAAATCATTGCGCCGGCCGACCGCTCTGCACCGCCGTAAATTATAGCTGCCGACTACACGAAACTTTGTAACTGGAATATTTTAATATATTTGAAACATATTAGCCGTTTAGATAGGCGTCATTTGTACTGTAGGGATATTAACATTTTTTGTGTACAGTACCTTCAACATATACTGTTTGATAACGTGTCACGATTGTTTTGTTATTCTTTTAGCAAGTGTTACAATTATAGGTTTTGAAATGCGGTTGTCAACTAGAGACTAGTGCGAACTAAACGTGTCAATAGGCAAGTATCGCCACTGCGACTTAGTAAATATATGTACATATTTGAAAGACATATTAGTTTTACGGTTTTGCTAACGAAATTTAACGAAGTATTTTTATAATATTGGTGTAAAATACTAACGGTTCTATGTAGGCACGTTAAAGAGGCACACGCGAGGTGTTATCTAAACGTTCGCTTCTTTTGATCACGCTCATTAATCTCGCGAATAATATTGTTTTATACATTAGGCACTAGCCTCCCATTGTACGTGAGAGTCCGAAATAGGCGGAGAGTGGGGAACCGGGCTTAAAGCCAGTAAGCTCTCTCTCTCTCTCTGTAAAATATCTAAGGATACGTAAAAATATCTTACTTTATGACTAACATTCATTTCTGATGACTCAATTTGTGGAGAACATTAACTTGATAATTTATGAGTGTTGGTGCACGTTGTGGATGGAATGTTCACGTGATGCTAATTATTTGTAACCATATTTGATATGAATACCTTTTTGTTTTAACGAATTTTTCATATGGAACAAATTGGTATTAATTGTAAGCAGTTTGGGTAAATCGTATATTTAAATATAAATCATCTGTCGAGTTGTCGTTGACTAAATGCTCCACTCAGGATTAAACGCTGGTAGCGAGAGACCATTATAATTAACTATACATTATTATTATACAGGTGTACTTAACCAAAGTTTTAATGTTTGTGTATTTAAGAAATTAATACCGTCTTATTAGTGCAATTAGCACTAACAAGACGACAATTAGCATTAATCAGTTTTTCATAACCCAAATAACTAATTCAAACATTAAATCAATCCGCAGGCAACGGAACGATAGACTTCCCAGAATTCCTTACAATGATGGCGCGCAAGATGAAGGACACAGACAGCGAGGAGGAGATCCGCGAAGCGTTCCGCGTCTTTGACAAGGATGGCAACGGGTTCATATCCGCGGCCGAGTTGCGTCACGTCATGACCAACTTGGGCGAGAAGCTGACTGACGAGGAGGTGGATGAAATGATACGCGAGGCCGACATCGATGGTGACGGACAAGTCAATTATGAAGGTGAGACTCTCAGTTTTGGTTTGGCGTATGAGATTTCAGTTTCTCTGGCTTTTCCATTTCTTCTTCCTGTTTTCTTCTCTTCTCTCTGTTTCTTTCGGTGTTTGGTGGTCTGTAAGGTTACTTGGGTTGTTCTTGGTCGTTTCCATTAACTAGAGATGTGCCGACTGATCGGCCAAACTGATAACTTATAATGTGTCAATAATTGAACAATTCTATTAGTTCTATTCGATGACGAGAGCGATAGAAGCGCAAATATATATTTCAAAGTATCTATCGATAAAGACTACAAACTTTATTTTATCCAAAGAAAATTAATTAATTGTTGATGTCATCGTTTTCTTTTCAAGTAATTTCAGAAACAGATTTTTTGTATAATAAAATTTGCTATGTTTTTTATATATAAAAGTGTGCACGACTTATTAAAAATATGAATAAGCCGACTATTCGCCGACCACAATAGTGGCCGGATAGTCGGCGTTACCGACTAGTCGGTACATCTCTATTAATTACTTTATTTTTTTTTCTAAAATACATGAAACATGCTATTTTTATTGTTAGTTTGTTCAATTATGGAAAAAAGAACAGAGAGTACCTTATATTGAAATGTTTATAACTTGAGAGCATGCCATCAAGCTACCAAGCACCGTTACGCACTCTGCTAATGCTTTCTTTCCCAATACGGCTGAAGAATCTTAACTACGATCAGTCAAAGTCAAGTCAATAAGATAACTTTTGCCGTCCACAAAATACCACCCTACGATCGACCTCGAACCATATTCACAAATGGCAAATTATTTGACGCTTGCTTGTTACTTAAAAATATTGACGTATGTCATCTTGAATAATTAATATGGGAGATTGAAGAAAGAAATACAGTTCCAGTTATTTTTCGATTGAGGATTATAATTCTATAAGTACGTAGTATATGAAGGCTTTGATAGTACGTACGTGCCTCATTAGGGAACTGTTATGCAAATTTACTTTGCAGATAGCACTCGTATGTGTAGATTTGCTCGTACCCCGATAAGATAAGAAATTGGATCAGATTCAGTTGCAAATATACATTTATGTATATGTATATGTATAAAAGATATACTTTTTATCTTGTTATATCAGAATGCGCTAAGATTTAAGTCATTGCCATATCTTGACGCAATTTCCACTATTAGTAACAGTAGAGAAAAGTCTTTTCTTTTTTAGAATTGACGGTATTATACTTTTAAGGTGATCTGGCGTGTGTCCAATGCTTTAGTACTACTTTCTATAGTAGTATATTACACTCTAGTATTGTCTGATCGAAAATAGTTCCATGTAAAGTTATTTATTGCATCTCTGAAGTACGCAATTTTTTTTAATATAAATATAACTTCTAAAAATATTCGGAATATTGCAAAACATATATGTAGCAGATGACAGCTGATGATATACATAATTGATTTTGGGAAATTAACATCTCGCTCCCCGCGGTGCAGTCACTGGCGCTGGTGCGGCGGCGGTGCACTGCAGTCTCAGCCGACCTCCGGTTTCTCTTGCAGACTTCCATTCGCTCGCGCAACTGATATTCGCACGCGACGGAAGCCGCTAGCCGCTAGCGCTTGCACTAGTCACTAACCGTTTCGAGGAGCACGATACACCTCTCCTCCCCATATAGCCGCCGCGACCGGCCAAGCATAGGTACACACTTGTCCGCTGCTCGTTCACTGTTGGAGACTAGCTCCCGACTCTGTTGTGCCTCACCCGCGCGCCTCCCTCGAGCCTGGTGCATGCTCTGGTGTCTGTATAGCAGTGTTCTTATGGAAATACCACCTGGCGGTCCCTCCCGTGACTTGTACGTACGCGATATACGACTAAACGAGCGGCACGTGACGTGACGTAGTAGCGTGGGCGAGGGGCGCAGGGGCGGGCAGACGCGTGTAGGGTGGTATTTCATTCCTCGTAGTGGCATGAGATCCCACTTTCTTGTTCCTGCCGTATGCTGTGTGCTGTATAGTGTATAGAGTGTGGTGTACGTAGTGTGCACTGTATAGTGCGCAACGTTGTAATGCAAGTGTTTGTTTTTGTTTGCAGAATTCGTCACCATGATGACGTCGAAGTGAGCCGCCGGCTAGTGTGTGTGTATAAAGCAGAGAATTTTAATATACGTTTTGTTTCATGACACACAATATTACCATCGTATTGGACCTGCATTTCTCTAGTGTTTGCGATAAATTAATATTGTCATCGTTTCAGTTTAATGGTATGGCGGCGGCGGCGGCGGCGGCGCGGCGGCGCCTCCCTATCTAGACTTTAAAGTATTCCGTTAATGTAACTAAGCAAGGACGCGGCCGCGCCCCCCCCCCCCCCCCCCCCCCGCCCCGCCGCCGCGCCAACACATTTTAATGTTAATTTTTTCAAGTATGAGATATTTATAAAGTACGTGATTAAAAAATTTAGAAAATCCCAAAAAAAAGTGTCCGTGGCCGTAGCGCGGCGGACCCGGACCGGACCCGGACCCGCCGCTGTACATTGCATCGTATTAAATGTTTAACTAACTCCGTAAAGTAAGGGAGTAACTTAGATGTACTGCTGCTCGGTGCGGTGCTGGTACTGCATTATTGTATCTGTAAATGAATCGATATATTATATTTCTATTGTTGGTGAACTAATTCTATCGAATGGAACTACTCCGCTCTGTCATTCTCTTACCACGTTGATTCATTCTGTTATTAAATTTTACAAAAGACATACTGAAAATAAATGTTTCTTCATTTTTAGGTCAATAAGCATCGGTGTTTCATTTCCCCCGCGCCTCCTCGCCGCGCCCCTCCCCCTCCCCGCCCCTCCCCGCCCCCCCCTCTAGGTCCACATTTCACACTAGCCCCTGGTGGGCGGGGTGCCCCGAGCCGTCTGTAGCGTACTTAATCTATTATCGTGTTGTATTAGTGTAACAGCCTGTCCCGCGTGTCTGCGCGCCAACAGCTCGACCTAGCCTTGTGAAACACCAATTTAATTGTAGCCTATATCGTACTGTGTTTGAATTATAATACTTTTATTACTTAATAAATAATTTAAGTTCAAAACGAGTAGTTTTCCTGACACTTGTAGGGTTTTCTCGAGCGAGCTCCGCGTGTTGTACACTTGCACTCAAACAGCCGGAGACGTCGCAGATTATTATATTGTAAATGTAAGTTACTCGTAGTATTGGGTTATTTTATTTTATAATATGTTTCTAAATTATTTTTAACTATAGCATAGCATAAAGCAGACATTAAAGTAATATATGTATTTTTTGTTTCTTTTATTTTATTTCGTAGCATTGTTTTTTTTTAATGATCTGTCAAAATTGTTACAGATTAAAAAATATATATATACGATAAAAAATGCTCCTAATTCAATCGAGTCCAAATCTTATTTGTGTTACACTAAAATAGAAATATCTATTTTAAACATATAATTTTTTAAAATGATAATCTAAAAGAATATAAGGTTTTTTGATTATATTCAAAAGTAGAAACAAGACTTTTTTTTACATATTCGAGTCTCTTGTTAAGAGTTGTTTGAAGAATTAAAAAGAAGAAAAAAGAGAAAGAAGAATACTTTAGTTTATTATAGGACAAGTACTTCATTTATGCAATGGTGGTAATATCATATATAAAGAAAGTGTCTGATAGCTCAAATGTTGTCAAAAATAATATGAAATAAATATATGAATATAATAGATATGTGACATGTACAATCGTGTATGAAGGAGTAATTAGTACGTTAAAACTCTTTAGAAAACTGATAATTAATGTTTTAGCTGTTCTAACAATATATGTGCTTGTCACCTGATGTTAGTTTATGCATCTACATTTTATACAGAAAGCTGGAACAATTCTGTTAAGTACAGATATTGATATTTCCCTAGGTTTTTATATTTTGGTTCTGAAATTGAAAGTGGTGTTTGGTTTGTTTTGAATGATATTTATTTCAATAGTACATACATATTGTCTGTGTAAAACGAATGGTTATTTTACAAAACAAGGTCAATATTACAATATAGTATCGCACAGTCAAGAGGTTGAAACATCACAGAACATTATTTTTACGACTAATTTAGGCGCTAGGCGTCCCCCCTCCCCGCGACGGCGCCCCCCGCGACGGCCCGCAGCGCGGCGGCGAGCGTGCGCGCCGGGCGGCCCGAGGCGCGCCGCCGCCGCAGGTACGCGCTAGGCGCCGCCGCCGCCGCCGCCGCCACGCCCGACACGTCCACGTGCAGCCAGTCGCCGCACACGAACTTCTGCAACGTCGCTACTTGTTGGTGTGTCTACTAAACTGACTACACGTATGTCCCAAATTTATATAAGATATTTGTAAAAACTGAAAAAATATATAGTAGAGATCGTATATAGGTAGATTAAATTACTACTATTCGAACCTATCTATTTTTTTTTTTAATATAAGTTTTAATTTACCAGTTTATTAAATAAAATAAAATAATTCCCCTTATTTTTTTTATTTCATTTAGATAATGTCTAATGCCGTTGAAATGTTTGAAAGAACAATCTGTTTAAATACCTACCTACTAACCAGTAATTCATTGACCAGTTGCAATGATTCCGAATCCGCCGCTCACAGAAAATTTTTAAGTCCGCCATAGTAAAACCGTGTGCAAGTGAAGTTAATTTTTTTTAAATTTTAGACAAAGGTAACTAAATTTCATGCCTAAATTTGAATGTCAATAATGACATGGATGTCTGTCTGTGTCCAACGTCGATATCTAACCGGATGTTATAAAAAAACATACATTTGAATAAATTACACACTTACTCGTATATAAGCGGCTCCGATACAAGGCGACGCTTTGCCCGATCCTTTATTCCTTAAATCCACCGCCGGGTCGTCTGTTCGAATTAACTTGTATTATCACATATTACTTACTTGTGATATTCATAATGATTAAATATATAATTAAAAAAAAGTCCCGCTGAGTTCTTCTCAGGTTTGAGGCATTAACTTTAGTGAACCGGTCGTTATTTTTTTAAACATACAAACATTGAATCATGTATTCTTAGTTTGAATAAAATTATTTGAATTTGAATATAAATTGAGTTTAATTTGAAGTTCTTAGTGCAACAACGATGCCGGGGAGAAAGAGATCAATAATGTGCGATATTTGTATAGATATGTATTCTGCATTTTTTTCACATAAAGTGAAACTAAAGAGTGAAAATGCGCTCAAAGTATGATTGTAAGCATTTTCTCAAGAGGTTAGCTATTGGATCAGGAATTGCTTGAGAGCAGCGTGTATTGTCACTCTGGCTCTCCAGCCACCGGTCATTTGAACATCCTAACATTATAAGATATATTTATATATCTATTATATATATAAACAGATTTAAATAATATTTTTGGTTCCCTATACCAGGTGGTATACACGGTAGACCCTATAATACTAACTATCAATCTGTTTCCCATAGTACTCCCATAGAGGCATCAGCCACGGCCGGTCGCCTGTCTTGATCCCCGCATTCCTCAAAGCACCCCACGCTTGTACTGAATTTGAGAAAACTCCGAAAGCCCCTTCGCCTAGTGACGATCTCGTAACCTCTGGGATAAGACCAAATCTTAATAAAAAAATGTTCGAAAGCTGACGATGATGATATATATGTAGATTGGTTAAGGCATACCTTAACTAATAAGTAAAAAAAGATAATATTACTAATTAATCAGATTTTCTAAATACAGAGGTAACGTTACGGTTGTTTTGCAATATGTACTTAAATTATCATATTTTATCCGCCCGACAACATATTCAATGAATATAGGCTCCAAAAGGTAAATAAATTATTTATTCAAGTAAATAAAATATTTATAAATTTGACACCACAGAAATGTAAACAAAATGTAGAAACACAACTAGTAAGTAAAGCCTTGCACTGTTCCGCAAAATTGCTGACAAAAATGTGCGGAATTAATGTCATTTGGATTTCGTGCAGGATACTGCTACCACTGTATTTATTATTGTAACATTAATATTTAAAAGAGCAACTGCCGGCTCTTCGCAGCAGAAGTCCCTTCCGAACTGGTGTAAGATGGTAGCGACATGTTAATTCGACGATTCAAAATCGCTTGTAAAAGCCTATTTGAAGTTTGAATTACCCTAATGTGTGTAATGGTCAGTGTCTGTTATCTGCTCATACGGAGACCAGCTTAACCAGCTATCGCAATAGTTTCTATTGTCATCGCTATTGGTTGCTCTCCAAGCTTTGTGAGGTGAAAATAAAAATATTTATTATTATTACTATCATTACTTTGAGACTACGATTAATCTATCAGTGCCTAACTCAGTTACAGGATTCCTTGCATTGTAAATGATTAATCGAGTATTATTAACAAGATACTAAAATCGTGACGTCACACATAATCACAAGTCGCTGATAATTCTACACAATAAAATTAATTAAAAACCTCTTCTGAACTACTTATAATATAAATTGTAAAAGATCCGCAGCTAGTACCAGTATCAGCAGCTAGATCCACCACGAGAGACGGCTTGTGCATCGCCTGCCCGTACACCAGCGCGTCCGCCGTCACCAGACGAGACGCCAGCGAGGTGTCTTCTACCTGTACACATATATATATGGAGGGGTGGGTGGGTTTTACATTTAAAACTCATAGGTCTTAAGCACCATAAATAGAACCACGACATATGGTGCATTTATGCAATATGCTTAGCAAGGCTCGGCAGGCCGAGGTACAAGCTTCGACCCTTCACAAACGCTTAAATGCCTTGTGTGTTAGTGTATTGCAAGCAGACAGTATTCTTTGATATAAGTTAAAGAATTGACACTGGCCCGGATCGGCAACAGCCTCGTGCAAGGCACAAACAGAGTGTGCGGACGCTTGCCGAGTCTTAGTAAAACGTGTAAATTCATTATACCAAAATTGTCCTGCTCGATGAGCATTTGTCGCTGACATATGAAAATTACATTTGACATACAAAATATAATCTTTGGATTATCTTACGCAGATCTTTAAGAGACAACATAAGAAAAAATAACGTATAAAAAAATAGTTTTGAAAATGAATATAAAATTGCAAGCGTCGTGAAGTCTACGCAAACGGAAGTTGCGTCAACTACTGGTTGTATATAAGTAGGCATGAGGCGTGTTAGAACAACTAAGAAAGAATAAGTAGAAGTCACATTGGTGACGTATACGAGTACGACAGTGGGTACACACCAGCGTGCGCGGCCCGCTGAGCGCGGCCAGCACGTCCCCGACGCGCGCGCACGCCGCGCCCGGCAGGTGCTCGCAGAGGGGCAGCACCGCGCACACCTGCAGCGGCACCTGCAGGGAGGATTGACGGTCTATTTATTTGTTGTATATTTTTAATAATTTGTTCGTTTAAACACGTTCAGGGTTGCATCAACATATTTCCAGTTTTATAAATAAAACCTTGTCAGCAATATATATATATATATATATATATACATATATATATATATATATATATATATATATATATATATATATATATATATATATATATATATATATATATATATATATATATATCTTGGATTTGCAGATCGGTTCGATGGTATCATATTATTACATTGTCAATGTTACCCAAATAAACCAGTACAAGCTTATTAGTGTGGTTCATTTCATACAAAATGAGTGCATGCGACTGCAAATTCAAGTTTGTCGACTCTTTTAATTTGTACATTATTAAGCTAGACTTATGAAATTTGGCAAGTAGTGAGAACTTATAGAATTTATAAAGGGAAAGATATTAAAATTGGTAATTTATAAGCTTTAACAGACAGAAAGAAACCATCACACACTTAATTTAATCTGTAATTCACTTCATACAAAATGAATGGATACGACGACAAGTTTCTCAACTTTTTAAGTTGTATTTTCCGCTGTCCTACAATCAATAACTTGGTACAGAACCCTCGGTGCGCGATTACAACTCGCCCTTGACCGATATATATTTACATATAACTATGAATATTACTAAATAGCAGTGAAGGCAAACATTTAACTTAAATTTGTGTTAGGAACTATGGAGTAAGATCCACTGTGTGTGCATACACCCGTCATGTGGGGAAACCTAGATAACACATCTTATATGTTTTGTAAGGTAATCTATTTAATATAATATCTTTTCTAATCTTATAACGGATATGATATATTATCATATACTGGTAAGATATCACAAACATACTAGAAACTAGGGACTACAAAATCAAAATTAATCATAGTGATATTAACATGGCACTATTACTATGATAACTTAGAGGCTTAATTTAAAACTTTTTCAAACTAGAAGTTTGAGACAAGCTTTAACCTATCGTACGTTCTATATAGTTTATAATTACAGCATATCAATGCGATAGCTGCAAATTTCAAAAATATAAATATAATCATTTCCCCGATCTTTCGGTAAGACAAAGCAACTAAGCGTAGAACTTGGCCGAGATCTTATACTCTCGAACTGAACGTAACGCTAGCGCGATCTAACTTCCTACAACGCCATCTATCGTACAGCTTATTGAAACTTTAGTGATGACTGCTAAAATCGCGCGAAACATTGATATTATGGGATTGGAGGAGAGGGAGGATTGCAAGCTTCGCACTGTACTGACGTATTCACTACGCTCACACGGCCCGAACCTTTCTCTTGTCCTTGGAAATTTTAAATATTTAATTCGTAAATATTCTATAATTTTCGCCGGCGTTCTGTCGCCGTGTCGCTTTTGTGACGTCGTGGTGACGTCAGTTCAAGTCGATTCTCGGTCTTCTGTTGACCGTATGGTTGTCGTGTGCGGGCTTTCAGCGAAGACGTTGCCGTCTCAGAAATGAGCGGCCGAAAGAATGCGCAGCGGGATCGCTCCCGTTCGCGCACCAGACCTCCTTCGGACGTAGGGGCCAGTGGGTCGGGACCAACCCCACCCCCTCGCGCCTCGCACCTCTCCGGAGCAGGAACTTCTGCGGGCACCGCTTCTGCGCGGAGCATGCCCCTTATCGGTCCCTTGCCGACCGCAACCGACTCCGGCCTTGTGTCAGTCACTAGTGGCATCACTGAGTTGGGCCGTTCTATGGCCAGGCCCGCTTTTGGGGCGAACTCCCGGACACTGGAGGCGCGCGACTTGAAAATGCGCTCCACTGGTGTTTCCGGCCCCCAACTAGCGGTCTCAGTGCCCTCCGCGGGTGTTGTTACCACCTCCCCGCGTGGAACAGACCCAATTATTACGCCGCAGCGGGCTTCCAGGCCCGCAGCTAGAGGTACAGCCCTCTAAGAGGTCGCCATCCGCGCCGTCTCGGTATGAGGCGGAGCTGTCGCCCAGAACGCAGCTGCATAGGGACATGATCCTTGTGTCTCATTTGCGGCAGCGTGGGGCTATCTCCAAGTCGTTGCTGGAGCATATTTGTATGTTTCTCAACGACAAAGAGAGAGAGCTCGCGGGCGTCGGCACCGCAGATACCTGGATGGAGGAGGCGCCGACATCAGTCCTCACCCCTGTCCGGAGACCCAGGTCCGCCGATGAGGCCCCCGAAACTGATACAAAAAGGCTTTGCGCGCAACCGCGCCCCGCTGCCCCGGGAGCCTATAGGGATCCACGCCTTCGGGCTCAGAATCCAGCGCCTAAAACGGTCGCGCCCACCACCTCTACTACCACCAGCACCACGGGTGCCGCTACTGATAGCTCGGTCACCTTTGCCGATGCGTTCCGGGCAGGAAGCCCGAGCCAGGCGGCGCAGGCGGCACCGGCTCCAGCAGCTGCACCCGCCCCAAAACCGAGGCCTCGCTAACCCACCTCTCGTTGTGGAGACCCTGCCCAACTGGGCGACCCACTTCCGGGTGCTCAAAGAGAGGTTGGGACACGCACCCAACGCGCGCCCGTTTGGGAAAGGTGTGCGCTTCTCTCCAGAGTCGGAGGGCAAATATCGTACAATCCAGCGGTACCTCGTCAACCTGGAGATGACGGAAAAGATCAGTTGGTTTTCCTACGCACTCCCCTCGGAAATGAGTCGCAAGGTGGCCATCAGGCGGCTTCCTGTGACGACCACTCCTGAGGAGATTACGGAGGCGCTGGGAGAACTCGGATATCAGGCCGAGTATGTCCGGTCGATCAGGACGAGGAAAGGTCGGCCGGGTCTTTGATGGCTCCGGCCAATCCGCCTTCTACGAGGGATGGTGGAGTCGGCCGTAGTGCCTCCAAGAAGAGGTCTAAGGGTAAGAGGTAGAAGGGGACGGTCTGTTCTTCTGCCCCAACCAGCCAACCCACCGCAGTCCTGTGCAGCCCCTGATGCTGCACGAGCCTCCCGGAGTTAGGCTGCTCCAGTTTCGGGCGATACCCGTGCGTTCCTTGACAGGGCCATCGACGTCCTCAAGGACGTCCTTGTTGCCCTCAAGGAGAACCGTGACCCTGTCGAGGTCGTGCTGTCAGGCTTGATGCGTTTGCTCACAAATGGCTCAGCTACGCATCATGTTCTGGAACGCCTGTTCTCTGAGAAACAAAGCCCACTTCCTCCGGCTCCTTCTCAGAGAGCAAAACATAGATGTGGCTCTCATAAATGAGACCCATCTGAGAGCCTCAGAGCCCCTAGCTATCCCAGGCTACCACACCCTGCGCCTGGACACTGACAAAAACGCGTGGCGCGGCCTCCTCATCGCAGTCAGACGCAGCCTTCCTCACTTTCCTCTTCCGGACCTAGCGACGCAGTCGTTCCAGTCCCTAGGGGTTGAGTTGTGTCTTGGCATGCAGACCATCAGGCTGTATGCCATCTACCGACCCCCCCCCGAGACGCTCTCAATCTCGGTGAGGTGCACCGAGTGCTTGGTGACACCTTTCCCACAATTGCGGCCGGGGACTGAAACGCTAAACATCCCGCCTGGCGTTGCCCACGCATGGATGAACCAGGAAGAAAACTCTTCGAGGATGCCGATAGAAATGGCTACGTAGTGGAGGGGCCTGACGAACCCACCCACTACCACCACCATCCCTTCTCTGCCTCCGCGGTCGCGACTACCATTGACCTAGTCGTGCACAAGGCGCTGGAGGCAAACTCGGTGTTCCTCGAAGTGTGCTGCCTGACGCGCTCGGCTCTGACCACCTCCCAATACTGTTCTCAGTACGGGGAACGCCAGCGGCCATAGGGCACCCCTCTTTACGTAGGGGACGAATCTGCTGGCCCCGCTTCGAGGACCTCACTGCCCAGCTGACTCGGCCACGAGAGGAACCGCTTGATGATCCGCCTAGTGTCGATACACTTGAGGCGTCGATCACAGCGACGATCCAGACTGCCCTCCGTGGAGCTACCGCCCCCGCCAGCCCGGTAAGACTTCCCCCAACTCCACGGCACATTGCTGACCTCATTGCGCGTAAGAGGAAGACGCGCAGTGAGTGGCAACAGACCCGCGAGCCCGCCACCAAGACGAAACTCAACGTCTTGGTGGAGCGTATCCGCGCAGCGCTTGTGGAGTCCAATGCCGAGAGTTGGGACGCGAGGATTCGTGACGCCACCGAGGACGAAGCGTCGCTCACGAAACTGTGCCGGCAGCTTACCAAGAAGCCGCCCCCCATCCGACCTCTCTTCCACCCCGATGGCACGCTGTGCTACGACTCTCAAAGGGCCGAAATCCTGGCAGACCACCTTGAGAGTCAGTTTGCACCCATTCCCAGCTTGCGACCGGAGCACTACACTCGGGTGGATCAAGCGGTCACCGCCTTCCTATCAGACCCCCCTAGCCCGCCCTTCTTTTCCCCGTCGAGCGTGAAGAAAGTGATCGCACGGCTCAAGCCTAGGAAAGCTCCGGGGATAGATGGTGTACCTAACCTGGCATTACAACATCTCCCCATGCGGACTATATCATTACTCACCAGGCTCTTTAACGCCATCCTACGGCTGGGATATTTCCCCCGGGCATGGAAGGAAGGTCTTGTAGTGATGATTCCGAAGCCAGGGAAGGACCGAAGGCGCCCCGACGGCTACCGACCTATCACCCTGCTGAACGCCTCATCCAAGCTGTTAGAGAGACTACTGCTCCCTCTCTTGGAGGCGCACTTCCAACCGCGCCCCGAACAGTTTGGATTTCGCAGTGGTCATTCGACCACTTTGCAACTGGCACGCGTCCTCCACTTCGCAGCGGCCGCCACGAACAGGAAGAAGGCAGTAGCGATCTTCCTGGACGTGTACGTTCGATAGGGTGTGGCACCCCGGATTGCTCCACAAAGTGATCCGGGCGGGCACTCCCCATCACCTGGTGAGGGTTCTGGCCGAATTCCTCCGCGGCAGAACCTTCCGGGTTAGAATGGACCACGCTCTATCCAGCAGCCATCCCATCGCAGCAAGGGTACCCCAGGGTAGTACCATCTCTCCTACCCTGTATTCCATATATACCAATGACATCGCAGTTCACGACAATGTCACACTGGCCCTCTATGACTACCTCGACTACGAAGACTATCTCGAGACATTCTTCCCCTTCTTCTGATTCCTGAGCTGCTACCAAGGTCGCTGGTCGCCTAGGCTGAGCCTCCCCCGGATCACCGAGGGTCTCACTCGGCCGGGCTGACCGCCCGGGTAGCGCATAGCTCACTCCTTTCGTCCACTCCTTTTAAATCTTGTCTCTCTTAAGGATACTTTACCTCGGGTCAAACGCCCTAACCCAAGGACCCGCCCATATCCATGGGCGGCGGAAGAGCCTAACGGCAAGAGGGCACTGCCCTGAAGCCGTTTTCCTCTCCCCCCTCGGGGGTCGAGAGAGAGAATACATCTAAAGTCGCGCGAAACATTGGTATTATGAGGAATTGCAAGCTTCGCACTGTACGGACGTATTCACTACGCTCATACGGCCCGAACCTTTGTCTTCCCGAACCCGAATCTTGTCCTTGGAAATTTTTAATATTTAATTTGTAAATATTCTATAATTTTCGCCGGCGTTCTGTCGCCGTGTCGCTTTTGTGACGTCGTTGTGACGTCACCTCAAATCGATTCTCGGTCTTCTGTTGACCGTATGGTTGTCGTGTGCGGGCTTTCAGCAAAGACGTTGCCGTCTCAGAAATGAGCGGCCGAAAGAATGCGCAGCTCCGGCTTCGGTCGCCCCGGTCCCTACCAATATGGTAGCCGCGGACGCACAGGCTTCTTCCCTGATGGCTCCGGCCAATCCGCCTTCCACCAGGGACGGTGGAGCTGGCCGGAGAGCGTCCAAGAAGAGATCGAAAGGAAAGTAGAAGAAGGGGACGGGTTCTTCTTCAATCCAGACTAGCCAATCGAGTGCAACCCATGCAGCCCCTGATGCTGCACAATTCTCCCAGCGCCAGGCTGCCCCAGTTTCAGGCGAGGCCCGCGCGACTCTCGACAGGGCTATCGACGTCTAGGATGTCCTTGTGGCCCTAAAGGAAAATCGAGACCCAGTTGAGGTCGTGCTTTCGGGCATGATGCGTTTGCTTACAAATGGATAAGCTGCGCATCATGTTCTGGAACGCTGCTGGACTAAGACAGCGAGCCCACTTCCTCCGGCTCCTACTCAATCAGCAGAATGTAGATGTGGCTCTCATTAATAAGACCCATCTCAGGGCCACTGACACCTTTGTCGCATCCGGCTACCATATCCTGCGCCTAGATACGGTGGAGAGCACCTACAGAGGGTAGCTCGTAGATATTAGACGTAACATCCCGCACCAACCGCTTCCTGATCTGGCTACGCTGTCGTTCCAGTCCCTGGGGATCGAGGTAATGGTTGGCAGGCAACCTGTCAGGCTGTATGCCATCTACCAACCCCCCAACTCCTCACTAAGACTTAGCGAAGTTAAGCAAGTCCCCCCACCATAGCGGCAGGGGACTGGAACGCCAAACACCAAGCGTGGCACTGCCACATTGCGTGCACCACGGGTTGGAAGCTGTTCGAGGACGCCGACAGGAATGGGTATGTAGTGGAAGGGCCTGACGAATCCACCCACTACTCTCATAATAGTAACTTCTCCGGGACCACGATCGACCTGATCGTGCACAAAGAGGTCGATGCTAGCTCGGTGTCCCTCGAACAGCCGGAATCCCTACCTGATGCCTATGGGTCTGATAACCTCCCCGTCCTCTTTGCCGTACGGGGAACGCCAGCAATCGCAGTGCGTCCCCCTCGTAGGGGATTGATCTGCTGGCCTCGATTTGAAACTCTCGTCACACAGCTGACGCCACCACGTGAGGAACCGCTGGTTGATCCGCCTAGTGTCCAACAGACTCGAAGCGTTAATCACGGCGATGATTCAGACCGCCCTCAGTGAAGCCACCGCACCAGCCAGCCCAAACCGACTTCCCTCAACTCCTCGGCACATTGCCAAACTCATTGCGCGGAAGAGGAAGACGCGCATTGAGTGGCAAAGATCCCACGAGCCAGCGACCAAGGCGAAAGTCAACGACTTGGTGGAGCGTATCCGCGTAACACTCGCGTCGGCCTCCGCAGGAAACTGGGATGCGAGGATTCAGGCCGCCAGCGAGGACTCAGCCTCGCTATCTAATCTGTGTCGGCAGATTAACAAGAAGCCTCCTCCCATCAGACCCCTATACCATCCAGATGGCACGCTGCGCTATGACTCCCAAGGTAGGGCCGACATACTGGCAGACTTCGTTGAGAGTCAGTTTGCGCCTAACCCCAGCCTGCGACCGGAGTTCCACACGCGGCCGGAGACAGCGGTCATCAACTTTCTCGGCAACCCACCCAACCCGATTCCTCCCCCTCCTTTCTTCTCCCAGTCGAGCGTGAAGAAGGCAATCGCGTCTCTAAAGCCTCGTAAAGCTCCGGGAATAGACGGCGTGCCCAATCTGGCGCTCCACCATCTACCCAGGAAAACCATTGCATCATTTACCAGGCTCTTCAACGCCATCCTGCGGTTGGGCTATTTCCCCCAGGCTTGGAAAGAAGGCCTGGTGGTGATGCTACCGAAGCCGGGTAAAAATCGCAGATGACCTGAGGGGTATCGCCCCATCACCCTGCTGAACGCCATATCCAAACTGTTCGAGAAGCTACTGTTATCTCTTATACATGCACATTTCCAACCGCGCCCCGAGCAGTTTGGATTGCGCAGTGGACACTCGACCACCCTTCAGTTGGCTCGAGTTCTACACTTCGTTGCAGCCTCACTGAACAGGAAGGGGAAACCAGTGGCGGTCTTCCTGGACGTGTCCAAGCCGTTTGACAGGGTGTGGCACACTGAGTTGCTGTATAAGTTAACGCAGGTGAGCACTCCATTCCACATCGTAAGGATCCTGGCCGAATTCCTCCGCGTCAGGACCTTCCGAGTTAAAGTGGTTAACGCACTGTCCCCTTCCCACCCCATCGCAGCAGGGGTCCCACAGGGTAGCACGTTATCGCCTACCCTTTACGCAGCCTACACGCAGCCCCAGCATGGTACTCCCTGACTAGCCAAAACCTTCGCAACGTCCTACAGGTGACGCAAAATTTGGCCCTCCGAAGAGCCACTCAGGCCCCTCGATACGTGAGGAACGCCACTATACAGCGCGACCTCCGTATTGAGAGCCTAGAGGACCACATTTCTCATTTGGCTGCCCGCACCTTCCAACGTGCTGACGTTTCGGACCACTTACACATCCGGAACATCGCACCATGGCATTCCCGTCCGCCGGACGCGCACAGGTTCCCCAGGGATCTCCTCCCTTCTTCCTCTCCCGAACCCTGAGCTGCTACTACGATCGCTGGTCGCCTAAGCTGGCCCTCTCCTGGGCAACCAGGAGCCTCACTTGGCTGGGCTGACCGCCCTAAGTAGCACACGGCTCTCCCAGTGAACTCCCCACAAAAACCCTGTCCCTCGAAAGGACACATTGCCTGGGCTTAAGCCGAACACAAGGACACGCCCATATTAATGGGCGGAGGAACCTAACGGGCAAAGGGCTACGCCCTGGAACCGTTTGCCTCTCGCCCCTCGGGGGTCGAGAGTGAGAAAACACAGAGGTGGTATTATGAACTAGAGTTCATCTTACAGAGAGAGCAGATAAGAGGACTTTATGTTTTGTTGGTTTATAATTAATTATATATAATATTCTTTATTGTACTAAAAAAAACATAAGCGTAACAACATAAAAAAAGAAAAAGTAGTACATAAAGGTGGACTTATCCCTATAAGAGATCTCTTCCAGCCAACCTATGGTAGTGGATGAGTTTTTAAGCAGCGGGTAAGAATATAGTACAAATTATTCTATTCTATAATTAGTAATACATATGTAATTAACAATATGTCACACATAAATAAAACTTGATATATACAAATATGGAACTATAATATATACTAAATACTTACTTATTACAAATACATAAATATTCACAAACATATAAATAGACCATACAAACATACATACATATACATATATACATATATACATATATATATATATATATATATATATATATATATATATATATATATATATATATATATATATATATATATATATATATATATATATATATATATATATATATATATATATATATATATATATATATATATATATATATAAAATAAAAAAAACATAATACATACATACATAACTGAGCTGAAAATAAGGTTATCACATTGATGACTGTCTGAAAATCAACTTTAAATTTACTCGTTTAAACCAGCGAGTAAGTGCTTTTTTAATTGACATTTAAAGGAAATGATGGTTGGACTATTTTGGATGGATTTAGGAAGTTGGTTCCACAGGGTTGCAGCATACACTGAGAAGTTTATAGTGAGGTCATTACTAGTAGCACAGTTATAATCGCTGGAAGAGCAGGAAAAGTATTCATCATTTAAATACATAACATATAGAGCAATGCAAAAATAATACACAAATAAATAATGAATAAACTACTAAAATAAAAAAAAAATATAATAAAAAAAAAATAATAACAAACTATATAATGAATGTAAAATTTAAATAAACTTTATGATATATAAAAAGTATTAATATTAAAAAAAATAATTAAATAAGATTCCCGTGCATGTTGATTACAAGATAAATTAAACTAATAAAATTAATTTACAATTTTGAACATATACTGTTAAAAAATACAAACGCAAAACGGAACGTAAAACAACCAAACACAAAAGCTAACAGTATTATAAACTGTACGATAAATGACAAACGTAAACACATTATTGTCAACATACTATGTCATGATTAATATGTTAAACAAAAAAAAATTATGTACAAATTTAAACATTGCAAAGGTAAAAACAAAAAAGAATTGTAAATGTACTATACAGAAGTTAAACAAAACATAAACAGTAAAATATGCAACTATCATCTTATAATATGCTAACCGACCAAGTTAAGATGGTATAACCAATATAAATTTAGTGGTCAACAGATTTCATAGCACAACATTCCTGTATTAATTGTTTAAGTTCTGGCATGGACGAAATTTTAATTTTAGATTTGTTCTGAAGTAATATAATAATTACGCCATCAGCTGTCCAGCATTTTTTTATACCAAAATGTTTACGTGCCGCTATGAAAACCTCTTGACGCGATCTAGTCAAAAATTCAGAAATAGTTATTTTAGTGCCCCTTAACGTCGTTTTGGCCTTCCAAACATTAGAACGGAGTTGCACGGAAGAAAATCTGATGAGGATAGGTCTGAAAGAGTTCTTCTTAGCACCCAATCTATGACAAGATTCTATTGATGTGGGCAACTTATCTGACAACTTCATCTGGTTGGTTAATATGCCGGTTACCTTTTGAAGCACTATCTCGTCCTTGTCTTCTTCAACTCCATGAATTAGAAGAACCTTTCTTCTAGACAGTGTCTCCAGGCGGTCCATACCAAGCACAACAAGTTCAACCTGTGACTTTAGTAGACCAAGAGTTTTCCACACAAGAGACTTAAAAGTATAAAATTCTGCTGTTAGGGTTTTAACAGTTGGCGTAGATCCAGACTGTGAGAGGTTCTTCTCAAACTCGCCTATTTTTGAGGAAAACATAGATGACAGTTCTTCCATACCCTTTCGAAGTTGGTTCACTGGTGTTTCCATTTTTATATTGTTTATTATTTGTTGAAAGTGTGTTAGAAAGTTAGTTTATAATCAACTTAGCACAAGAATGTAAGATTTAGCACATATGTACACTTAATTACTTTTTATTTATAAAAATAATACAGAGCAAACAAAAACGTGTCTATTCACTCTGATATCTACCCGCAAAAAAAAAAAAAAACATAGACATAGTTATATTAAAATAATATAAATTTCTTGAATATGTTGTATATTATATGTAAATAATATTAGGTACTAATAAACTACCGTGAAATTGTTGAGAGTTGTCGCCGCGTTATCTGCCCCTCCTGAGAATAGAACCCATTACCCTCGCGTTAACAATCGTGACAATACTATCTCTCTTATGTACTATAGTGTAGTAACCTGTAGCTCCGCTATCACGCGTATGGCGGCGAGCGCGGCGGCGGCGCCCGCCAGGCTGCCGCTTTTATTAAGCATTTCTTTACATTTCTTTAGACA
Source organism: Dione juno (assembly GCA_037127375.1). NCBI lineage: Eukaryota > Metazoa > Arthropoda > Insecta > Lepidoptera > Nymphalidae > Dione > Dione juno. The sequence goes on along the minus strand of JAXRJS010000058.1, from coordinate 2,242,778 downwards.
TAGACCACCACTGGAAGAGTTAGAATATTTATTTTTTTAAATTTTAAAATATTATGTAGATTAGTAACTCACAACGCTGCACTTTGTCTTTTATAACCGGGTGATATACTTAGTTCATATACTATTAATTATTTCTTTTGGTTTCAATATAAATGGAATCCAATAAATAAAAGACCATGTAGTTCGTAATTTTCGCCCGTATTGAATATTGACACTCATAGTCCAGGCCTCATCAAAAAAAAAATAATTTAATTTCAATTATTTTCCATAAGAGGAGTCGAACCCAAAATCATGACGTCAACAGTCACACAAGTCAAAAGTCAACACTAATCCTTACTTATAATTAATTTATATTAAATACTAACCTATCAAAAGTTATTCCGGTAGCTGCTAACAATACCACGGGCGCAGAACCGTGACCTTGAGGATTGGGACTACCGCTACTTGGACTGGAGCTAGGCGTATAATGGCAATGTAAGAACAGAGGCGGTGAACAAGAACCGGATGCTAAAGCTAGGTGGGCTTTCATGTGCTGCGCTGATATCCAATCCCGCTCTCGAGCCCACACCTGGACCCCCAATGGGCAGAGCACGTCCAGAGCTTCCTGGAAAAATATTTTTTGTTATATCCTAATTCCTGAGATTTTTTAATTAAATTACTTTCTTCTATAACAAATTATAGTTTCATTTTCTAAATAATATTATGAATTTAAATATATCAAATATTAATATTAACCGCCATTTCTCATAAAATCTTTGCAGTTTCCATTGACTCGTACATTTTGCATATTATGCACAGTTATTATTTAAATGGCAAATTACCTTGTATTTACTTTACCTTATATTCATTTTATATATGTATATATTCTACCACCGACTAACCTCTAGCGGAAACTAACTAACCTCTGCTCAAAAAGTATTTGAAAACTCTCAAAAAGAAAAAAAACTATGAAAGACCTGTGCAAAATCAACCGGCGTCATCTTATTAGAGGGCATTTCACACAAATATCTCGCCCAATTCTGCGCGCGAGCGAACACTACGCCAGTGGACCACGAGTCACTACTCTTAGTGTCCTCACACTCCTTATTTTCTTCCTTCTCCTTGCTAGCACTTCCATATTGTGACAATTGTATTTCTGGTTGTTTATCAATTTTGAACTCGTCAAATCTATAATGATATTAGGTTATAACATTATATTACAAATTGATCTAAAAATAATATTAATAATACATATTGATAATGGTCCCTCCATTGGTGTTTGTGTTGGTGTTTCTCCCTTATTTTTATTGTTTGAGGAATTTTTATATGGTTTAATAATAAAATTTACAGCTTCTGAGACTTGTATGTATAATTTTAGACCAATTAATAATAATAAAGTCAGTATTGTTATAATAATGAAGTCTATACCTCCAAGCAGCTAAATGTGCTCCTTCCGCCGCCGCGTCGGGTATCCCCGCGGTGTCCACCGCCGCTTGCGCACAGCCACGCTCGCCGAGGACTTGGACTCCCGACCCGACCATTATTCTTACGTTTTCCTAAATCAAGAAGCTATACTTAAAATTAAATGAGTAAGTATATCTTAGAATGACACAAGTAATTCTCATTTTAAATTGTTATTATTAATAGCATTTATGTACTTGCATTTTTTGATTACTCTGATTTAACTAAAGCTTAACGCGTCTATCTACGCGCTTATCTACGTCTAGTGGGAAAATTTCTAATTCAAAATGTTTATCTTGCCAAATTATACTTTACGATCAAATACGTTTCTCATTTGGATATATATATATATATATATATATATATATATATATATATATATATATATATATATATATATATATATATATATATATATATATATATATATATATATATATATATATATATATATATATATATATATATATATATATATATATATATATATATATATATATATATATATATATATATAACTAATAAAATGTTAACAAGCAAAACTAACGCGACTCTCGTCCAAGCTCTCTAGCTCATTGTACCCAGCGTCTTTAGGACCTAACGCAGATAGCGCTACGGGACCAACGTCGGGCAACACATCCGTTACTACGAACGCCTTGCCTGGTTTTAAATGGCCTGATATTCTGAAATATTGCCAATTTTTCATATTTATTTAAAATTTTAATGTATCGGGACATTTAAATAAATAAAAAAAATAGGGGTGTCTGGCCAAATATCTGTCCGATATTGGTACTGGGCATACGGGTACGCGACCCCGGATCCTCGAGCCACCACTGTCATACTCCTTCCCAATCCATGAAAGTGGTGTCCTTACCCCTCCCCCCCTCTTTTCTACTAATCTTTTCCCCTCTCATCCTTGGCTTTTCCCACAAAAATGGGTTTTGGAGGTCAGATGGCAATCGCTCCATTAAAAAGCCGCCACCTGCCACTCATATGAAAAGAAAAAAGATGTTGCTGGGTACTGCTAGGGCGTCGCCGCTAAACGACGCGCAGGCACATCGCCCTACACCTGTGTTAAATGGGCAAGGGCTACCGTGTCAAGTACGGACACGGCTAAAGAAGATAGTACCCAGAAGGAAACTCCGCTTTGCAACGTGGAATATTGGCTCTCTAACCGGACGTTGCAGGGAACTAACAGATGTACTCATGAGGCGTCGGGTCCAGTGTGCTTTCCTTCAGGAAACCCGCTGGAAGGGCAATAAGTCCCGTATCATCGGACAGGGTTACCAGCTCATATACACTGGGTCTCCTTCCGGTAAAACTGGTGTAGCAGTAGTTTTATCTGAAGAGCTACGGAATGGTCTCCTCGAAGTTGACCGACGCAGCGACCGCCTGATGCGGGTGAAGGTACTGGTTTAGGGGGCTATCGCCAACTTAATCAGTGCTTACGCCCCCCAGGCTGGTTGTAGCGGGGCCGAAAAGGAGTCATTCTGGGAGCAATATGAAGACGTTCTACTCGCTATACCATCTACTGAGGTGATCATAGTTGGGGGAGACCTTAACGGTCACGTGGGTAAGGCTGCGGATACGTATGAACGTGTCCACGGTGGTTTTGGTCACGGTCGCCGCAATATAGAGGGCGAAAATATCCTAAGAACCTGTATTGCATCTGATCTGGCCATCGTGAATACGTTCTTCCAAAAGAGTCCGCAGCATCTTGTTACGTATGCGAGTGGACTCCATTCAACCCAAATAGATTACCTATTGACCAGGCGGTGTCATGTTGGGAAGGTAACTAACTGTAAAGTCATTCCTGGTGAAAGCCTCACGGCCCAACATCGTCTTCTTGTCATGGATTATGTCGTTACCCCGAGAAAGAAATTAGCCGAGACGCGTAAGTCTAAGATCAAGTGGTGGTTGCTGAATGGACAGATGCAGACCGACTTTCTGGCAGAGGTTAACAGTCAAAATTTAACAACTAACACCGAAACTGCTCAGGATGCTTGGGATCGAGCTCAGTCAGCAATTATTACGGCTGGTAAACATGTTCTTGGCGTTTCTAAGGGAGGACGTATTATGGACAGGGAGACATGGTGGTAGAATGACAAGGTACAGGAGGTGATTCATGATAAGAAGACTGCATTTAAGGAGTGGCAGCGTTCCAACTCTCCTGAAGACAGACTGGAGTACATAGCAGCGAAACGTGCCAGCAAAAGAGCTGTAGCCAGAGCCCGCAGTGAAAGTTTATTACCTCTATATGATAAACTTGAAACTGTGGAGGGGCAGAAGCTCATCTACAAATTGGCACGTGCTCGGGATAAAGCGACGCAAGATATCACAAAATGTCTTTGCGTCAGAGATTCCCAGGGCAAGCTGCTTTGTAGTCATGCTTCTGTGAAGGAGAGGTGGAGAAGTTACTTCTTGGAGCTGCTGAATACTCAGCACCCGGGTAGTATTCCGTCTGAACCACCTCCTAACCTGGGACTTATTGCTCCAATAACCCTTGATGAAATTCGGAATTGTCTTCGACGCATGAAGAACGGCAAGGCGGTGGGACCTGACGATATTCCGATCGAAGCGTGGAAATCGTTAGGCTCTCGTGGTGTGCTCATGCTTACTGATCTTTTTAACCGCATTTTGAACACTGGGACGATGCCACATCAATGGCGGCACAGTTTTATTACCCCTATTTACAAAGGAAGGGCCAGTGTTCAAGATTGCGGTAGTTATAGGGGCATTAAGATTATGAGTCACACCATGAAGCTCTTCGAGCGCGTGATTGCCCTCAGGCTCCGCCGAGAGTGTACTGTCTGCGAGTGTCAATATGGATTTCAGCCAGGATCAGGCACTACGGACGCCATTTTTGCCCTCAGAATTTTGATGGAGGCACACAGGGAAAAGAGGAGAGCTCTGCATGTGTGGCATTCTTAGACCTGCAGACGGCCTTTGACTGTGTGCCACGTCAGTGTATCTGGTGGGCACTGCGATCCAAAGGGATCCCCGAATCCTATGTTGCTATTTTCAGAGACATGTACAACGACTCTGTTTTTACAGTAAGGACCGCTGTTGGCGATACCAAACCCTTCCCAATTACAGTAGGGGTTCACCAAGGCTCAGCTCTTAGTCCACTTTTGTTTAATGTAGTGCTAGATACTGTCACGGCTCACATCCAGAACCAGCCTCCATGGCTGATGATGTATGCCGATGACATAGTACTCATTGACGAGAACCGACTGATGCTGGAGCGTAAAGTGAATGCCTGGAAGGGTGCGCTTGAGAACGGTGGTCTTAAACTGAATGTGTCAAAGACCGAGTACATGGCTTGCGGGAACCCAGACTCGAGCACCATCCACATCGGGCCTGAGCCAGCCGTTAAGTCGGAGAAGTTCAGGTACCTTGGATCCATTATGCACGAGTCCCGAGGCATCGACTACGATGTTCACGCCCGGGTTAGCGCTGCTTAGGCCAAATGGCGGGAGGTCACTGGTGTGGTCTGCGATCGCAGAATACCGCCCAAACTCAAGGGGCTGATATACAAGAGCATGATCCGACCATTTCTTCTATACGGCAGCGAATGTTGGCCAGCATTATCTCGGCACACTCAGGAGCTTCACGTAACGGAGATGAAGATGCTGAGGTGGATGTGTGGCGTTACTCGGGCTGACCGCATACGCAACACATTCATTCGAGGTAGTCTTGGGGTCCGTGACGTAGCGGATAAGCTCCAAGAGCGTCGTCTGAGATGGTATGGCCACGTTTTGCGCCGGCCTAAAAACTACGTCGGAAGAAAATGCCTTGATATGTCTGTCCCTGGAGTAAGACCCCCCGGACGCCCAAGGAAGCGATGGCTGGACGTCGTGACGCACGACATGAGAGCCAATGGTCTAACCACTGAGGATGCTCAAGACCGTGCAAAGTGGAGTAGACTAAGTAGGAAAGCAGACCCTGGCAATAAGCCGGAATAATGCAAAGTGGAAGAAGAAGAAGAAAAAAAATAAAAATTTATAATTATATAGGCTACAGCTTCAAAACTTGGATCGATTAAATTTCAACTTGTATTTTATAGTTTGTGTAAAACATAATAATACAATTTTAAATTGGATTTTGAAATCTTAATCGAATTACTCTCATAAGTCGAGACGTCATAATCGAATAACTGATAAAACTGAACTCTTATAAATAAAAATTAAAAAAAACAGCTTACTGCACTGACTACGGGATAACTGTGTGTGGGATAGGAAACTTGATTCTCATTTATTTATCTTTATGTCTTTAATAAAAAACTAGATTTGCCTTTAAATTTACTTACTCATTCAAATATTTGCTTATCTTGCCGCCACTCTTCTGGTCAACCTCTTCAGCGGTAGAAGAAAGCTCTAACTTCTTGTTATTTTCATAAACACCAAGCACTAGACCTTTCTAAAATAATATATTATTTGAAATTATATAACCTATTATTGCTTATATTATATAATAATTCAATTATTTAAATTTATTAAAGACATTGCTGCTTGCCAGTGATTGGACTATACTATGTTTAGGTATGATGTGAATATTCCCCATATATTATTTGAACATACCTTCATTATCATATCATCAGTAGGCAGAGAAAACCTAGTGTCAAAACACTTTTTTCTCCATTTTTCACTGCTATTAGTTGAATTTTTGTTGAATTAAATAATACCTAAGCAGGGAACTAGAATTATTTTAAATGCAATTATTCCCCCAAATCGATGTCGAATCCACAATCATGGCGTAACAGTCACACGCTGTCTCACTGATACACGATGGCCTAATTTACTTCAAAAATATAAATCCATTTAATAACCTTAGCTCCTCCAGTAACAGATTGCCCTTGACTTTCCTTTTTCTCATCAGAATTAAGTTCACATGCAGTTTTCTTTCCCCTACTATTACTTTTATCAAGAATTTTGATAGAAATTGCCCTATTTCTTAATGAATTACAACTTGATAATAATTTAGAAAACATTATAAAAATATAATAACTTTCACACAAATGATACAAGATGATATGAGCCTACTAGATGAATTTAAAAAAAACTTATATTTAAATTACTTTAAACAACAAAAAAGAGTTTTCAAGTACAATAATATAAATACAATTCATACCTACTGTGTAAATATAATATTACATATATAGAAAGGAAAAAAGAACTGCTAATAGTAATAATATTTTTTAGCTGCACACTTTTTCCCATACAGCAGAAATGGGCACCTGCATACGAGGACAAGGACTGCTTGGGACTGGCAACCTAAGTGTAGACTGGAAAAAACAGTATATGCAATTATAGTACTTATCTTTATCACAGATAAAATAAAATAATAAATTATAAAGATTCTTTGAAGAAAATTTGTTTATTTAAAGTATTTATCAAAAACATCAATTTAATATTTATTTTTAGTCTAACAACATATTCAATTGAATACAATTTATGCATTTGATTGAGTAATTTAAAAACATCACCTCAAATATTATTATTACATCACTTTTATAATAATAATAATATACTGTATACATATATTTGTTTAAAAAATATATCCAATACTGTGCTTTCATTACAAACATTTTTCTGAACTATGACTCATCATCTCTTATTGCCTATATTAAGTTTAAATTTCGTTGTTTTAGGCACATGTCGAATAGTTAAAGATATTCTAGTATCACGGAAAATGGTTGTATATTTCACATATTTTTCAGAACACATATTTAAATTCATAATGGAGTCATCTAAATAATCTTCTTTCACTTCATCTATGCTATGCAAATAATAATGAAATAGTTTATCTTGTAAAACTAATAAACTTCTAGGTTCCAAAAGTATTGAAAATACAGGTTTTAAGGATGTATTGATCGATGAAAGTGGCTCAAAGAATTTTAAAACTGTGTATGAACCTACAGATATAGTTGTGATAGTAGGATAAAATAAATCTCCATCTAAATGTGGTAATATTCCTTGTTCAGGTAAGTATTCATTTACTAAAACATGATTAGGCTTGTTACCATTCATAAGATTCAAACTATGAATTTTCTCTAAATATTTTTGTAACCATTGCGGTATTTCTTCTGCTATCATTCCCTTGCTGTGAGGTATCCCACCCCAATTTTGTAGTCTCCTATTGGAAAGTTGGGTCCATTTTGGAATTGGTGCGGCATAAATATTTGAAAGAATAAATTTCTCTTCTTCTAAGGTTATAAATTCAGATATGTAGAAGGCAGTTGGATCTATCTGTAAAATGCAACAATATAGATTGTAGACTGTTGTCATAAAAATATTGTATAAAGTATTATATTCATCTTAAACTTACATTTGTAACTTTAAAATTGTCTATAAAAAAGTTATCTCTAATATTATCAATCATTTTGATTGAATTTGATAAATTATTAGTCAATTGTAATTCGACGAGCCCTAAATAATGCTTACATATCTTTAATATCCCAATAAGACTTTTTTTGTTTACAACGGTTCGCGGTTTAAGTAAATATGCATGTAAAATGTAAACAGTATCAATGATATTTTCAACCCAGTAGTGACAGTCTTGATATTTTTCATCTGTGACTGTTATTTTCGTAATTATTATAATATATTTTTATGTAATTTACTTTGTTAATCCATTAAATATCAATTTAACGATGTTGAATTTCTTTATTTAATGTAATAATTATATATTTTCCACTTCAAACTTAAAGTAATGATGAGAAACGTTTTGTTATTTCTCTGTAAAAAAATTTAAGTGAAAAAATTTCATCAAATAATTTCATATTCAATTGAGTCACATTGGAAATAATGTATTTTTAAATATTTAATTAATTTTTTTTATAAATAAAGTAATTTCTACATACACATTGTAACAATGTTACAAATTATTAAATAATGACGTTTGCATATAAAATCTATGCATTAACGAAACTTATACAGCTATCTTTTTGACAGGATTGGACAGGCGATAAAATGTTATTTGTTAATATTTTTTTGTAAATATCATTTAGATGGGTAAATATAGAATGTAATTAAAATGGGCGGCTGCATAGGAATAACTAGAAGTAGAAGTGGGCCCATAGAAGAATCGTCGGGAACGGTGTCGCGGCCTAATTCGGGTAGGTGGCCGACTGTCGCCGTGGAGACGTGCTTACTTAGACACTAAAGTGCTCTTTGTTTTAGGTGGATTAAGGAAGAACCAGTCGCTGTGTCACGAGACTATACGATGGAAATCTGATGTGCCATTAACTGAAGGTCAGTTGAGGAGTAAGCGTGACGAGTTTTGGGACACAGCTCCGGCTTTCGAAGGTCGAAAGGAGATATGGGATGCGTTGCGGGCGGCGGCTGTCGCGGCAGAAGCCATGGATTTCCAATTAGCACAGGCTATTCTTGATGGGGCTAGTGTCTCAGTACCTAATGGATACCTTACAGAGTGCTATGATGAATGGGGGACCAGATATCAGGTAAATATTCTCCACTTTTTATTATTTCCTTTAATAATTGTTTAGAAGTTCTTAGGTAATTTACTTTGAATACTTCTCTAAATAAATATATGCTATTGTTTTATATTTATTCATTATAATTTGTTATTGCTCTGATATCCAGAATATGTTTAAATTTTATTAATAGACACTCTTACCTAGTGTTATAAATACTAATATTATTTTTGTAAATAACACTTCTGCTATATTGTCCTTTATTTTGAAATGTTACATTTATTTAATACAACATCAAGTATATTACAGAAAACTGGTTTTATCTTTATAGATAAAAAACTGAACTCATTAAAATATTTTTAACAATATTTAATAATAATGGTCTTCCTTTTATTAATAAAGCACATTTTAATTTTTTTTTTACTTGACTACAATACACACAATATTGATTCTCTAGTATTTAATTATATAAAGCATTTTGTACTTTTGTATTCTAATTAAGTTCCAAACAATGTATTGCCTACATTATATTGTAAGTTAGTATTATTAAAGAAACCAAATACAAAAAAGATATGAGTCAGCTAACATAATTTATGACATTCCAAAGCAATGAGCAATTCATTTTAATTTATGATAAGTGATGGACATGTTCAATTTAATGTACTGGAACAAAATTTGTGTGGGAACTTTAAAAAGTCTCATTTAAGCATTTTAAAATATTATTGGTTATATATTTTGTGTCTTACTTATTTTTAAAAATTATATAAAAAATCAATTAATTCTTGTGACTATACTATAAAACAATAAAAACAATACTATAAATAAGGCTTTCAGAAAAAACAATCTGCTTTTTTTTGTTGATTTTTATATATAACACATTGAATCCCTCTTTGGTATCTCTCTGCTTGTCACTCTTCTTCTACATCAATATTACAAGCATGAGTATTTTGAAATTATATTAACAAAATATTATGTCACAACAAGTCCACAGGTATAGGTGGTATAAGAGAAAGTGTTTCACTGAGTGCATGTTGTATATTTATTCTTTTTTTTTTCTGAATTAATTAATTCATTCAAAACATTGCATCTTGAGACAATAAACTTGTAAGAATGTAATCAATTTCCTATATTCCTTCATGGCTGACAATGTAAAATATTTGATTTCCTATTCCTAATTAGACCAAGTGTGGCACTCACTGGGTTTTACTAGATTTTTATATTTACCAATTTATCACTAGCTTGGAACACCATAATAGATGGACTGACTGACTTTTGAAAATATAAAATTATCAATTTTTGTTTTTGTATACAACATCATGCATGATAATGATGTGATGTTATACAAATAAATTAATAAGTAGCTTCATACTGTATGTTAGAAAGCATCTGTGTTAAGACACCCCATTCTATGCTCTCCGTTCATTTTTTGAGACATTGCATTGTGGAGTGGTGGATATAAATGCCCAATTTTTTCTAGTAGAGCAAGGAAATGAAAATACTTCATTCGCCTGAGTGGTAATCGAACCCACAATCGTCGCGTTTACGGAGATGAGCCGCTGCGCCACTATAGCACTACCTAATTAAATTGAACTTTTTACAAACAGTTATTGTATATTCCAGGTACCAATATACTGCCTATCAGCACCTATCAACATGGTCAAGGAGGCAAGTGGGAGAGATTCACCGGCGGAGTGCTCTGAACCAGTGGAGGGGGGAGTGACTCTAGCTTTGCGCCTGCGTCTGTCGACTGGCGGACCAGATCTGGATCTGCCTGTTAGTTCTAGACACACCATCGCGCACTGTAAAGCGAAGTTACATGTAAGTTTGACTTTTAAAGTTATACTACTTTCATAACATAAGCATCATGAGAGTGAACTTATCAATGAATGATAGTGAATGCAGTGGTTATTGCATAGTTGCATACCTGCAGGCTACCTGCTGCTTCTATAACACAGGGCTGGTACTGATGCTGCTATTGTTGGAGAAGAATGGAAGAGACATGATTGCTCAGGTCAGCTTAATTGACTGAATCCACAATGAAGATATATGACGTGAAGCGGTAATAGTACATAGTATCGGTAGTGCAGAGAGAGCGTTAGCAGGGCGCGGGCATATGGCGCTCCGTTCTCTCTGGCTTTACCATGTTGGGGTGTGAAGGTAAAAAAAAAATATGATCATCTCGACCTGCTACATATTTTTGATATAATAAGTAAATAAATAAATTAATTAAGTAGTAGAATAAATAAATGACAAAAACAGAGATGTATGTATATTTAGTATAAACTTAGGACGAAAAAATTAATAATTTATTAATTAAATATAAATTAAAATTAATAATTAATTTATTATTTATATATAGTTAAGTGGGTGCAGGTTTTATATAATTACAGGCTAGACTGAGATATATTAAAACGATAATCGTAATGTAGCCTATAGCCCCTCTCGATATATGGACTATCCAGTGCTTCCTGAAATAAGTGTGTTAAATAATTCTATAATTCTTCCTGAAATAAGAAAAAAACAAAAAGTTTGTCCGTGAGTGGGGAATGGACTCTTAACACTAGGTTTTCTCTTATTATCCTGCTACGTAAAAAATATTTTAATAGCTTGTTACGTAACACATAACAAGCTATTAAAATATTTTTTAAGTTATATTTAAACATCCTATTTTTTTCATTCTAGGTCCAAGAGAATATAGAGCCGTACAGACAGCGCTGGTTCTACGGCGGGAAGCTGCTCGGCGACAAGCTGCCGGTGGAGGAGGCGCGCATCACGCCCGGGTACGTGGTGCAGGTCATCGTCGGAGACCAGCTCCAGCCCAGCTAGTCGGCAGGTGCGTGCTCTCGTCACACACACACACACACACACACACACGGACAGCGACACAGTTAGTACATTTATGTGTTACTTACAGAAATACCAATGAGGGAATATGAACGGTGACAGTCCACAGACTCAGCGGAGACTGCGAGTGATCCTAAATCAGTATCGTGACCGGTGTGCGAGCACTATATTAGTTTATGTTTACATTTTGTTTTATTATATGTTGTCACTAAATATTTGAATCACTGGAAAATAATGCTAATTGCATATAGATGATATATATGTGTATATGTATGTATGGTAATTCTTTGTGACATTAGGGTTTTTGAATTTAGAATTTTTTTTTTATTTATGGTCGTAGTAGATGGAATATTTAAATGGTTTTAATGAAATATAGTGACATGTTTGTCCAAAGGTCGATAATCGATCGCTAAATTTAAATTGATACAGCATATGCCTATAATTATTTTATTGCTATAATTATTATTGAAGTAGCATTATCAAATTACCTTTTTAGTTCTTCACATTAGTAATATAATAAAAATATAAAGATTTTTGTCTGATCTGTCCGTCCGCAACTTACTGCCTATTCTCATACACACGCACACACACACACACACACACACACATATATATATATATATATATATATATATATATATATATATATATATATATATGTATATGTATATGTATATGTATATGTATATGTATATGTATATGTATATGTATATGTATATGTATATGTATATGTATATGTATATGTATATGTATATGTATATGTATATGTATATGTATATGTATATGTATATGTATATGTATATGTATATGTATATGTATATGTATATGTATATGTATATGTATATGTATATGTATATGTATATGTATATGTATATGTATATGTATATGTATATGTATATGTATATGTATATGTATATGTATATGTATATGTATATGTATATGTATATGTATATGTATATGTATATGTATATGTATATGTATATGTATATGTATATGTATATGTATATGTATATGTATATGTATATGTATATGTATATGTATATGTATATGTATATGTATATGTATATGTATATGTATATGTATATGTATATGTATATGTATATGTATATGTATATGTATATGTATATGTATATGTATATGTATATGTATATGTATATGTATATGTATATGTATATGTATATGTATATGTATATGTATATGTATATGTATATGTATATGTATATGTATATGTATATGTATATGTATATGTATATGTATATGTATATGTATATGTATATGTATATGTATATATATATATATATATATATATATATATATATATATATATATATATATATATATATATATATATATATATATATATATATATATATATATATATATATATATATATCACTATTGTATTTTATCAGTGATTTAAATGTTTAACAAAAAAACATTCTATTATTTTGTTCCGATAATTTTCTGTAATATTTTTATAAATTGATTGATAAAGGATAAAATTAAAATGATGATGATGATGTTAGATATCGATTAATATCAACCTGATTTTACCATAGTTTCGATTTTATTTCACAATTATTTAGTTTGTTATTCCTATTACAATCGAAAATACGAGAATATTCTAAATCTGGCTCTAAATTAACAGTTAAGACGGAATAATGGACCTAATTGTATTAGTAGAGATTGTAGAAACGCCGCTATGTAAATAAAAATGCTTATATAAATAATATTATATTGTTAAATTAATTATCTGTGCGCTTGCTGTTCTATGCGTATTTGAAAATACTTTAAATAAAAATGATGGAATTTATTGGCATTTAAAAAGTTTAATTGGATTGAAAATAAGAATTTTCAGTTTATTCTAATTATAGTACTACTATGCACTAAGAATTAATATATAGTCATTTCAACCATATATACTTTGTCTATACATGTGTCATAATGTGTGCTAAAATTATGAATTAATATTTCCAATGCATTTACGAAATTTTTTCACCTTATTATATTATCCGTGATTATTATTTATATTATCCGTGAGCAATGATCCAAATTGTACGTCACAAAAATTTTGCGACAATACTGCAATTTAAACTCGCTGTATATGATTTTATTTATCGAGTTTAGGATTTCCTATACAATGCCCCAAAATATGTAAAATTTTATAATATTTATGAATAATTTTGTCGGTGACAAAAAATTACTAATTTATAAATATCGATTTTAGTATCGATTTTTATTATTATGTTTATCCAGCCACGTGCAAAGTCGCTTTCTCACTGCCATTTTATATAATCTTATAGTTTATATTTAGTAACAGACAAATGAAACCCGAGCTTTGGTTAAATATCAATTGTATAAAAACGTAAAAATCATTGAATTATTTTTGATTAGAGCTTACTAATATCCACTTAATTACACTGTACAAAAATGTTATTACCATATTAATGTGTATTATATTTATCTCACTATCATTTATGTGTGCTGGAAAGTGTGCTTCGAGCTTTTTTATATCTCTAAAATCGTCTATATTTTAAAATTATATATATATATATATATATATATATATATATATATATATATATATATATATATATATATTTAATCTTTATAGGTTCACATTTGTCCGCGTTGTTATAAAAATTCATATCAGGATATATATGTAATATAGTATAATATAAGCCAAGCGATTTATTTCAGCCAGTGTTATTTAATTGGCAGAACTAATTAATGAATAAATTAATTAAAATTATTATAAGATTTTTGTGTTTAATATATAAATACGCTTTGATATCACTCGAGATAGTTTAAAATAAATTTAAGTGAATTATCAAATTAAATATTTGTATATTTTAAAAATATCCCTTATTTTATTGTGTTAATATTAAATATTTTTTTTCTTTTTTTATTTGAAATGTAATATTTTAGTTAGATGAGATTGAGTTAATTTGAGATAGTCGTGGGTTCGAATCTCTAACTTTAATATATTATGTATTGCATTTACAGATATATATCCTAGTTTTGGTTAAGTCTATTAGTTATATTTACAGAGGGAGAGTGAAGAATGGATAGTTATTTTTCGTTTCTTTGTAAATTTTTGAGGAAAATTCTTGTATTTAGTTCATTATTTTTATTGAAATGGCCATTTTTTTTTTATTTACATTAAATCAATATTGTAAATTTATAAATTTTTAGATTATTTTTAAATTAGCGCTTAATATTAACAAATTGAGGCTTAATTTTTAAACAATAATTAATTAAAACTGACATTTAGTTACCATAGATAAAAAATATTACAAATTATATATTGAAAATGTTTTTTTATTTTGTTTCTCCATAAGACATCATACATTCTTTATATCCTAATGAATTTGAGATTTAGTTTTTTTATAAAAATAATTAAATCTATTGTAGTGTATTATTATGTATTCATATATGTATGTATATATATATATATATATATATATATATATATATATATATATATATATATATATATATATATATATATATATATATATATATATATATATATATATATATATATATATATATATAAAAATCACAGAGTAGTAAACTTTATAATGCTTAATTAAAAAGATAGAAATAATACATTGTGACGTCATAAGTTATTTTGAGAGGAACAAACGACATGTGCCTTGTTTATTTCTAATTCTATTAACATATTTTTTTAGATATCCTTTTTAACTTTATTCATTATTATATATGCTATATTAGAAAGCTTCCTATAAGAATTGCTTGATTTTTTCTTTACGAAAATAATGACAGTAAAATATTTTATATTCATTTCAATATTTATAATTATATCGATGTTTTCAAATGATAAACTGGAAATTGAAAAATGAACTAAATACTATATAGAGTATATTTGTTGAATTCTCAGAATTATAATGATTATTAATAGATTGGTATAGGTTTGATTCCCGTTCAGAGGAATTAATTATTTTGTTTGCAACATTCTGCCATTCAATAGACAACTTCACACAGATTATAGGACCTAGGACCTACCGTTAAAAACAATCACCACATTTTTTTTTAGCTGGAAAATCAAAAACTGCTATTTTGAGTTGTCACTTTTATTTGGAATTGTCGGTGTATGAGTAATTTTGTTATAATCTGTACGAAATGCTAGCAAAGGTTGTTATTTTAGAGTTTGTATTTCATTAACTTTATATGGAACCATAGTAAATACATTAATGAAATAATGATATATTATAAAATATAGAATTTGTTCGCCATTTCATATAGTTTAAATGAATTTGTTGTGAATTGTGAAGCATTTATGTAGTATTGCTCTTATGACGTTTAGCCTAATCCTCTAACGCCAGTCCTGCACGCTAATAGATATCTTTTTTAGTTCTGGCACAAAAAATAATGTTATAATGTTTTTGCTATAAAATGAAGGAAAAAAAAAAGATAAATAAGTGTCTCTGTGTATTTTATTTTGTTTTATTGCGTTTATACATTGAAAAGTAATAGATAAGGAGTTTACTTCTATCCTATAATATAGATTAAATATATACATATGTATATATATAAAACAATCATTGTAACTAATACGGGTGTAATCCAAAATAATATACTGTCTGTGCAAAATGGAACTGCTCAACAACTTAATCTTATATACAAATATTGGTTCTAACCGAGCTTGATGGTCATAGGCTTAATTCCCACCTGGGTGTATTTATAATTTATAGTATAGATGTTACGTTTTCTGGTAATATGAAATTTTATGTCATCTCTTCATTGGAAAATGAATTAATCATTAATATCATTATTACCTCTTGTTTGAAAGAAATTAAAGGAATTGATAACTATTTATATTATTTATTTGTGAAATGGTCCACTATAGTCAGAAATGTGTATAGTTGAATATATTATGTTACGGTTAGATTTAAAAAAAAAACATTGTTCGTAATATACATAATTGTTTAATATATAATAATACATAATAGAATTATATAGTGCTGAAAAATAAATATTTTTGAAATGTATAGTAATTTTTTTTTTAAATTTTAGTAGCAAAATTGAAGCATGAGTTGTTTAGCTATTCTATTTCACGCTTGAATTAAATTACTTATATTTCTAATATAAAAATAATATATAAATCCTTATAATATATACTTTATCAGGTATTTATTTTGTTATTAAACCTGTATATTATAAAAATTTTAACATATAAAGTGCTGTAAAAAAACTGGTATTATGCTATAAAGATATTTTTGAGTTTATATATATATATATTTATAAATATATATATATATATATATATATATATATATATATATATATATATATATATATATATATATATATATATATTACTTCAGTTACAAAATGTAAGTTTCAGTGCCAATAATTGATACCACTTGGATTTTCATTTATTTTAAATATTATCAAATAGTAATATTAATTATGTATATAGAATGTTTGTATTATCCACAGACTATACGCGTGTTGTATATGTTTGATTGAGAACACTATTTTTTTGTTATCTGTGACGTTGACATTTCATTGACAGATGGCGCTACTCTTGTGATTATTCGACAATAATTTTTGAGTTGGGCACATCTGTAATACTTGTGTATACTTTATTATAATTAAATAAGTTAAAACTGTCTCAAAATTAGACAAAAAGAGAAACTTTGAATGAGAAAATATATATTTATATAATAGCAAAATTTCCTAAATATGCTTCATCTTATATTCCACGCCATCTGTTGATGAAATTATATGTAAATTGTATGGGGACTTCTTTTACACCGACATGCTTTTTAAATATCTTTACATATACAGAAAATATATGTTCTTATTTTTTTGCTTTAATGATTTGTCAGTATCGGTGTGAGAGGCGGCCGGCGCGTGTACATACAATAGTAGCGTGTGTAAGCAATATTAGCATTTTAAATTTTCAAATAAAAACACCTTGTGAATAACCTTATGAGTTTTTCATTTATATTTGTACCTGACAGACAGACAGTGAGGAGAGAATACGGGTCACAGTACACATATCAACTCGGAAACTGTAACGTAAACGTACATTCGTTCCGATTCGACCGTTGGTGAGCCGGTCCCGAGCTGACATGTGTGCTGTGACCCTGAGGCATTTAACACTGGCGTGGGCGTCGGTTTGGTGCAGGTTGTCACTTGAACTATAGAGAATTTTTTTGCTAGCTTTTTGCTGTATCTCGCATCACAATGGAGTAGGCGAAGAGATTTTCCTGAATGGAAAAATGAATATAATTCATTCCGCTAAGGGTGGATCTAAGTTATAACAAAGGAGATTAAATATAAAATTAGTATATTTTAACCGACATCCCGTGTATCTAAAAACTTTGATCATAAGAGCTGATAAAGTAAGGTAAACTTCGGCAAGCGTCCACTACCAAGTCGTAAACTCGCACTCGCTGTACCGGCGAGCCGATACGGTTATATTATAATATATTGCTATTATTAATGGTAAAAAAAAACAACATTTACTAACAAAACGTTTAATTTAACACTAGCACTACATTATAAATACTGTTTATTATGTCTCTGTCAGAAAGCTAAACAAAAATATTAATTGTAACCAATAAAAACAGATTGGGAGTTTTTAGATTAGTATAAAATATAAGATTTGTATTTAAGCGTGCCAAGAAATGCGATTAGGTTTTAAACATGCGATACTTATTTAAATTTTAGAAACAAATGACAACTTCGACTCGCCAGAGTAAACTGCATATTTGTATTCCCCCCAATAAATAATTGGACGGAAACTACATTTTTTACGCTTGCTATAACTTAGCCTATAGAGAGGCAAAAGAAGTTTCCATACATTTCACTTTACTTACAGTGTAAATAAATAACATTTAAAAAAAAACCACATTTTGTAACATTTTTTATATTTTAAATCCTGACTCTATACAACTATAAAGGATTTCTTCAAAGTCTCTATTCAATTACTTGATAAATATAAAATAACACGGACAAACTGACTTCATCATCCGGGCTGGATGCCTGCCTAAATCATATACAAACATACATATTATCAGTTGTTCGTTCGAACACTCTACTTAGGTATATATTTGAGTAACTTAATCTCATGTGTCAGCCAGACGGCCAGAGTGAGGAGCGCCAGCGAGCCCGACTGGTGCGCCGCGGCCAGGGGCGTCGGGACGTAGTGCAGGAGGGTCATTATACCCAAACCCACCTGGAACAGGAAGAAATGTTACTGTCAGTAAAAAGAAGTTACGTTATTTCCCTCATATAGCAGGGCAGGTAGTTCCAGGGTCCACCTACCTACCCTGTTAAAACTCTCCGTTCTCGATAATCTTTCTTATTTTGTGACAACATCGCCACATTGCGTTGGAGTGTCAGAACTCAACGGTGCGTTTTTACGTTTGCCTTGTTACCGGAGTGAGTGAATGAAATTAATTCAATTCGTCAAGTGAGAATCGAATCCACGGCCGTCGCGTTTGGCTTATATAAAGATAAAATGTTATTTTATAACATAAAGATGAGATAACTGATATTGCATAATTATAAAATGATACGCAAAAGTGATAAAAAGGAATTCGGAACAGATATTCTCGGTCAAAGTAAAAATATCCTAGTTAATTATTGAACCTAAACCTAACCTCAAGTTAACTGTTCATCTCCTGTCAAGATCATTTTGCTTCGAAACGTTCCGAAACGCTTTCCTTTTTATTTAGTATACTATTCTAATAGTTTCTGGGGGCGATGTACCATTAGGGAACGCGTCCCCAAGATGATGGATCGGGTGGATGGTGGACTCGGCAGATATGTCGGGTAAGAGGGAAATACAATACCTCCCGCGGACCAAACAGGCCGGTGAAGAACACTCTGTCATCAAATCCCAGCAATGAGCTTCTTCAAAATATTGGAAGGCGAGGTATATGCAGTGCTGTGCGTTTAGGCGGCGCCTATACTTGAACATAAAAGTACAGCCTTAACAACAGCTGACAACCGGCCGTAAAACATTATAGTCAAACATTTCCTCCTCGTAAAGATGAAGAAAGGCAGCGACTAATGCCAGGGCCACAAGTCCCCTGCAAGCGACGACGGCAACGAGAGTGCGACATATGAAGATTACGCTAGGGGCGTCCCCCATAAGTGACGAAATATATGGTAAACGTGCAAACAAGCAAGCGCATAATTCTGTCTAGAATACGATTAGCCGATTCTTGAATTGAGGCATTCAAGAAATAAGCGTGGACAAAGTCGAGAAAGCAGTCACACAGATAGAACAATAAAGCGGTAGGTCCGGATAATATACCTGCAGATCTTTGGAAAGTTATACAATCAGCTCCTATACAATGGCCTACATCACTTTTCAATGCTAGCTAAAATCTCGGAATCATGGCGACGTAGCTTTACTGTGCCTCTATAAGAACAAGGGAGAAGTAAGCGACTGCGGAAATTACAAGCTAACATCTCACACACAAAAAATTAGGGAGTGCATATTATACCACCCGCCTTAATCTTATATCCATGTCATATAATTAATGTGGTTTTACACCAGGTTGAGCAACCACTGATGCAGTACAAGCTCTAAGAGTCCTCATGGAAAAGGCCAGGGCCAGCAAAGAAGATCTTCACATTGTTTTCATAGATCTTGAGAAGGCATTTGACAGAATACCTTCATGAACTTGCCGACACACTACTCAAAGAAATTACTGGAGATTGTACAGGATAGGGTCAACATGAAAACAGGCATAGTTCCAAAGTCAATCAAGGAAGAGAAATGGTGGGGACCCCAGCAGAGCAACTGGAATCCGGTGAAAGTGGAGTCCTAAATACCATTAAGCATCTCTAGTAATTTCTTTGAGTAGTGTGTCGGCAAGCTATGGAAATGCAAGGAATACCAGAATATGACATCAATCTGGTAAGAGACATATGATCGCATCAGCACACAAGTAAGAAGTCTAGCTGAAACCTATGTACCATTTGAAGTTGGGAGTACATCAAGGCTCTGCACTAAGCCCGCTCTTGTTTAATCTATCAATGGACTACCTCCGAACATGCCCAGACTAGTCCTCCTCGGTGTATGTTGTACGCCGACGACAATGCGTAGAAACAATGCAATACATCCTTGATAACTAGAAGCAAGCACTAGAGGGGAATGGCCTACGCATTAGCGGAAGCAAAACCGAATATAATGTAAATACTGATCAACCAATCCAAATCTAAACATTTTCATATACATCGACGGAGAATCATTGTTGAAGGCCAACATTTTAAATATTTATATAATATATCTGAATACTAAGTGCCGACCTATAGGGAAAATGCTGCCTGGGAAAGTGCGGAATGCTCTCGAGTGTACTTTGTGACCCAAAAATGCCAATACAATTAAAAGGTAAAGTGAAAACGTTGGGCGGTGATAAAACACCATGTACAAAAATATCACGTTAATGAAATGAAAAAGTTTCAATGGGCTGCAGGAGTCCACTGCAATGGCATCTGATGAGAAAGGACGAAGGTAAAGCCGTAACAACTGTCTCGGCTATCCCGGACACAAGAAAGAGTAGAGGGCGACCACAGTCCACGTGGTGGACAACCATTGCCAAAGATCTGGCGGACCTGCCCATCTAGACTACATCTAGACAACCACCCATGATAGTCTAACTTGGCGCCAGAATACGAGGATGGTCTCAAACAAAGGGAAAAGGCACGGACAAAGAAGAAACGATCCTATTCTAATAGTTTACGGCGCTTTGCCCTTATTTGCTTACTCCACCTCGCTTAGAGCTAGTGGACCGTAGTGAATGGACCGACCTGCAGACAGGCCACGCCGGCCGCCGCGTGCACCACCCGCCGGGCCGCGGGTGACAGCCCCCCCCGCGCCCGCGCCCGCCCCCGCCGCGCCTGCGCCCACAGCGCGCCCACCGCCAGCAGCGTGCTGGCGCCCAGCACGCGGTGGTCGAACTGCACCGTCGTGGGGTTCTCCGTGAGGTTGCGGGCCGCCGGCGACAGCGCCAGCACGTCGGCGGGGACCCAGCTGTCGCCCATCTTGGGGAACGAGTTGTACACCAAACCGGCGTCCAGACCCGCCACGAACGCGCCTTCGGAAAGTGAAAATATCATTTTTAAGATGCTTTATTTATATTTAACATGTAAAATGTTAAATTATAATTAACTGGGTAAGAGGGAATCTTTCCCTCAACCCCTATTAAATAAATAATTTAATTCATTCATAATTTCTTAAAATAATATATATAAAACTTTTTACTTCTTTCAAAGAGTTATTCCAGACTAAAAAAAATATTATATATGAGCCTGTCACTAACCTGAAACAGCTGTAAGAAAAACCAACGCTTTCACAGTGTGAGCCAAAATGGTTACATTCTTCAGTTCCGTCACTTTGCTTAAAGTAGCTTTTATAGGGAAAGGGCGAAGCACCCTTAGGGCTCCAGCTACGAGCATTGAGTACAAAATAAAGGCAAGGCTAAGATGTGCGGCTAAACGGTACTGAGACACGCGCGGTACGTCTGAGGGTCCTTGGAAACGGTCTTCTAACCCTGACTTTACCATGTACCAACCCATTAGACCCTGGAAATTTAATTTTAAATTACCTTTTTTGTTGGGTTTTAGCCTATAATGTATATTTATTTACGTTAATTATATTTGCTTTTGTGCTTTAATGCAGCTAGAGTGTGTTCTAGTAAACCTATATATAATATACAAACTGTATTTATTATATACATTATTCGTTCATTCGATTCTGCAGATGCAAAACTTACCGACAAAAACGTTTAAATTTACAAATATTTTCATTTTCTGTGGTAAATTTAGAAATGGTTTGATATATTTCGATGTACGAGTATACCAGTCATTCGGGGTACTTTGCCATCTTATGTGTCTATTATTATTTATTACCTATAATGAAACTAAACTAACCTGAGCGGCAACCAGCGCGCAGTACACCGCCACCCTCCCCTTCATCCCCTTGTCCAGCCTCCCTCGGACCCAGAAGTATACCGCTGGCAGGAAGACCGCGGCCCCTATAGCGCGACCCCACGACCGATGCGCGAACTCCATGTACCAGATCCATTTGAACTCGTTTAGGGTTATATTCATGTTCTTACTGAGATAATTTGAAATAATACCATGTCACAATTGGTGCCGAAATTGAAGGACCCTATTTTCTAACTGATTTAAAAATGGATTACTTTGTAAATCACTAACTACTCAATAACTAATGAATATAGAATCTCTCTGTATATACTGTTTATAAAATAGGTGTGTGAAGCTGAAAAAAAAATTAGAATAAACAAAAACTATCTTAGCTTCACACTTTGCCCACAGCCAGACTCCTGGAAATCCAAACTCCTTTGATACCATAAATAAGGTTTCTCTTGCGTTAAAATATGCTTGAGTTAAAATATGTTTAAATATATTTAATCATATATACATATTAACATAGACTAGAGTAGACTATTTCATACAAAACTAAATATTTACTCACTATTTATATTCAGGAAACTGTTGATACTTTTCAAACTCAGTTTGCCATTGGTCTTCTGTCCTCGGAAGCTTCTCTCCTAAAAGCTTCCACGTGACCATTGACAGCCCCGACTCAGTTAAACGTGTCACTCCACCTGAAATAATTAAAATAGTTAATGATATTATAATCAATAATATGTGTTAGGAAAATAATAAAGAAAATATTTGATTACAATAATATAAAATAATTATTTTAATTGATCTAATTTAAAAAAAATATATAAGCAATCATTTGCTTATATATTTTACTTGAAATTAAAATATAATAATTGGCCAATTCGCAAAAATATATCTATATAATTAGTAAAAAAAAAATTAATAAATTTTGGATAATGCAATAGATTGTGCTATAAAATAAAACAAAAATAGTTTTGTGTATTTTTATTTACTTTACACTAAATTATTTAAATTATACAGTATATATACATTGCGCATTACAAATTGCTAAACATTGATCTACAATTATCTAAGTAAGTAACTAAGTGAGTATTAATACCTACAGTCTGATTTTTATATATATATATAAATATATATATATATATATATATATATATATATATATATATATATATATATATATATATATATATATATATAAATATATATATATATATATATATATATATATATATATATATATATATATATATATATATATATATATATATATATATATATTTTTTTTTTTTTTCTATTATAAATTAATAAAAAAATACTCATTGCTTTTATAAATACTTGATATTTTAGTCAGAAAAAGAAATAAAAAACAATTATAAAAAGTATAAGTATTTAATTTAAAGTAAACTCTAATTTATTTCCCATAAATATTTTTCAATAATTATTAAGTAATATTATTGAATAATAAACACAATTTTCCATACAACATATTAGAATTTTCTGTTTTTATATTATTATTTCAAAGGACTTATTAGGATTTATTCATAGGATTTATTTTGAAATATTATTTTCACCTTTAAATTTCATTTTTGGGATGTAATTCTTTTTAATTAGTTTTACAAGCAGTTCAAACTAATAACTATGCTTTTAAAGTTAAAACATCCTTCATAACATTATACTATTATATAAAAAAATAATTTACAATTAATTAATTGTGCAATCATTTGTAATAACATAAGTTTTTATTTTAAGCCAAAAATTAAGTCTCAATTTTTATATAAAGATTATATTACAAGATATACCTAAAGTTAAACACCAATCAATTCAAAATAGCCAAAATATATATAGTAGTTCAAATATACATATAGAATAAAATTTTTGAAAAATATCTTTCATTTACTTCCATTAGTACTACTTAAAACAATATTAACAATATAATAAACAGAGTACAATAATATTAAATATCCAGCTACCATACCTAGTACAACTGCAGCAAAGACCATTCCGCTGCATCCTAAAAGCCAATAACCAACTGCTTTAGAATCCTTGGGCTTTGAAGATGTATAGAATCTGGCTAAAATTCCATTTGTCTTGAAAATATTTGTAAGCTGAAATTTCATATATAAGGCTTTAGTATAGAGAAAATCACTATGAATATGTTTTGAGTAAAAATAACTATTAAATAAATGTAATAAAAAGAATACTGGTTTGATATTATATAGTTTTCCATTACTAACAGCATTGGATTTCTGTTATAAGATATACAGTGGTAATGCCTCTTAGAAACATCTAAGTGTCGTAATATTTGCGGATTGTTAGCTCTGTGCTTACCCTGCTATAGGTGAGAATAGAGCGAAGCTACATATAAATCAACTAACTTTATAATATTTCTAATGGACAGAGAGTAAAGAGCAGTGTACTAACACTAGGTTCCGCTTCTTTGCGTAAAGTTAAGAGGTAAAAAATTATATTGTAAACTCATTGGTACAAACCCTAAATCCTTTATTTAATCCAGTATTGTTGTTCTTAATCGGAGTCATGAGTTTCCTTGTAACTAATCGACTGTGAATACTTGTGTTAGACACCAATAACTTGCTCGGCGCTACCCTTAGAGGTTGTGCACAGCGGCACAAATTTGAAATAAGCAGCATTTTTACTGAAGCTAAAGTCATAAATACATTTTGTAAGTCTAAGTAACAAATAAAATTATTACTACGCTATCGATTGATAATTATGTCAAAATATAATTATACAAACCTTAACTTTTGTATTAAAGATAAATAAATATGAATATTAATTTAGTAACTTAACTAAAATATTATTTTATCTTACATTTAACACACAAACAATGGTTATAATATTGATGTTTTATTAATTTTATATTAATTACATGAAATTATGAAATAGTTACAACAATGCACTGTTAGTACTTAGTACTTAGTAGTTTCATTCCCACAATAGTCCACGATATTTTGACAACTGAATATTGACAGTGACATATGATAATGTTTATTTTTAATTATACGAAAACCACACGAGAATCTAGTTTTGATTCCAAAAAAATTATCATGTTTCTAATTCTCTATAATCATTAGACAATGCTTTAATATTCAAAAGAGCATTTTTAAATTCTCCTTCTTCTAGGCCTTCACCGACATAATGATGGACAAACGCTCTCTTTGCATACATTAAACTAAATTTTTTGCATATACGTTCCCAAGCAACTCGAACTGCAGAAGAATTTGATACCATTACAACAGCCTTTTCTAATGCTGCTAAATCACCACCCGGAACAGTTGTTGGAGGCTGATAATTAAGCCCAATCTGGAAGATATGTTTAATTGATATGAATATTCATATCAATTACACAAAATACTTAAACAAAACATAAAAAAAATTAACTGGATATGAACCCGCGTTTCAAGGAAACTAAGCCATACGTTAGCATCAAGCTCCGTTGAAAATCTTATATGCTTTTTATAACTTATACGTTGTTAGTTACTCTGTAGGGAGATTTTTACAAATATCCACAGATTACGGCTAAGTTTATCATTTGGCAAGAGATAGTGGTATTTTTATTTATTTATTAAATATTAATCTACACAAAAGAAAACATAAGAATAATAATATAATCATAAAAATTATCCCACTACAAATATATGTTAAAACAAAATATATTACCTTAAATCCTGTTGGTGACCATTCTACAAACTTTATAGATCTCATCCCTTTAATCCTTGCTATAGCAGCATTTATATCACTTGGATTAACATCTCCCCTAAATAGTAAGCAACAAGACATATAATTTCCTCGCCTCGGATCGCATTTGATCATTTGGTTCGCTGGTTCGTAGCAAGACATCATTAATTGTTGTACCGACAAAGATTCATGAGAAGCTCTTGATGGAGGCAAAAATGGAGCAAATGTGACTAGAGGATAATGTATTCTTGGATACGGAATCAAATTCGTCCGAAATTCTACTAACTCAACATTGAGCGAACCTTCGAATCTCAAAGAAGATGTCATGCAAGATACCACCTAAAATAATTTTGTTATGAATAATTATTTGGTATTAGTAGTGCGTGTTCATTTCCACAACTTGACGTCTATCCGCCTATTTTGCGTCAGACGGGATGGCATTAGTCGGCCATCTCAGCTCCACGAGGAATCCCGGTAGATCCCAGTGGGCTGAGATGTTTTGCCCTGTAGATTGCTACCCCTGGACAGCGTAGAAGCACGTGGACAGCAGTAAAGTAAAGCCGCCTCTATTTAAGCATAATATCTTAATATGTTATGAATAAAACATTTTTATTTTTAAACAGAGGTGGGCTTATTTATGGAGTAGGATGTGTGTTGGTGATGTTTGATCAATACGGGCACAGCGGTGTTTGTTGGCGCCGGCCACCCTTCCTTCGATGAACCTATAGTTTTTCAGTTTAACCCCATGTAAAAATCTCCGATTTGTGATAAAAAACAAATCCTCGACTAAATTTGAATATCATCTTAATTAATGTTTAATTAAGTAAATAAAATTAAACGATGAAAGATATTCTACAGAATTCAGATTTAGTAATTTATGAATCTAACTTAATATTTCTTAAAATTGTTAAAAAGCTCTTACACAAGAGTATTGGGATATATCGACGCAATATGTTATAATACATGGTAAAATACTACTTAACAAAAATACCTGAGCCATCAAGCGATTTAAATTTGTATATGTGGGTCTCGGTACATCTAAAAGTCTACCCAAAATATCATATAAAGCTTCATTGTCAAAAATGAAGCATACATCTTCGGTATCCATGCACGCATGAGTTGTCAATACAGCGTTGTAGGGCTCTACTATAATTGGTGAAATTTTTGGGGCTGGATATATAGCGAATTCTATTTTAGATAGTTTTCCATAGTCACTCGATAATCCATCAAGCAAAAGTGGTGTGAATCCTGATCCTGTACCACCACCGAATGATCGAAATATTAAAAATCCTTGTAGGCAATTACATTCTTCTGCTGTCATTCTTATACGATTTAGAGCTAAGTCTATCATTTCTCTTCCAACACCAAAATAGCCACGAGCAAAATTACTTGCTGCATCCTCCTTTCCAGTTAATAATGAAGTAGAACGAAAAAGGTGCCGATATGCACCTGTTCGAATCTCATCTAAAAATGTGATATCGTTAGTACTATTAAGTTTTTAAATAGCATATCAAATTAAAACATTGAAATAGTAATAAATTTATTATACCTATAGGTGTAGGTTCTAGATCAATCATAACGACCCGTGGAACCACTCTCCCAGCGCCAGTGGAAATAAAAAAAGGTTCATAACTGGTATTATCAGCATAAGCCAATATGCCGTCCGACGTGATGCCATGTTCTAAACAATATAATTCCCAACAAGCATTTGCAATCTGGACACCCGCTTGACCAATATGAATTTGAATAACTTCTTTCTAGAATATTAGAAAATATTGTTTCATATATTTATTTTTCAAACATATAAAATTATTTATATTTACAAAATATGCACTTTCGTCATTGTATCTTAGGCCTTTACTTATTTCACTAATAATTTTGAAAAATAAAAGTTATTCCTATTCAGGATCTACATTTTATACTTGTTAATTTTTCATAATAACAAACATATTTGATGTAAATTTGTTTGATTTCTGAAATCTATTTAGCTACGTCAATAGAATAACCTCAAAGTATATATATTTTTTTATTTCAGTGATGTATGTTTTGTAATATTTACATCTAAATACCCTGTAGTACATTTAAAATTTTCTTTTCTATTTTGTTAATAATTTAATGCTTGCTTTGATTGGTTCCACTCAGGTGGAACTATTATTATATAATTTAAAAATTTTAATTTATGGCTAAATATATCGTATCTATTTCAAATCGTGTACATTTAAAAGTTTATTTAGTATGATATTGACAGCTATTTTCATTGGAATATTTAATATAACCGATATGTGATTGGTTGTTAATGTTTCTCAAAAATAATTTTGTCCAATGAACTTAACGAACTGACTATATTTTTTTATCTCAATGATTTTTTTAAAATTTAACTTAATCTTATTGTAAAATAGAAGTAAACAAGTAATTTAAATATTTCTGGTAATATCTATTTATACTCTTGATAAGGCTCATTACATAAAATCATATTTACTTTTTAACTCTGCGAAGAATATTGTAATAATAATGAATTTTGCTGGAAAAGTAGTGATTGTAACCGGCGCTAGCTCTGGAATTGGCGCAGCCACCGCTGTTTTCTTATCAAAACTTGGTGCTAAGCTATCATTAATCGGCAGAAATGTGGAGAACTTGCAAAGAGTGAACAAGGATTGTCAAAAGTCTGCCGCAACGCTTGTGGTTCCTGCCGATTTAACTAAAGAAAACGATATTGAGAAAATAGTTAAAAATACCGTCGACCATTACGGCCAAATAGATGTTTTAATAAACAATGCCGGCATTATAGAGACCGGATCAATCGAGAACACGTCCTTGGCCCAATATGACCGTCTTATGAATACTAACGTGAGGTCTATTTATTATCTAACTATGTTAGCAGTCCCACATTTATTGAAAACCAAAGGTAACATTGTAAATGTATCTAGTGTGAATGGTATCAGATCTTTCCCAGGAGTTTTAGCGTATAATGTATCTAAAGCTTGTGTGGATCAATTCACAAGATGCGTGGCTTTAGAACTAGCTCCTAAAGGTGTAAGAGTAAACTGTGTGAACCCTGGTGTAATATTGACTGAATTGCAAAAACGTGGAGGATTGAATGATGAACAGTATGCTGCGTTTTTGGAAAGGACAAAGGAAACCCACGCTTTAGGAAGGCCAGGGAAACCTGACGAAGTTGCTGCGACAATAGCATTTTTGGCTAGTGACTTTGCTAGTAATATAACTGGAGCGAGCTTGCCAGTTGATGGCGGACGTCATGCTATGTGCCCCCGTTAAATTAAATTGAAACTTTGGAATATGAAATTGGGAATTTTGTACTTATATATATATATATAAGGAATTTTATATATTTTTATTAAAATTTGTCCAAGCTAAGTCTATGTAAATCTGTGCCTTATTGTTGTATATAGTAATAAGAATAATCATACATTTTAGATGTGCATTTACATTTGTTACTTTGTATGTTTATAATTTTTATTAAACAATTGAATATTGTCATTTTCTTTCATTAAATTAAAGTCATTCACAAATATTATAAAATGAAAACACTTATAAAAAACGAACTATACAAGAAAACAGCAAAATTATCAAAGATAAGTTTTATTTATTTAAATGTTGTATAAGTCAAGATAAAACTAACTTAAATATAATTATCACAATTTCTTATCATAAAGTTGAACTGTTAGTGTTAAGATAACCGATTTACAATATGGTAAGCTGGTCTCAAAGAAAACAATATTTAAATATATATATATATATATATATATATATATATATATATATATATATATATATATATATATATATATATATATATATATATATATATATATATATATATATATATATATATATATATATATATATATATATATATATATATATATATATATTTAATATAAGTAAATATTGGAACACAAGAACTTACAGAGGGTTATTATTAACGATATTTATGTATCTTTGGATCATTTACATAAATATTAGTTTTGTGGATATCAAACCCTCAAAATTTCTTAGCAGTCAAAGTAACTGTAGTAAAAAAATAGGTTTATCCTTTATAATATGATAGAATAATAAAACTGCCAACTGATATAAATAAACAACAACTGAATAATAATTACCTTTATGAAATAATTAATGCCGACACCAAGTATCATCTAATAGTAATATTATTGCAAATAGCTAACTCATTTCTTAATATGCATGATATTGATGTAAAATTTTGAAATAGAGGATATTACCACTGGATGTTGTATCAACATAACTGCTGACCTGAAGGAAATTCAAGTTATAAAGCAAACAAATAACAATAAAAAACCGATATTGTTATTTTCTCATTGAAAGTATTTAAGTATTTTTTTTTTAGATTTTGTAATTATGGCAAATGTTGCTATGTATTATTCCTTCCAATTCTTTATAAAATTATTTCTGAATTTGTTTTAAAAAGTATTAGGTAATATCACTTTATTAAAGATATTCGTTTATATTTTTGATATTTACGTTTTATAGAAGCTTAAATAAAAATCATAGAACAACAAAACAAAATATAGAAGTGTCACAATCACAATAACAATTGATTTGCAGGGACAGCCGCGAAGAGTTTCTTTGCTTCGTTAACACACGCGGTGATGATGGTGTCGAAGGCAACCGGTGCTATGTCTTTCATCACCGGCTCCCAGTTCTCATTGATCACCACGTGTATCATGTCAGCTGGAAGTAGAAAAATATTTTAGTGTTTATATATATATATATATATATATATATATATATATATATATATATATATATATATATATATATATATATATATATATATATATATATATATATATATATATATATATATATATATATATATATATATATATATATATATATATATATATATATATATATATATATGTACATATTTGGAACAAATAGCTGTTTAAAATAAATGAAATGAAATTTTGAATTGTTATCAAATATTAACATTTCAAGGTCACAGAGATTTAAAAAAGATTTTATTAAATTGAAAAGGTTAAACTTAATATAAGTTTTATGCCTATAAAAGTTTATCATAGTAAATTTCATCTATTTCTTAGAGATGAAATTTAAAGGAAAGTTCTTGAAAAATGTAGCATTTGTATGAAATCGTATATGTAAATTTTGAGTTAGTATGTTTGAGCATGAGTGATGATATTGTTAGATATATGTTACCACTGTTAATTTACATCCTGTTATACTTTAAAATTAAAAAAGTCACCATTCATGGGCTCAGTAACTCCTCAGCCGGTACTCCTTGGTAAAACTTCCCTACTTCTTCAATACATTTGTCAATGATTTGGTCGATTGCTGGTGGCGCTATCTCTTGCATGATGATTGACCAGTTTTCGTTTAAGAATTTGATAGTTGTGTCCCCTGTAATTGTGTGAAGTGAGATTGTTCGAACATGAATTAGGTATATGGCTTTTGTATTTTTTAAGATATATATGAAATGTTATTGAAAAAATCAAATTAATACAGACGTATAAAAAGGAAGTGTAATAAACAAAGATATTCTACTTGAAATATAATAGCAACATGTGAGGCCAGTCTTATGAAATATATTTATATTATAGTTTTTGTTCATTTCATTATAGTTTTTGTCGCTTAATATAGCGACAAAAACTATAATGTTTAATAGTTTGTATAGTTATTATTCACTGATTATTATAAAGCGCTATTTCAATATGATAAATGTTGTTTTTTTGTATAGGTGGGATATATTAAGTCTGAGAAGTGTATAATTAGCTTCACCTAGTGACCGAAACCGTAGACACCTAGTGTTAAGACACTCCGTTCCCCGCTTTCCAATTTTCGAGGCATTGCATGTTGAGTGGCAGAACTCAACGCCCCGCTTTTTGCCTTGCTACCATAGCGAAGAGAATGAAAATCATTCATTCTCCCCGAGTGGGAATCGAACCCACAAACCGCCGCTTACAGGCAGAGACTATGCCTACCAAAGAAGTATACTCGATGTAAATTACTGAGTGTGATGAAAATTTTTTCGATGACAAAAAGTCAAGTTTTGAAATATCTGATGTAGAATTTTAAGAGAAAAGTAAACAAATATAGAAATGGTATCTGAACTATTGGCCGAGTAATAAATAAATATAAACGACGCACAATAAGTGTTGAAAGTAGTTATAAAAAAAAATTTATATTTAATAAAAACCTTTGACTGTCAATTAATCATTAATTATTATACACTATAAATATCTGTAAATGAAGTCGTGTAGTTATGATCTAAGGCCAACACTTGGCACGATTCCGGGAAAAGAATTGCATAAAATTATTTTAAAAAAATCTTATATTCTTATATTTATTAATATATAATTAAATAATGATTATGAATGTCATATATATATATATATATATATATATATATATATATATATATATATATATATATATATATATATATATATATATATATATATATATATATATATATATATATATATATATATATATATATATATATATATATATATATATGTATGTATAATTAACACTAGGCATTTTTGTCATTTTGAATTAACGTTTTGTTGTTTACATTCAATTCTTATTCGAATAGGAATTGAATTTACACACCGACGATTACAAGTAGAGAGAGTATAATAAGGTTAAGTTATAAGTAGATGACAAGTTACCAAGTTCCTTGTTTCCGTTAAACAGATTGGTGAATTTGAAGTGGGCTTTGTCCATCTTGTAGCTGTCCTTGTGGTTGGTGACTATCCAGTGGCCGTCAACGGTTTTGTAATCGTATCTGATTACGATGTTCAAGTTTGCTACAAACATAAAATATAATCTATAAGTATTTATATATATATATATATATATATATATATATATATATATATATATATATATATATATATATATATATATATATATATATATATATATATATACACTATATTTAATAAAAAGTAGAAAAGTCATTGAGCTGATTGTATAAAATCTTATATTTATATAATATTTAATTTAAAGTAACATGTATTTTTTAGCTTCACGCCGTATCCCGCATATAACGTGGCAATAAGCACGCAGTTGTATTCAGACGCTAACTGTATATTTTAAATTATGTTTAAATTTTGTTCATACATTTATATATATCTTATTTATTTACATGTAGATCTGTGGCGATAACAAACACAATTTATATAATGTGGTATACTAACTGATCTTGATCTTGGCTTGTCCGTCGCCCTTGATGGGAAGGATGAGTACTTGCCCGTCCATGTTGTAATGAGCTTTAAGAGTCACGTTCGCAGTGAAGTCCAGTACAGCTTTCCCCTTTTCTGTGTTCACCCTTGAAATAATATGAAATAACGATTAATTAAAAATACTTAAAGAAAACATAAAAATTTGAACCCAGCAGGATCTGAACCCGCGCCTCATGTTTACCGTCCAAGCGCTCTGACCACTAAGCCATCTGGTCTTTTACACAACTTATTACGTTGTTAACATCTCTGTAAGGAGATTTTAGCAAATTTCCGCTACCATCCGCTTTCCATTACAACGTATAAATTAATATAATTTAAAACATGGAATACAGAACGTAATAGTGCTACTAACAAATGACTAACAGTAACTATTTTCCTTTAAATTATAAAAACTTTAAATTATAAAACTTATATAATATACCTTTACTGGACCAAATACAAGCAAACGTATTTCAAATTCACATACATATATTTGTACGTATTATCCCGCCATATTAAAACTAATTAGTTAACTACGAGTAAAACTTTGTACAGTGACGTTAGTTTAAGCCATAGACACTTATTTTACTAAAAACCTATTGTATATCAAAGTTTAAGTATCTAAATTAAATTGTCACTTACTTGAAAGTATTAATCTTGAATCCACCCAGGCCAGTAACAACAGTATCCGTGAAGGTGATTTTCAAAGCCGGGTTGTTCACCACCACGGTGCCCAGCTCCACTGGATCCAGGGGCTTGACATTCAATTCCGGTATGCCCTGAGCGAATTTAGGTCCGGCCACGGCTATCACTTGCTCTATACATTGATTCAGGTTTGGATCGGATACGGAACATGCCTTCATGAATAGCGCTAGGAGAAAAATAATTAAATTTAGTATATGAGTATTAGAACTTTTTTCTATAAGATTTTTTTTTTTTTATAATCAAATATCAACACCACAAACTCTTGGTCTACGTAAATATACTTTATATTATTATACCATAATATATACTTAATATATAAGATTACTTTGTGAACGATAATTTACATTACATTAGAGGATTTTAGAAAAGAAAACCAATTAATTTGTGTTCGATTCAATTTATTATATGATTATTAGCGATTTATGTATAAATATTATAATATTTATTTTGATAAATGGCGATTCCCCGACTGCCTTGAATAAAGTATTGACTTACGAATGTCATTTGTCATTTGAGACTTATCTAGCGACTGTGCGTAACTTATCTACCGTAGAAGAAATATAATAAAACTAATTACTTCATGCAACATATTGCATGTTGTTAGTACTGACATTAATCTTAAATCATTAATTTAAATCCACAAGTAGATTGTTTAATAAATACAAGTACAAAATGGCAATCGACGCCATTTTTCTCCACCTATCTATTTCAATTAGCCGAGGAAAGCAGAAAAAGGTGGCACATTACTTCGTTATACACTTGTCATTCAGTTTGAACATGTAACAATTGCAAATGTTGTCTGAGTGGATATTGATCCACTACCGCCGCGTATATTCGCTATATAACCTGATACCTGGTCAACAATTATGTGAGCCAGAAACAACAGAACGCGATACGCTACAGTCCTCTGCCTCTGTCCTCTTCCGCCCCATCCATTGTCATTAACCTCTTGATACACCCCTATAAAGGAAGGTCCTTCATGCTTTTTAAGAGACATACCTTCAGTATAGTCGATACTAAGTTCATAAAGGTCAACCGAGGTCCACTCTTACCAGTACACTATACTACTACATTGTACTATTTAAAAAATACTGTTTAAAATTACAATAAATTCTTAAAATCATTTTCCTTTAACAATAAATGGCCATAAAATTGCAAACAATTTCAAACTTTATTGACACTTAAAGTCAATTTATTCAGAATTGAACAATAAATAATAATCGATGTACTATATCGTATTATTAGCCAAGCGTTGCATTAAGTGTTGCCGCCTTTGTATCTTTTTATATACGTTTATTTAAATATCTATACAGTTTTGTTGCCACTTCGCGCGTTAATAATAATATTAAAAATAAAACACAAACTTATCCTATTATTTCTTTCATAAAATACTTGAATGTTTGAGATAAACCGCTCTTAAAATTCTTACACAATTTTAATTATAACTTGTAAATTTTTTGTCATCTTAATGTGTGAAAAATAGTTATAAATGTTAAAATATATAGTTTCACATATTAGGACTTTTAATTGACTAAGTAACTAAAAATTCTTGCCATTTTTCTAATTTTATCGCGAATATACTAGCGAGTTAAGTTAAATATGAAGTTCCAGTCAATCAGTCGAAGTCAGTTCAGAAGAATTTGAATTTTCAGTAGAATCATAATTTTTATATACTTACTTTTATATTTTATATACTTATATATAATTTTTATATAAATATGTATATACTACGTAAATATATATTTACTACGTGCATTTGTCATATAAGATATGATAAATGCATATTGTAATTTAAATTTTTATATAAATATTATGTTTAACATCCTGTATGGAAATTTACACGTTTTTCTATTGTAAATAGTGACTTGTCACTTATCTCTATTTTGTTACTCGTATTGAGGCATTTATAAAATTATAAACTATACATCAATGTGTTGATACGATTTGATTTACACACAAAAAAAAACACATAAACACGCACACATGTTGTTAGGAAAAAGAAAAATATATACTTTTACAATATATATTTCAAATTTATTTTGCATCAATCTAGAAATAAGTATATTTAATTAAGAAATTATTAAAAAAAATTCTAATTATAAAGTACGACCGGATGTTGAGGAAATTGTACTTGTTATTTAGATTCTAAGCCCATAATTAAGTAATGTTATTAAATAGAACAGTTGAAAAACCTACATATCATTATACGGTTATTAGCGTAAGGCAATCGCTAACAAATTGCGTTGAAATTGACAAATCTATCAAAACTATGTTGTTATTAGTTTACTTCAAGCGCTACAAAATCCACAGTTTTTCTTTTTTATTTGTATAATTTGTCGTTGTCAATTTAATATTTAATGAATAATAATAATAGCTTCACGCTGTATCCCGCACATGGTAGGGTAGGCAGAGGGAACCGTAGTAACCTAGTGTTAAGACACTCCGTTCATTGCTTTCCGCCTTTTGAGGAATTGCGTGTTGAGTGGCGGAACTCAACGCCTCACTTTGCCTTGTTACCAGAGCGAAGAAAATTAAAATTACTCATTCTCCCCTCATGGGAATCGAACCTTCAAACCGTCGCGCTTACAGGCAAACGCTGTGCCTCTGCGCCACGACGGCCCTCTATATTTTAATGATAATATATATAAAAAAGGATATATTAAAGATTTTCATATTTTTAAAATTGTTTATCACATTGAGTATTGTGGTCAAGCTGAAATCTATAAAAACGATATGTCTAATATAAAATGATAAATTCTAATTTAATATGAAAAGTAAACAATAATATTTTAAAGTAACTAAACTTAGAGCTGATTTGTGTTTAGTACAAACAGAAACGAGGGACATGACAGCGAAGTCGGCCCGTCGAGTACTATCATAAATTCATTTCTGGGACGTATCTCGAAGGTGGAACAAGTAGAACAATTTCGAATTTTATCAAGTACAGAGAGAAAGGCCTTTCAACCAAGGTAAAAGCGTGCGTAAAAGCGCATTTTGAAAAGGGGAACCTTGAAACACAAGCGGCGTTGTAAGGCCCAGGCACTGCTTCAAGCTCCTCGCCCTACATGGTCAATTCATGAAATTAATAGAAACTTCGTCCCTTTTATAAAATTACGAAAATATATTACCAACGGGTACTGTAATACTTTGCAGATTTGCTCAAAATAACACAAACAGGTCAATCAAAGTTCTCACAAGCAAGCTATTTATTATATTTCAAAGTCGTATAGTTTTATAAAAGGTGTACAACCTTATAAATAATACGTAATCTTGCGAAAGAAGGACAACCAGGTAAGTAGAGCTTGAACTTATGTTTTCCTCACAAAATCTCGAACACCTTCACCGTCAATCTTTATATACGAATTTATAACTAACCTTGATCTATACGTTTGTTTGGGACAAACACAAACGCGGATGTTACAGAAGACTAAAACAAACAGCTTAGAAGCCTTCGATCTTAGATCATGGAACTATTATTGAAATTCCAAAGTTTTTATAAGTTTAATGCCTTATCTACTAAAGTGGAATTCAACGCCGCGCCTTAAATTCAAATTCAAATTGAAATAATTTTATTCAAAGAAGGAATACATGATTCATTTTTTGAACGTCAAAACACATTACCACCGGTTCACTAAAGTTAATGCCTCAGAACTGAGAAGAACCGGCGCAAGAAACTCAGCGGGATATTTTTTTTTATAGTCAGTTTTTTATAGTCCTTACGTTACCAGAGCGGAGAGATGTTATTAATACGGTCTCCCGAAAGAGAATAGAACTGATAACCATATCGCACATCCTGACGCTGTCCCACTGAGCCACAACAGCTTTTTATGGAGTATTTGCTACAGAATTACAAAATAGTGTTATTCCGATGGATCTACAAAAAAATGCCGTTGGTTTCAGTTACATATTAAGATATATAGATAGATAATATGACATTTATTTACCTCTTGCCTCAAGGAACGTTTTTTAAACCAAATTAATATTATGTTTACATTATGATGAAATTAGAAGAAAGCGGAAACGTTGAAATTATATTCAACTATTCCATCGATGTATGGGGTCCAGTGGAATGCGTATTAGATAGTATATCGCCACTGAATTATATGGAGGTGGTATTTCCTAAGGTTTGAAATAACATATTTTATATTAAATTTTGTATAAAAAATAACTTAACGGAATTTTGCCTCATTTTTAAAAGTTAGCCTAAAATTTGAACATTTTATTCACAATGACTGTATCTAAAGTTGTATTCTGTATTACTACTTTGTCAATACCAAATACGTATAACGATTTCAATATGACTATAGGATATAATTATGTTAATTAATCAATAATTTCACATTAAAAACATGAATAATCTCACAAGGTCGAATGTTAGTGAAAAAAATGTTCAGCTGTCAATTTAAATTGACATGTAAATGAGATTTACCGAAACTATCTTTATCTGTGTTTGTAATAATGTCATACGCAAAAATAAAATGATTAATACTTCTTTTCAAATTGGTATTTCTTGATAACAAAAAAAAAATGGATAACGCCAATAAAAATATCTGCTTGTGCATAGTTTCCATATCCTTTGAACAGCTTCAAAAAGCTCATAGTTGTGTAATTGGCATCAGCAACTGTTATTTGTAAAAAAAAAGAATTAAAAGTATACCGTCGTGGCGCAGAGGCGACAGTGTCTGCCCGTAAGCGTGACAGTTGTTGGTTCGACTTCCATTTGGGGAGAATTCATTATTTTCATTTTCTTCGCTCTGGTAACAATGCAAAAGCGCGGCGTTGAGTTCCGCCACTCAATACGCAAAGTCGGGAAGCGAGAAAATTTGAGATTTAGTGGTAATCATATTTTTTTATTGATTAAACACATAGGTAATTACGAAATGTTATATTCGTAAAGAACTTCTTTTTTTTTCTTTGCTACCATATACCAGGGTAGGCAGAGGGAAATTAGTGTTAAGACACCCCGTTCTCCGTTTTCGGCCTTTCGAGACATTGCGTGTTGAGTGGCGGGACTCAACGCCGCACTTTATCTTGTTACCAGAGCGAGGAAATGAATGATTCAATAATTAAAATTAAGGAAAAAATAAAAAAAAAATCTAAAGAAGTTAGTAGATTAAGTAGAAATTAAAATCAAGTCTCTTATAATGTCAATTGCATATTGAGTACTTATCTAACCAACACAGACAGAAATATATATAATATGTATATATTTAATCACATTAGAAATAATACTTACTTAATTATTATAAAAAAAACGCACCTTTATTGTGTTTATTTTTTTTTTCAAATTGATACTTACATTGTAATTATAAACAATAGACATATAATAAGTTGTCATAATCAGAATATGTCTCGTAGACTAAGCGAATATGGCGAGAAAATTTAAAGCTCGTAAATGCTATCGTTAGTCCAGAATATTCAACATAAATCTTTTTCTTTTTTCAATTTTTCCCGAAAAAAAACCTTTTCACTATTATAATTGAATTTTAATTTGTCAAAATTTAAGATACTCACGTAAATTAGCAGCCAGCCCGCCAGAAGCCAGACACGCTAGCACGAAACACGCGAGCACACGCATTTTTGAAGATTTTTTAAAATTTTAAAATTAAATAAAATTATAACTTATTATTAAATAAATTAATTAACTTAAGTGTTAATATGTACGAGGTTGGTATAGCGACTGCGCGTCCACAGGCCGAACACCTTGTTATATACTTGATGAATACATGTTTTCTGTAGCAGCAAAAAAATCATTAATGGGTAGGTAGTTTTTTTCATAGAAAATCTCAAATTATTTTTGTGGCAACAAAAAGTAATGAATATATCTTTTTAAACTATCCTTTTAATTTTCGAATAGTTTATATTATAATCTATTGGACAGAAAATAAATATGGTAACACTTTTTAACATATTTTTTTTTTACATATTTTTAATTTCGACGACACGTGGGGACTTCACAAAATAATATATAATTTATATTATTCAATCATCTATAGATGTACAAATTTCATGCTAATATAGCATGTTAAGTAGCGGAATATAATGTCAAACTTTTTTTTATTGAAGAGGGGAAAAGAAAATAATACTTGTGCCCGAGTTGGAATCGAACCCGCGACAATCATGTCACGATAGCCTCAACAACAATGATGATAATAGTATATATAAATAAAGATTGAATTATGTAATTTTCTTTTTTAATTTTAATATGACGGTAAAATATTACTTCTGAAAATAATAAATGGAAATTAAGAAATGTGAAAAAAGTAATCATTTTAATCTACAGAAAAACAATATAAGTGTCACGAGCACGTGAGCCTGTTGAAGTGTGTACTAAGGCTGAGGTCACGGTCTTGGCGATTCTCGTTTACTTTGAAGCTTGTTCTTAATCGTAGAGTCAATTTGTTTATATATATATATATATATATATATATATATATATATATATATATATATATATATGTATATATATATATATATATATGTATATATATATATATATATATATATATATATATATATATATATATATATATATATATATATATATATATATATGTATATATATATATATATATATATATATATATATATATATATATATATATATATATATATATATATATATATATATATATATATATATATCTTCTTCTACTTAGCATTAGTTTGTTAGTTTGAACGGGAATTCGAGAACGTATTTAGATTCAGTCAGTTTTTGTTTTTTTCTAATTTATTCTGAAAAATTATATAGCAAAGACAGTCGCAGAAAACGGGATATGTTCGTAAAAATAAATAACCAACGTGTGATAAAACACAATATCTGGAAAAAATTATAAGTACACAATATTATGTAAAATAAATTTTTCTCTTATCTGTTGTATTGGCGTCATGGCGAAGACTGACTGTAAAACTAATGGTTGTGGGTTGATTCCCACTTAGGGAGATGAATTCCCATTTCATTTCCTCTCTCTAGTAAGAAAAGAAGAGTGTAGCATTAGTGCCACCATTATCCCCCTATATTCCTGAAATTGAGTGGAAAGTGGGGAACGGAGTGTCTTAACACTAGATTGCCTCTGTTTACTCTGCTATATACAGGAAAAAGCGTAAAAGTGCTAGTTTATTCATTAAATTTGGAAGCTTGATATTATCATAATATCATATTTAATCGTACTTTCTCAGATAATAATTACATAATAACAATAATATTATTACACAAATTGTGGTTTTAGACATACATATATATATAGAACTAGCTCTACATACTTCTTTATCTGTATCAAGTTACAAAAAACCTACTCTTCACGACGAATGGAAACTTCCAGAAAAGACAGAAATCCACAGTAGACATGACGCGTATGTGTCAACATCATTAATATACTAACGGACTACGATGGCTCCTTATAAGTATATATATACATATATATATATATATATATATATATATATATATATATATATATATATATATATATATATATATATATATATATATATATATATATATATATATATATATATATATATATATATATATATATATATATATATATATATATATATATATATATATATATATATATATATATATATTTATTAGTAATTAAAAGTATTTAATTACTTAACGTTTATATTAGCATATCTTTCATTGGAAGATGACCGATTGACACGTGTTGTAACGTGTGTACTTTTAATAAATAAAATTATCGAATTT
This sequence comes from Dione juno, assembly GCA_037127375.1. Classification (NCBI taxonomy): domain Eukaryota; kingdom Metazoa; phylum Arthropoda; class Insecta; order Lepidoptera; family Nymphalidae; genus Dione; species Dione juno. The sequence continues at coordinate 2,200,789 of JAXRJS010000058.1, read as the reverse complement.
TCCAAAGAACAATATAACTTACTTCAAAACACTATTATAATACCAATCTAAAAGTATAAATCATCGTCGTGGCGGCGGCGCGACGGGTGTGAGTTCGATTCCCGATAGCTAATGTCTCGGAAAATTAGACGGAATAAGAAAGCCTGCAACGGAGTGTCTTAGCACTAATTTCCCTCTGTCTACCCTTTATGCGGAAAAGAGCGCAATTTTTTTAAGCACATATGTAAATATGCAAGTAAAAATTATATAACCAGCAAGTTCCAAGTCTAGTTTTTTATCCGCAATGTTATTTATCTTCTCATCTACTTACTGTCCGTACGACGAGCAATCAAAGAGTCAAAAAAATTACATATCATACAAAATAATTGGGCTTCATTTGTCTTCTACATTACATCTGAAGGGTTGATTGTATAGCACAGTTTTTTTCGAGATGTTACTTTACGAATGGTCTAAAAAGCGAACTTAAACACATATAAAAAATTATAGAATAAACATGGATTATGTTAAATAAATGTAAGTAGAGATTATACACATAATAAGAATCAAAAATATCTCCATGTTTTTTTTTTCATAATAAAATGCATTTAGTTGTTTTAATTAATTAATTTCGAGCCCTGGTATCGTTGATGTCTTTTTAAGATATATGTATTTTTTTGGCTAAGGATAATTGACATCAATAATAATTCACTATATTCCACAGATTTTCTCAAATTATTTTTACCTTGGACGCACGATAGAGCCTAATGACAATAACAATATCCTCTTAATAATGATAAATGTTTTAAATAAATTTTTAAACATTAAAATTTTAAGATATCTCAGGATATTATCTAAAATATAAATATTAAAATATTTTAGAGGAAATTATAGATTCTAATGCTAATTTTTAACTTAGCTCATGTAATATATAAATCACGTATAGAAACCGGCCTATTTTTATATAAAAGTCACTTAGACTATGTTAATTTGTCACCACACATACGTATGAATTTTGAGTATACGAGTATATTCAATAACTTACACTTGATACTGTATATTTAATATTATAAAGTTGATGTTTGTTTATTTGAAATCGCTAGTATCCGGAACCAAAGTTTTACGATATATACACAAAATAAATAATTAAAATAAATAGCAATATTTTATTTCCACGAATAATATTATGTTTTCAATGATGACGACGACACAAGCAATAAATACACGAGAAGTGTTGTTTCAAATTTTTTTAAATACATACTTGTAAAGGTTATAGTTCACGTTTTCCAAGTTCAGATTGTTCACAGTTTATTCACATTCTAACATGAATATATGAAAATAAAAAAAAAAATCTTGTCGGGAAGAGTTGTTTTTTTTGTATTAAACGTGCTATGTTTTTAAAATTCGCAAAATTGTACGAGGAATGTCTTGTCACTGTGATCTCTCTACTTTACATACAAAAAAAGAACAGGGGACGTGTGACAGTAAATTATTGAATTGAATAATTAATAACTAGCTGTTATCCGCGGCTTTGCCCGTATTGTGAAAATAAAATAACATTCAAAAAATTAAATTACCAAAAACCTAGCGTCATCTAATGGCACAGTCATGTGAATATATCGCACAGTCATGTTACATAATTCATATATAGGCATATGATTTTTTTTGGGTTACCTGGTACAATAGTAGCCTAAGTCACTCTCCAGCCTCATAACTACCTCCACACAAATAATCATATATAAATCATTGCACCGTTGCAACGTAAAAGAAGGACAAACAAACAAACTCTCTTTCCCATTTATAATATTAGTATTGATAAATGTTTATAGAAAGAAAATAAATGATTTAATATTATAATTGATTGTCGCCATGAAGCGCGCAATGTATTTGAAAATAGTGAAAAGTGGTTACACAGTGTCAGTTCAGTTCAATTCAAAGTGTAATTGAAACACTTAGTGTCCAAATTATCACTTAGTGTCTCATTTATGACACACAAAATAATTGCCACAATATTTTAGCAACTTTTTATACCAAAAGATCATTAATAAAACGTAAATAGTTTTATTGTTTAGCTGTTACACGACCGGTCGTCCTTTACTCATCTTCAAACTTCAATTGCTATTGCATAGCAACTTCACGTTTATATCATAATAAAATATACATATTAAATTACAAAATATGCATTCATTGTGCATTTAAAATGTTTCTAAATACATGCTGTTTAGTATTAGAATTTTATTTGTTGAACATATAAGTAATATCTAAAATATTGTCGATCCCTCGGTTTTTAGGATTTCTGACCTGAAAATACCGGAGTTCTTTAAAAAAAACAAAACTTCGGAAAGAACGCAATCAAAAGATATGAGACTTGGCTTCTTTTTTTTAAATTTTGTATGAAAATTGCCGAGTAATTTTAACCTAATCACTTCCTGTTGACCTAGAGTTATAAAATTTGACAATTAGTGAGACCTTATAGTGAAAAAAAAATTCAAACATTTATAGGTAGTTATATCCCCGAAAAAACCATTACAAATTTTGTCGACTCTTCAAAATTGTACTTGTTTGACTTAGAATTATTAAATTTGACAAGAAGTGTAGGTAATACATTAGCTTATAACAGATAGAGCTATTACATATTTATATCTGTAGTTCATTTTATACAATGTAAGTTTTTTACATTTTTATGAGTTGTATTTTCGTCAGCAAAAACCTTCAATCGTGAAATTGGTACGGAACCTTCAGAGCACGGGTACTATTCGCGCTTGACCGATATAATTTATAATAAAGTGGGATATGGAGAAATTAATTTGAAAATTGGGGAACAGAGTTGTATTGCGTACAATTAAGTAGACGTACTTAGAACAACTTGAATTAGATACCTAATAGGAAAAATCATATAATTTTAGCTTAATTTAATACAGCTGTAAGCGACACTGTATCTTATAGTACTTGTATTTAAGACACACTTCTGTAAAGCTATGTACGAGAACAGATATAAACGAATTCATTATATATAACACGACTATTTGGTGTTGATTGATCATGCAATTATAAAAAGCGATTAAATTAAATAGTTTTTTTTTTCCACTAAACATCATTTAAACGACAAAAACAGGTTTACATCTATTTTTATTCTATCTATTACATCACCTTATTTAAAAAGGTAAAAAGGCGAGCTTTACAAGAAGAAGGAAACTTTTATAGGAAACTTACATATTGTAATTTAAATTGAGACCGTCGTGGCGCAGTGGAACGGTGTACAGTGTCGGCATACAGTGGGATCGATCCCCACACTGTGAACTAATTAATTAATACTCGTAAAAGCTATATGTAAGATCAATGGACAATCTCATTAAATAAAATTAAATACTTAATTAAAATACCAATTTAAAATGCTTAGAATGTACGAGTATGAGATGAGAATGATAAAAATAATTAATAATGATCATTTTTTATTCGACTTCTTAGAAATAAAATATTTTAATAATGAAACGTTTATTTATATACGTTTTTAAGGTTCTGTTTTTCAAAATGAAAAAAAATCAGTGTCACTTTGACCACCTGTCTGTCTGTACATCTACTTGTCATTCTGTCTGTATTTTTTTTTTAAATTTAAATGTCCAGGTCGATGACCTCTTAAGGCACAGAAAAATCAAAGACCTATATCAACAAATCTTAAGTTACGATTATGAGTAGCGCCGCGCAATCAAAACCTATACAAAATTATTTTAGTAGTTTATTTCATACAAAATGAGTGTATACAGCTGCAATTTTTAATTTGTCAACTTTTAAAGAGTTGTATCTTTCGATGATTTTCAATCATTAAATTGGTACGGAACTCCTGGTGTGCTTGTACCATTCGTACTTGACGGATATTCTTCTTATATAGATATTTTTTAAGTGGTCTCCATATTTTAGAGCTAACTTTAATTGCTATGGATTTATCAAGGTAGTTGTTTTATTTATATGCAAAAATGCACATTGTTATTTTAATATATTAAAAAAAGCATATGTACGGAAGTTTTGCGAGTGTGTGTAAGTCCGTACACGTCCATACGAAATTAGTAACATTAAGTTCGTTACACACAAAATTAATATATATATATATATATATATATATATATATATATATATATATATATATATATATATATATATATATATATATATATATATTTAAGTAGATGTAGCAAATAATAAATGACACGGCACACAGGATAAAAATGAAACATGATTTTGATTTGATTTTTGCAGCGAGCTTTTTATTGCATATGTTATTTTTTATTAATTGTTTGTTTGTGATCATGGATAACTATGAATAGTGTCTGCTTGTCAATTGACAGATAAATAAATTATAATAAATATATATACGAATCTATTGATAATTGTAGGTGTTTCTTGGAAAAATCTATAAATCTATATCTTCACAACGAACACAATGGTGTAAATGAATACTAGATATGAGTCCGTGACCATACGTGACAGGGATCACGTCAAACTTAGTGTTATACGTCACTACGCACACCGGCATACAGTAGCCTATAAATTATATGCTATTCGCTTATCTTCACCTGATGTCACGGTCAGAGATCTAATAAAACATAGGTTTGACGTCACGTTATATAATTTTACGTAATTTTGGGTCTTGGTCATATTTCATAATATTATACTTTTATGTATGTATGTATGTATGTATATTGTGTGTATTGTATACTTTATGTTACTCATGGCACAATGGTCAACATGGGAATTACAATAGATCAATATTTGTCTTGGGAGCCGCAGTTTGCTTCTCTTTGTAGGCTGCGAAATTTTCTTCCTTTAACTACTAAACCTATTCTTGATTATGCTGATACTTGTTATCTCGATATTAGATATCAGTATTTAAATAGGCTTGAGCGACTCTAAAATCATTGTATACGGTTTGTATTTGGTCTCCGCAAATATGACCACATTTCTGACTATCCAAAAATGCTCAAGTGGCTTCCTATAAATCTTCGCAGGAATACTCATATTTTATATCTTCTATACTATGTACTGTTCAATCACTTTACTCCCTCTTACCTAAAAGAACGGTTTGAGTTTTTCAGTAACTCTCACGATGGCTCTCTCCGATCCAATCAAAACATTATCCTCAAAATACCCTCTCATTCTACTTCTTTTTTTACCAACTTCTTTTCAGTCAAAGCTGTTCAGCTGTGGAATTCCTGTCCTACCTATATTAGACGTGCTAAGAGTCTTAATGGCTTTAAGTCTCTGCTCAAAGCACACTATCTAGCTCTCTAAAATCCTTAAAATTATTATTACAACTTTCTCATCTGTATACTTTTCTCCATTTTGTTGTTTTTGTTCTTGATGTAATCACATATGAATTTGTCACGTAGACTTTATATTTTAATATTATATATACACGTAAATATCCTTAATTCTACTTTATTATTTTTATATATTTTTTTTACTTTTTAAGTTTCTTTTTCTTATTAGTTTATTTTATGTATATGTATGTATATATATAATGTCTCATAAGAAAATATTTATTTGGTGTATGGACAATTTATAATGATTTATATATGTTTATTATTAATTATGTATGTGTTTATGTATATACTTAGATATGAGTTTGTTACGTTCCCACACTACCCGGGTATCGCTTAGCCAGAATTCTCGTAACATGTTTACTGCATTCCATCAAATCCAAGAATTGTAACAGCAAGTAATGTAAAACGTAGAGTCATTTTTCATCCATTGTTTTAGTTCATGTTAGTTTTAATATTAAAATAATTATTTACTCTTGTTTTCTCACATCGAGCAAGCAATCACCATTTTACTTAATAATTTAAATAGTAATTTTTAATAAAATATTTTAAAGATTTGGTTTTTTTTGGATCTTACGCTGCCACCGTACTTAATTAGTTTATGTATGTATCCATGTATATATTTATACCAAGCAAGTACACCGCCTACCGTTTTGGAATATTCTTACACCTTAAGGTTGCCTGGCAGAGATCGCTTATAGCGATAAGGTCGCCTGCTGTACATTGTTCTTTTTTTTATATGTTTCTTTGTTTTGTATATCTTATTTGTGGTGTACAATAAAATATATTATTATTATTACTTGTTTTACTTTGTACTCTCGATATATGAAATATACCGGTATATTGACAGGACCTAGGTCAAGTGAGAGCCAGAGTTGTGGAAAGTGAAATTTGTCAACGTGAGAGGCTTAAAAATTTCCTAACTATTCTGTAGGTGGTTAGAATCGCTGCCTTTTGCAGAAGGGCGGTTTTCGGGTTAAATAGACTGGTGGAGGGTTGTGCGAACAACGCCTGTTGTAGAAATAACTACGGGTACTGTTGTTACTTTCTTCAATTTCCACATTCTAATTATTTCATCTTTTAAGTCTTCGTATTTAGTGAGCTTTTCCGAAAAGGTGCTTTGTAAATTATGCGAATTAGGTATTGCAATGTCTATTATTCGTGCGGTTTTATTTACTTTGTCTATTAATGTGATATCCGGTCTATTGTATGGTACAGTTTTGTCAGTCAATATGGATAAAAAAATATTATTTAAAAAAGTTATTTTCGATTATAGATTCCGGAGTATATTTGTAATATGGTATTGGTGGTGATGAAATAAGTTTATATTTAATTGCTAATTTTTGATGAATGATATATGCAACCTGGTCATGCCGGTGCTTATAATCAGTCTGGGCGATTGATGTACAAGCTCCGGTTATATGTTGTATCGTTTCTGAAGCCATATTGCATCGTCTACATGTATCGGATATAGATTTTTTTACGATATATTTTTGTTTCTATAACCTGGTCCTAGATTGCCACCATGAACCCTTCAGTCTCAGGGAAGAGGTCTCCACGCCTAAGCCACTCGTTCGACGCTGTTTTGTCGACATATTTCTGACTTAGGTCGCTCCAATGTCTTCCATGAAGAGATTTCAGGGTCCATGTTTGTATTTCATTTGCTATTGAATTCTTTTCTTTAAGGTTTTGGGCTCAGCTTATGATCATTTTCTATTATGGACTCATGCAGTGTGGATGTGTTTCTTTTAGAGTAAATAAAATAATATATTTTCTTATATTTATTATCTGCTTGTTATATAAATTTAAAATATGTATTAATCCCCTGCCACCACCTATTCGTTGCAATGTCATTCTGTGTACACATGATCTTGGACGATGCTTACGATTTCTAGTCAAAGTTGTATTAATGATGCGCTGAAAATTTTCCAATTCACTTTTGTTCCATGCTATAATTCCGAACGAATAGGTAAGAGTAGGTATTAAACAAAACTATTGATTACTTTTATAGTGTTTTTCGCATTAAGTTTAGATTTAAGTATGGAATTTAACCTATGTTTAAACTTTTTAGTAAGGTTTGCTTTGACCTCCTTGTGATGAGTTAGCTTTGATTGAATATATCCCAAATATTTGTAAGTTTCATTTTCCATCAATGATTATATATATATTCCTTGTTCTTCAGTAAATATTCATGATTATAGTTCCGTCCTACTTTACTTGCATTAATTTTACATTTATTTATTCCGAATTCCATATAAATATCTTGTGAAAAAGTTTCCGCTCCTTTTGCTAAATTGTTTAAGTTTTCTTTCGTTTTAGCGTATAACTTAATGTCGTCCATGTACAGTGAATGATTAGCAATCTTATATTTAGTATTGTCAGTCAAATTATTTTTATATTTTAGTTTGTATCCAGTATTAGTCGAATTTAAAATATTAGACACAGGATTTAATGCAAGACAGCACCATATAGGGCTTAATGTTTTATTTTAATAGGGTCAGTATCTAGGTTGTTATCTAAAGTTGATAATTTCAATTTTGTAGTCCAATCGTTCATGGCTTTCTTCAAGAAATTTTTAATTGTTGGGTGTATTTTATAGATATCTAACACTTGTAATAACCAGGAATGTGGAATTGAATCATAAGCTTTCCTGTAGTCAATATACATAGTAAAGATGTCTCTTTTATTTTTCTGCGCTTCTTTTAATATAACAGAATCTACAACTAATTGCTTTTTACAATTGATTTAACTTTTTACAACCTATTTATTTTTCTGTAAGAATATTATTATCCTTTAAATATTTATAAATTGTTTCTGTAAGGCAAGATGTAATTATTTTTTATACTGACTGCAGGCATATAATAGGTCTGTCCCTTGAGGGATCATTAAGATTATTTGAATCATCAAGTGAAGTAAGTTAAACACTTGTTAAATGTATTGTCGATTTCTGTATTTTTTTCTATTAGATTTGACTGTTCGGGACTGCAAGTATCTGAATTATTTTGTAAAATATTGGTAGAATTTTCAATATTTTCTACATCTACATTGACTGAACTATTAATAGTTACTACATTACCTTCAGATTGACTACGTTGAGTTTCTATTTATAGTTCTGATGCTATTTCCATTTTAATATCTTCTATTTTTTGCATTGACAGAAGCTTACTTTTAATAATCGATCTTCTCTGATCTGCTACTCTTTGTTTTGAAATATGAGACAAATGTGGAAATTTGGTAATAAAATCTTGATGAAGGTATGTTCTATAAGCTGTTCTATTAATTTCCAGACGTGTTATTCTAAAATATGCTTTTATTATAGCTTTATTATATTGTTCAGTCCATTTCATATGTCGTCCAGCCAGTGAATTTAATATATTATTATATATTTGAATGCGTTGGTCTGTATTCGTTACATTTTCTACTGCTTTTTTTAACTTCTTCGTAAATTTTATTTATTGTAGTTTGCGGCAGTAAATTATTACGTATTATGGCTCTTCTTTAGTTTCCGACACGTTAACGGGGTATTTTCATAAGCGGATAATTTTCACAAAATTTTGTATATAATGGTATTAAGTAAGCGTTGGTATCAGTATCTAGTAATGTAAGATCTAAATATGTACGCAGGATAAATTCGTCATTTCTATACTCCATTTATAGCTTTCACACACTTTCGGAATTTTGAAAGTGGGTGCAGGTATAAAAGTGGCTGACATTTGCCTCCTGCACAACATCCTCCAAAATCATTTTATGAGTTGATTGAACGGACGAAGATGTAGGTGATGTTATAGATGATCTATTTGATGATGAAGGTGATGAAAACAAATGAACTGATGAAATAGGTGATAATGATGACGATAAGGATGATTGCTCGCCTGTATTATGTTTGGAATATAGCCCGATGGGAGCCCGCCTGTTCAGCTCCTCATCACCGACGGCTCGTAAGCTGAAACACCCAGCGTCGGCTCCAGGTGCGCTCCGATGCACTCTGGGAAGCGGCCGCAAATTATACCCACTATTATTTTTCTTCATATTAATAAAAGGGATTTTGGGATCGTTGGTTTGGATATGGTTGGCCGAGTTGTTAGTGGCTTTTTAAAGAGATAACTTATCGTGTGCAAGATGTCATAGCATGCATTATTGACCTGTTCCTAATATCTGTAAGCCCCCCCACCATGACAAGGTGATTCCCTGGGGGGGTTATTATTAATATTATGAAATATTGAATTTTATCTTTTTAATTTTCTTGCTCTTCTCTCAAGTATTGTCAGCCTAAACGGTGGAAGCTTCCTGTGGGACTGGTAATTCTATTTTTTTTTGCTAATTTACGCAAGTTCTTAATATATATATATATATATATATATATATATATATATATATATATATATATATATATATATATATATATATATATATATATATATATATATATATATATATATATATATATATATATATATATATATATTTTAATTCGATTTAATTATTTAATTGCTACCTATAGTTTTTTGACGACTTCCACAACATCATCTTAGCGTCATTATTCTAGTAATAAAAGTTTATAAAAAATATGTTTTTACTGTGTAGTCGTTAAAATTAATTGGGCAATCAAAATATATACACTTATATTAATATGTCTTAATTATGGAGCGTAGTAGTACGGAGAGCCAACCTAAAATAAAAAAATGACCGTTGAAAGAAGGCAAATTAAGGTAAGGCGCCAACAGTAGAAACTGGAAAGATTTTAAAAAAACAGCGCCACAGCCTATTAGAAAAGAATATTAAATTAAAAAGAAAAAAAATCACTTTTGCTTTGTCACTACTAAGTAAATAATGGAGATTTTAAATCAATTTATCAACCCAGCTACTCCACTCTGTTCAATACAGTTTTGGTGAGTCAACAATACTTTGCATGCTAGGTTATACAAGGTGATCTTCCTTACTCTATAATTGAGCCGCTCACTTGCCAAATCCTTTAACTCCATAAAGCAAAAAGTGAAGAAAAGTGATAAAATATTATTCTTAAAAATTCTTCTTGAAATATAAATTCAAATAAACATTGTAGAATATATTGTTGCAAAAGTAGCTTCTATCTAACGGCGTATAAAAACCATAAGATAGTATATCCAAGGAGGTTACTCCTTGGATATACAATTATTATTATACGTCACTATTATTATAATTTTTGCATGATTAAGGGAGTTAATCGATTTGGCAAGTGAAAAATTTTAAAAAATAACATGAAATTCAATCTTAGAATTTGTTTATTATAGAAAAACTTCTTTATCTTATAAATTTTATTTATAATTTTTGGGACACAAAAATCTTATTTAAAATTATATTGGTTTATGTTATTTTTTTGTTAACAAAACTGATAAATTTTAAAAATCGTGTGTAGTGTAACCAAATATCCTTTTTCAAAACCTCCAACTTAATTCTGAAGAAGTGGGTTTAATATAAATTATATAGAAATGTTATAAAATTGAAATTTCCCAAATTAGGTATGAACAGTAAAAAAATTTACACAAAGAATACACTGATTGTACTTCCTTACTGAAAAAACTGAGTTAAAAATGACGCTATAAAATACTTTTTAAAATATGCATTCATGTTTTACTCAAAAAAATATCGTCTGGATCTCGAGCAGTAAAGCCTTCTGCTGTGCTAATAAAATTTTAGACATGTTTTATATACTCCGAATATAGGTCAAAACTCTATACTCCGAATATAGGCCAACTGTATATTAATTTAAATTGAATCGTTAGACACATAAATAACATCTTCTCATCTCGTCTCATCAAGTCGATTTGTTCGTAAGTTTCTGTAATATTCGTGTTTAATAGGAGGAATGAATTTCAATAGGTCCATCATATCTCTCCTTTTTTCTTTTGTTACAGTTCTACCTGTGGGATATAACAAAGCTTGGTTTATATTTTTGAGACCTAGTGATCTACCTGCTACAATTTTTCTTATGTTAAGTACGTGAAATTGTGAATCGTTGTTAAAATCATATTTAAATTGTATGACGTAAGGTTTGGACCTTTCTAATTTTATCCAGCGCATTTTTAGCCAACTTACTGGTAATCCTGCAACTGTTACTTTTCTATTCGTTATAGAATTTTCTTGAGGTTTCGTTGAGAGAAAGTCCTGATGAGTCATTTGAACTACATGAAATGGTGCTATCTTTTTACAGGTGCTAATTATATCGAACCAATCATCGGATGAAAAAATGTTTTGGATTTTTTTCGCATGTGTCTCGATAATAGAAAAATTTGAATCATTTGGTAAATAGCTGTGTCCACTTATCAAAAATTTCATCTCAATTGATTCAGCTCTTATTTCTGTATTTTGAACTAATTTTAATAAACTTAAGATAGTTTTAATATTTCTATTTTGTCCGGTGCCTGAATCTGAGTAGGTTATTATTTTTTCAGATTTTAGTATTAGTTTTTATACATTTTATTAAGCATGACGAAATTTCCTGCGACCCGCGAGATCATTCGGTTTCTGGCCAGACGGATATGTGACTTAAATTTTTATTAAAATCGTAGCAACCTAAATTATAAACGTATAAGTTTCGCTTATAATAAGATACCGATGCAGTCAGTTTACGAAAGGCTAAAGCTTTTTCCAAGTCAAAGGAAAATACAAACATTTCTTAGGATGCTGCCACTCGATCTGCAGCCATATGATTACGAGCCTGTTCAGCCTCTTTTAAGTGTAAGTCCTTTTCAAGTTCTGCCTTTCAGATTCCCTAACTATCCGAAGACTCAATTTTTAATTGCAAAGAATCTTTGGCATGTTTTTTTAGATGGTTGCTTAAAATGAAAATTGAATTTTGTGGAGAATACCTTGTAGTAATATTTTTCTTTTACCGGTACTATACCTTCTTTTTCACATTCTGTGATGTATAGTTCGTACATTTTCTTAATATTTAGGTCGGGGTTTAAATATTTACTAGTGTAAGCGGGAAATGAGTTGATATGTCTTATAACATGTGTGTCATCAATTTTATTTTCTGGAACATGACGACCACGATGATCAATCATAGACGAAACTTCTTCTTTAGTACAACAGTCGTATAATCGTCCGTCACTTATCTCATAAGCATCCTTAAAATATTTTTCACAAACAGAAATATCATTTCTTTGGCTCGTTCGAATATAATATGTAAAAGAACGAGATCGTGGCATTTTACTATTATCCTTCGGGCGCCGTCTGTTTATTTCCTTAACTTTTACGCAACCTCTTAAAAATATTCTATGGCTTTTCTTTCATCAAACGTTATTTTTTCGTTACATTTTTGACGACATCGGCATATTATATCTACAAATGTTTTTTCGTATATTAAATCTCCTCTTCCGTTTCCGTATTTCAGACCCTTCATTCTTCTACGCTACTGGACATTTCGATTCCAATTGGACGGATTGCAATTTCTTTTCCTTCCAATTGATTTATTTGTTGCAATGTTTACTTTGTTAGAATCAGATGACGAATCCGACGTAAAGGATTGCGAGAGCTGAGTCTTGTATTGTATTGAATTGTATTGAAGACTCATCAGATTCATCATTTTCTACACTTAAATTATTATTATAGGTTTCACCCATCATGAAACAACGGTATATATTTTTTTAAAAATACAGCTGACACTAAAATTGAAATAGTTTTTTTTTATCAATTCTACTAATTTTAATTCTAAAGTACGTAGTTAGTAAGGAGTTAATCATATTGGCTTCTGAAATAAATTGTTTATTATTCCTAAACCTAATAATTAGGATTTTTTTTAAATATAAGAAATTAGAAGTCAATCAATAGGTTTGACATTACAATTTAAAAAAAAATCAAAAAATGGAGTTAATCGATTTGGCTTGTGAACGGCTCATATTAGAGACATTTGTTGATGAAACATATAAATATTTCAATGTTAGTCACCTCAATGTCAGTCAGTTGCAGTTTTGATCAATGCACCAGCATTGGGACCTTGAAATTATGCAAATTGATTCTGCAAAGTGTAAGTAACCATTAAGAAAGTAATTAGAAAAAAACCTTCTCCAAGAGTATGAAGTGAACGTTGAATATTTTGACGCGTGAAACACGCGTTGCCATAGCAACGTGTATGTCACTTTATACAAAAGTTAAATATAGTCAAACATATGGTAGTGTGTGTAATATTTTATTTATTGATTTAATGTACTTTATAAGCGTTATTATTGAAAAATATTATCGTTCTGCACTTCTCTTCATATATATATATATATATATATATATATATATATATATATATATATATATATATATATATATATATATATATATATATATATATATATATATATATATATATATATATTCTACAATTTAAAATTTTAATTAACAAAGAAATAATAATGTTAATTGATGTTTGGAGGTTATATATAAATATGAACAAATAAACAATCGTACATGCAAATATTAATAATAATCAGCCAAGTTCCATCTGCGTTGTAATTTCCATTTAAGTCAGCGATATTTTTTATACTAGCTTTATGCAAATGGTTATAGCTTCCATTTTTGGGTTCGATGACGCGTGCGACGTCAAGAGCCCGACACGTTTCGTGTCAAAGGTCACGTAACCAATCTGTATCTGTACAAACAAGAAATATATTATCCGTTTCTTTCATTTTGTTCACTAAAATATATATAAACAATTATTTTTATAAATGAAAAAAAAAATACTTTGTATATATATATATATATATATATATATATATAAAGGAGATCTCAAATTTGATAATTTTTAAGCTTAAAGCAGAAGGAAACCATTACAAACTTATATTTGTAGTTCATTTCATTTCTTGAAATAGATAAGGAACCCTCGGTGCTAGAATACTACTCGCACTTGACCGGTATTCTTTTACTATCATTAAACAGTTAATTATGAACGCTGTATATAAAAAAGTTTTTTGTTTAGTTTCACGCGCGGTCCCCGCTTTCCGCCTTTCGAGCATTGCGTGTTGAGTGGTGGAACTCAATGGCGCGATTTGCCTTCTGGCCAGAGCGAGGTAAATGAAAATAATTCATTCTCCCCGAGTGGGAATCAGACCCACAAACCGTCACGTTTACAGGCAATCGCTGCACCTCTGCGCCACGACGGTCCCCACTTTTGGTCAATTGACAGTCTTTATTTTACTTTTATTATTAACTTCTTTTATGTAAATTTCATACGTATACAATATACATATATAATATATGCTTTGTTGGCTTGCCGTACGTCGTACATTCAAATATATATATATATATATATATATATATATATATATATATATATATATATATATATATATATATATATATATATATATAAATATATATATATATATATATATATATATATATATATAAATATATATATATATATATATATATATATATATATATATATATATATATATATATATATATATATATATATATATATATATATATATATATATATATATATATATATATATATATATATATATATATATATATATATATATATATATATATATATATATATATATATATATATAAAGGAGATCTCAAATTTATCATCATCCGTAAACCTTTCAATTTGAAACTGTTGAAAAGGAACGTTTGTTAGTCTCATTCAATAGCCCAGTATTCAGTCCATCCAAACTCCATTCCATAGTAACAGTAGTTTTACATATTTTCCATAGTTCCTACACATTATCCGGCGACCATCTCTGGTTAATTACCTATGGTTACCCAGAAATGGATCACGGGTGATGCGTCACAGTAAAATGTTTTATATTCCTTAAGGGGCCTCTACGTGTAGTAGTGTGTAGAGGCCCCCTCTACGTGTTGGATCTGTGTCACCACGCAATCCTTCCAAAGCACGGGGTTCATTTGAACCCAAGAATTCCCATAAGCCAAACATAGTAATAATCATTTTCTGAATTACCACACAATCAGTCAGTAACACTATTAATTAGTTGGCCACAAGCCCGCGTTCATGAGTAATTAACCAATCCTTTGTTAAAAATATACAAAATAATAATAATAATATACAATATTGTATACCACAAATAAAATATACAAAAACAAAAGATAAATATAAAAAAAGAAGAATGTACAGCAGGCGGCATTATCGCTGTAAGCGATATCTGCCAGGCAACCTTAAGGTGTAGGAATATTCCAAAACGGTAGGCGGTGTACTTGCTTTATTTATATATACATACAAAAACTCATACCTAAACAAACATATAAATATATACATAATTAATAATCAATATCCATAAAACATTATAAATATATCCATACACAAAATAAATAATTTCTTTTGAGACAAGATACAATACACGTATATATGTATAAAACAAACATGTCAATAAACCAAGTAATAAAAATAAATAAAGGAGAATCTAGTGGATCTTAATATAAACCATTTAGTTCAGTCCAGCTGACCCATGCTCCTGCCCCACTATACTGGTATCAGCCCGCAACGACAACGTTATTAACTTATTTAAAATGATGGCAAACTTACATAACTGTATATTTTAATTGCTATTGTATTTGCACGTGTATAATGTCAATATATTATCAAGCTTCAATTAATCGTCTTGTAGCTTATCAAATATGACTTCTGATATCTATAACAATGGTCATTACATTTCGAAAATGAAGTGACTAGGGGGGAGTCGTAGGGTGGGTGGAGAATTATGCCGACATAATTAACGAGGTTGATAAAAACTAGCATTTTTCAACCTACGGTTACTAGGTTCCTTCAACCTACGGTTCCCTCAGCCTACCCTGCTATGTGCGGGATACAGCGTGAAGCTAAATATAAATATATTATGTAGCATTGTTTTAGAACTCTATCATATTTAATTTTTGTTGTGTATCAATTTGAGCTGACGTTATAGTTACTTATAGGTTCATTATAAAAAATTCAACGACTTTTTTTCTTAGCTCTCGCTATATCCTGCACTTATCTGGATAAGCAGAGGGAAGCTAGTGTTAAGACACTCCGTTCCCCACTATCCACCTTAGAAACATTACGCGTTTAGTGGCGAGAACCAACGCTGCGCTTTGTCTTGTTACCAGAACAAAGAAAATGAAAATATTTAATGGGAATCGAACCCACACACCACCGCGTTTACAGGCTAACCTTCGCGTATGTTTGGTCATAATTGATAGGTAAATACACATTCATACACATTTGGTCTATACTAACGAAATTGCTAGCTACGAGTACAACTCACATGTCCATATTGTTATAGGAGCCTGCACAGAGAACTGAAGTGAACATATAAGCAATCATGGAATATTAGCTTTTATATAATCATATATGTTCATATATATATATATATGTAACGCGACCTAAAAAATTTTAAGGTATACAGTTATTTGTATAATTTGTATTGCGGTTTATGCTCATTAGGCCTATCGTATGCTATATTAACTCGATCGCAAGACTAATTAACGTCATTTCTTTACGTTTGGTCAAATATTAAAGATGCGTTTCGTTTTAATCGGTGCTTTGGTTTGTTTCTTGTATGACTCAATCCATGGTAAGTGGATTTTATATTTATTTTATACTATATTTTATTTATTTTACTTGTATATAGTTTGTATGTTTGTATGTACGAGTATGTGTGTTCTTATAGAGTCGGTCAACGTTATCAATTTAAGTGATAAATATCCACGGACTACTAAAATATAGAATCTATAGACAGCTTACTGGCCGGCTAGTTTTGGTGATTTAATTCAAATTTTTTTTATTACTTCACTTTATAGTACTTAAAGTAAATGAGTATTATAGATTATCAAGCTAAATGAAGAATACATGTACTTTATACATCTCTTTTTATTATATAAATATTATATTTACCTACTTGTCCCGTACGTTACGTTGTGTACGTTCCCGCTTCAACGTGCATCCCACTCGAATCCCAATACGAAATTATTACAAAATTCCTCTTCTGTGTACGCTGCATCCCTCTGGAACAAACTTCCTATAGCTATCCAAAAAAGCCCATATATATATATATATATATATATATATATATATATATATATATATATATATATATATATATATATATATATATATATATATATATACATATATAATATATATATATATATATATATATATATATATATATATATATATATATATATATATATATATATATATAAATATATATATATGGATGTTCGCGGTAATCTCAGGAACTACTAGTTTGAATTTCATAGGCCGAGGTGAAGGCAATATTTACCTCGGCCCCTTAAACTATGTCATGTGTTGTCAACTCTTGGCTATTTCCGTTTAACCACGAAGGAGAAACCAAGTGATCGATCCATTTATACACAGCTAGGTTCATTACTAGCGGTAGTTTCCTAAGAGTTCTATACTTTAGAATAAATAATAGGCAATTGTGGTAACGTTGCGGTTGAAATGCCAAATTTATCAATTAAAATGACATTAGTCGTTGAATTTTTTATATTGATAAATTATCAATTTATTCACTAATTGAAATTAAACTTAATGAAAGATATGTGTCATTAGCTTGTCCTTGTTGAAACATCTCCACTAACAAATGGTGAGAGTTAACACGGTACCGTTTTTTAGGGTAATAAAATGAAATTTCGGTCAAGTGTGAGTAGAACACGTTTACCGAGGGTTCCGTACCAATGTCATTATTGTACGTGAGCAAAACTAACTTAAAGATGCGGTCGTGCACGCTCATTTTCTATGAAACGAACTACACAAATAAGTTTGTGTTGGAAGTTTCCAATTTTCGAATATTTGCTTTATTTATACCTAAATTTAAATATAAATAAGTATACTGTTATTTATCTTTGGTGTTTCCTCTTATAAAATAATTTTATTGTACTTCACTTCAACACAAATTGCAATTTATTCTAATTACTTATTTCGCGAATTTAAAAACTTTCCTGAAACTTATATACATTATATACAAGAGTATCCTTTTATATTACAACAATTAAAACAATCCATTTACCTCAATGCTAAATAAAGCTCAACGGTTTATTGGTTTTTCTATAAAATTTACATATTATATATATTACAATATTCTATAATAAAAATAATATTGTAAATCACTTATGATAAAATAATCAAAAAAAGCGAAGTTGTTTCAATTATTAATTGCTAAGGAAAATTGTACGTAGTCAAGGAAAAATAGCAGAAATGTATGTCAATCGATATCTTTTTGTAATATGACGTGTAGAGTTCTTAAAGCTTTTTGCAAATAAGCTAAACAGGTGAATGAGATGGAGACCTAAGATATAGGTATTATGTATTGAAATGTGAAACAGAGAGGCCTGCGTGGCTCAGTCGGCACAGTGTCCGAATGTAATGTAAATGGTTGTTGGGGCTTGATTACCTCTTGGCGGAACGAATTATTTTCATTTTCTCGCACTGGTAAGGAGACATAGCCACTTAACCCGTAATGTCGTCAAATTTTGGGCAAAATTAGTTAAGCCAACCGTGCATTGTGAAGCTAAAAACAATAATTAAATATATTAGAGTAAAGTCCTTCCATATTATTTAAACAGACACGTTCTTGTGTCAGTGTAAATGTTAACCTAAGCTTAACCACACATTCAGCGTACAATCTATACAAGCTTGTATATTCGGAGTAAAGCGTTTATATTAAAATATTTATATGTATATCGCGTATAAAAAATTATTAAAAAACCCTTATATTTGCAGTCAACAAACTTATATTTACAAACTTTTTTAAATTGCCCTTCTCGTTGTTCTACAATCATGAAAAGAGCTCACTTAAACGGATTTTTTTACTCTTTTAAAAAAAGAAAATAAAATATAAATTTTAAATTACTTAATTAAGTAAAAGTAAGAAAAAAAATCAAAATCATCGATTAGTTTGTCGAACCTGCGCCATAATTAGCTATAATTTGCTATAATTACAAACTAATAATAAAATAGCTTTTATAGAATATATTTTATACTAAACATACGCTTTGATAAAATAATAACTTCTCGATTATTATTTACATAATTTAATAATTGTAAGGAAACTGGAGTCACATAGCAATTGCTAATAAAACAAATCATATGTTTATTTTCCTATTGTATTTATATTTCGTATAAGTACAAGTATTAGTGGTTTTAACCAGAATACAAAAAGCTGGGTAAGTGCTTTCATGAATCGTGTTTCTTATATACATACATATATATATATATATATATATATATATATATATATATATATATATATATATATATATATATATATATATATATATATATATATATATATATATATATATATATATATATATATATATATATATATATATATATATATATATATATATATATATATATATATATAATAAATTGTAATTTATTTGAAAAATAACTAATCTCAGGATTCCGCTCACTTCTCTCCGGTTAAAAATCATTTACTGCATTTTTAAGTAACTAGTAAGGATATTGATATTGTCTATATAAATCACTGTAATTAGGGTTCCGTGCCTCAAAGGAAAAACGGAAGCTAGAAATGTGAACCTTATAGTCCATTTCGTCCAAATCACGTGGAAGAATCAAGCTGAAATGAATAATTAAAATAATTTCTAAGTCAACGCAATCAAAAGATATGAGCGTGTATGCTTAACGTTGTTGTATCTTATATAAAAACGGCGCGTCAAACGTATACTTTCCATTAATTTAGAGTTATAAAATCTGGCAATAAGTTACAACTTATAGTTATATACTTTTGTCTTTGGTTGTATCAAAGCCGATAAGTCCGAAAATCGAAAATTTGTATATATTCCAAATATCCCATATAGATATATCCCAAAAAAAACCATCACAAACATTTATTAATAGACTCTTATTACTTGTATAAATGACTTTAAAATTACTGACTTATGAAACGAACAGTGAGAACTTACAGTACATATAAAGAAAAAAATCTCTAAATTGATATATTATAAGTTTAGCACAGAAAGAAACCAATTCAAACTTATATTTGTAGTTCATTTCATACTAATTTAGTTGAACCGACCGCAAAGTTAAGTTAGTCATTTTTTATAAGAATTGATTTCCTCAACAGAATACCTACAATTATGAAATTGGTACGGAGCACTCGGTGCGCGAGTATTGCTCGCACTTGACCGATATTTTTTTATTTATTTATATATAATTTGCTTACATAATTGTCTATAGGTGGATAAAATACTTTAAAATTGTTTAAATAGTTTCATAAATAAAATTACGTTAAAAATGGGTTTAATAATTGTCATAATTAATATTGACTCATTTAATTAGTAAATAATTACTTGACATATTAATATTTTATAATAAAAACTTGTATTTGTCCACAGCAAATTTGATCACACCATGCCACCCAACAGACCTAACTTGTTTGAAGACATCCGCCCAAAATGCGGTTCCTCTAGTGGCTGCTGGGATCCCTAGCCTGGGCATGGACACTCTAGATCCTATGAATTTGGAAGAAGTTAAGGCAAGTCAAGCTGGGTTGAACATGGACTTCAAGGATACTATCGTGAAAGGATTGAGGCATTGTCATGTTATGGATTTGAGGTAAACATTATTCATATATTTATTGCTATTTTCCTTAATATTAAAATAATAAAAAAATTTACTGTAGGATTCGAAGGCATGCACCCTCAAATCTTGTCAGTTTATATGTAAAAATTACCTACGTCGGTTTTTTATGGAGTTCTTACTGCCTTAATTAGATACATAGCAGGGTATGCAGAGGAATCCGTAGGCTGCGCCACGACGGTCCTAACACAAATAAACAATTAAAAATATTTGTCAATCTGTCTGTCTTTGTGTTTGTCTGGGCTAATTTCCGGAAGAGCTGAACCATGTTTTTAAAACGTTCACAAGAAAATACAGAAAGTTGTGGAGTACCATTTAGGCTACTTTTTATCCCGCACTTCCCACAGAATCCGGATTTACGCGGGATAAGCCAGGCGCCGCACGCTAGTAACTACCGTATAGATAGACGCACATTAACGAAATATTTTCTATTAAATACGTCATAATAATAAATACCATAAGCTTTAAAGAATAATCTATTTAGCGTATAATAGTACAGAAAACCATACTAAAATAATCAACGAATTTGACCTAAATATACATAATTAATATTATTAAAAATTTAAAAGAAATAATTGCAAAGTTAAGCTGTGGACTGTACTACCGTATATAATTAAAATTAACCAACAGAAAAGGCGGATGCAATTTGTCCAAGAGATCGATTTAAATAACCGTGAATCCTATACTATACAAAATGTCAAGTTAAATACATCAGATTGTTGTAAATTCTCACGGAATTATAAAACAATGGAATAAATGTGTTGAAAAACGTACATCTTGTCATATTATGCCACTTATAAATATAATTTTCAGTGTAATTGTATAATGAGAAGGCCTATTTAAATTATGGGTATATAATTTGTGTATTACGAGATTCAATTTCCTCAAGTTTAATAATAAACTACAACTACACAAACAAAAAACTACACAATATATATATATATATATATATATATATATATATATATATATATATATACATATATATATATATATATATATATATATATATATATATATATATATATATATATATATATATATATATATATATATCTATATATATATATATATATATATATATATATATATATATATATATATATATATATATATATATATATATATATATATATATATATATATATATATATATTGTCTACTACTAATAACATAGTCTCTACATAGTACTCTAAGAACACCTAATACCTCAGCCTCAAATAAATTTTTATGGTTTAAAAAAAATAATTCTAAATTTTATTCCAGACGCTTAGGACACAGGACAACCATTGATTTAAAATGTTCAGTCACTCTCATAGGAGATTATAAGCTGAGTGGCAAACTCCTGGTGCTTCCCATCGAAGGAGAGGGGAAATATAAAATACAAATTCGTAGGTTTATTTCACATTATAATATTTATACATATTTTTAAATTATTTTATAGAAACATTTTAAGCTTTTAACGCACCTATCTGGTTAACCATAAATAAATAGAGAAAGCTTTAATCGATCTTTAATACAAACATATTTCCAGGTGATATATTAGTGAAAGTAGAGCTCCAAATAGGAGAACGTGAGACTGACGGCAAGTCATATTGGATAATAAAAAGCTGGAAGCACACCGCAGATGTACTAGGAGGAGTTGTATTCCAGTTCCAAAATTTGTTCAATGGAAACAAGCTACTTGGTAAGTTGTAAGCTAACTCTCTTGTATAAGCATAATAATATATGACATGGTTGAATATAGCTAGAGAACTTTTGAAGAATAAATTTGAACCTAAAATTACTAATTATTATAGTTGAC
The DNA here is from genome assembly GCA_037127375.1 of Dione juno. Classification (NCBI taxonomy): domain Eukaryota; kingdom Metazoa; phylum Arthropoda; class Insecta; order Lepidoptera; family Nymphalidae; genus Dione; species Dione juno. The sequence goes on along the minus strand of JAXRJS010000058.1, from coordinate 2,178,087 downwards.
CCTAAAATTACTAAAAAATAATGATATATCTGACAAAGGTATTGATCTTTTCCTCATGCAAGAGAAAGAGAAATCATTGAAAATTTTATTTGTATTAATGATAGTGATAAGTAGTGGCAGTATAGATGATAAGTCATTTCACCAGTGCAATTCTACAGCATCTGGCGATAGTTTCCATAGAATTTCTAATCCGCTCAACCCCCTCTTAAACACAAGGCTTAAAAGCTTCGCCAATAATTTTAATGTTGACCACATTGGCGCACAAAGTTTACCAGCCCATTATCCAGACTCGACTCATTTATTGTAAAACTTGTCATTTAGTGTAGTTCTCGCATTCAATGTCAATTTAATATTAAAATGCAAATCCTTCAATTATTATCTGTTCTTTCTGATCTTTAATCACTTCTATTTCAATAGTAGACGTACTCACAATGCTTGTAACTTTATAAATATATAACTTATAAATATTACAACTTTATAAGTATTTATAAAGTTCTTTATAAATTTATACAATCATTATGTTACTTCATGTACCTCAACGTACGGTTTAAGTTCCTGGGGTCAAGCACCATTCACTCCAACACCTTTGTTCTTGCTCTACTAACTCTTCTCGAAAGGTGTTTTTTTTTATTTTTGAAATTTAGCTTTGTGCCGTACAAAATGCTATTCAGTTGGAGTCACTATGGTGACTCTTTTACTGTTAAGACCTAAAGAAAAGTCAAAGTAGGACAGTCCTGATAGCTGATAATATTTGATGTATGTACGTTTATATATGGAATTATATTTATATTTACGTATATATTTAAATTTAATACATTTTAATATCAATATTCGTTTGCCAACATTTATGAAGTGTAAATATAGTTGTAAAGCAATAGTTTTTGGCCTTTGTGCGTTATTTTGTTGTATATTCGGTATAAATTATATAAATTGTTTGTTAGAGATTGCTTTTAGAGATAAGTTCGCCATTGCACATATACTTTTAGATGTATATTGTAACAACTTTGTGTGCAATAAAGTATCATATTTATTATTAATTATGAGAAACAAAATCATATTTCAGCGGATCCCGTAATGGCGTTTGCAAATTCCAACTGGCATGACATATTCCATGAGCTCGCGCCTCCCATAGTGAAGGCGGTCGTCGCCCGCATTGTGACGGAGACCAGCAAACTGTTCGGCAAAGTGCCGTTAAGTGAATTGGTTTTGTGATCATTTGAAAATTATATAAATGGCGTTTTATTGGAATAAATTACTTTCTTAATTAAATAAATTTTAATTACTTGTATTAACTTACCTTAGCATTCGATACTCCCTATATTATTGATGTCCAAACTAGATCTGTGACTACTTTTAAGTGTTTGTGTTACTGACAAACACTAAATACTAAATCAATTGATCTTGTAAAGTAATATAATTTATTGCGTGGACAAAAATTATTCTTACTTACTAGTACTGAGAAATACGAGACTTTATAGCTCTCGTAAAGGAAATTGTGGACTACAGTAAGTATTTCACAAAACAGTAAAACGTCTGTATTGAAAAGTTTATATTTAACGGTACTTAAAGGTTTCCTGTTAACATATAACTTACTCAAGGATAAGGACGACCAGTCGAAATAAGTTGAAATACTCATAAAAAGAACCGGGAAGTAGCTCACTTGTTGTGTTACTGTAACTTCAAATTAAAATATTATATGGTTTTTTTGTTGGCATTACATTAACCTTTTTTCAGCTAAACTGGGCAAATCTATACATAAAAAGGTGAACCAAAAATCTATTAAAATGTTAAAAAAAAAATCTATTAATTGATTTATTTATTTTCATAATATAAAGATCTATCTGGAGTAAGCAAAAATATATAAGAAGAAACAACCTTAAAATAATCTTATGAAATTAATTCTGAAATTAAAGACTTTGACCAATATATTATATTTGTATTATTTATTCGTGTGGCTATGCAAGTCTTTTGCAGATTAAGCTCCCGAAAACATGACACCTGGTTAACTAGACAGGACAAACTTTTGTTATAAATATATTGAACTCATTTGACTTAGAACTAGATCTACATATAGACTTAGAATTAAATAGATGGAAATAAAGGAACCCTTAATAGGAACACTTTGTTGCCCGTCTGTTTGTCTGTCCAGCAAGGTAATTTTTCTCAAGATTACGTAGAAATATAAAATATATATTTTAAAAGAGAATATGTTTTAAAAACATTGTCTACCATGTGGTTAGATACTAACCCAAACTTCTATGAAACATTTTGTCTCAGCAAAAGGATAAAATTATCAAAATTCTAATTTAAAATATTTTTTATTCAAATAGACTTTTACACGCACTTTTTAATAGTCAAATTGCCATGTTGCTGCCAAAGTACACGGGCTCAGAAGGCAGTTCTGCTGAGAAGACCCAGCAACAAGCTCAACAGTTGCCCGTTTGATTATCGAATAATCGATATTCAGCATGCATTTCAAATGACATTCATTCCACATATTTTACCATTCAAATATCCCTATAACTGTGTTAACTGTAATAGGCTTTACTTACTAGCACTATTTAAACATTTTGTTTAAATTTCTGTAGTGTCAAATTTTAAAAGAAACCAGAGCCACAAACGATTTACTTACTTTTTGAAAGCAATAACTATCTGTCTGACGAACAAAATATCATCTGGAACCTCTAGTTTTCAGATTATAAATCGATCTTACACCACTTTTTTGAAGATCAAATATATAATTGATTTCTGCAGCACTACCCCATGGGGGTCTCCATATAAATAACCCACATCCAATGTGTCCACATCTAAACACCACACAATGGTATGATTAACTCGCTATACAATTTCCATTTTCCTTACGCATACAAAACCAGGGGCTAGCATAGTTATGCCAGATTAGTTATGATGACTCGACGTCATCGATTTTCTCGGTACATATAAGTGATCTCGAATCATTTGCTCTTACAGTCGTCTTTTAAGCGGCATTGTTTTAACAATATATAATAATGACATTGTTGAGAATTATTTTTTTATTATGTTTGGCGATCGGTGCGAGGTCTGCGTCGGGTAAGTCCGATTTTTTTTAATTAGAATATCTTGCGGCAATTATATTTTGATCAAACTTTTTTTTTCATTTAATTTAATTCATTTTGTACGTTACATGAGATAAAACGAAAAAAACGCAACCACTTTGAAAATAAATTTTAGTAAGATATTTCATACCTTAAATATTTGAGATTTTTTGTCTGGTTAGACTAAATGTTATTTTGAGTAATGTTAGGAAACGCAAATTTTTTTTTATGGTAACATTTTTAAAATTTTATTTACACACTGACAGAAGAGAAATATTTTAGGCACAAGTCATACGTGCCTACCGAGCTACGGTAAAATAGCTTGGTCACGACCCATAACATAAACATAAAAGTCATTAAAGCAAACAGAAAAAAAAGTAATACAGTATAAGATATTTGTAAAGATATAAATTCCAGGCAACCAATACAAATACTGGAAGCAGCTTATAAAATAATATTTTTTTGTTATTAACGACCCTGTATGGCGTTTTGACTAATTTCCGTTGCTCAAAGATTATGCCTGAGAAACATAATCTTACATTTTTTTTATTTTCAAACGACGGTTCCTCTTAGCTTAATGAGTAAGTGCGTGCTGCGTTCAAATTTTAAAAATTTCTAAAATATTTATTTTTGCAGCTGTTAAATCATTTTCACTATTCTTTTCATTGACTGTAGATATATATATATATATATATATATATATATATATATATATATATATATATATATATATATATATATATATATATATATATATATATATATATATATATATATATATATATATATATATATATATATATATATATATATATATATATATATATATATATATATATATATATATGTATATATATATATATATATATATATATATATATATATATATATATATATATATATATATGTATATATATATGTATATATATTACCACATACCTAAACATATAATTTCAACTCTATGACGTTTTAGCACCATTTATCAAGCCATGCAAGAACTCAGACGCAAACTGCATCCTGGCTTCATCTAAAGCTGCTCTGCCTTCTTTCGTCCAAGGATCGAAAGATCTAGGCATTAAAAGTCTAGATCCAATGCATATTGATGAAATTAAAAGTGATCATGGAGGCCTCAAGCTGACGTTGAAAGACTCTACTCTTGAAGGTCTCAAGAATTGTGCTCTGGAAACTACCAAGTAAGTTTTTTTTTGTATGTACCTTCTGGCTTAATCCCCACTCTATTTTCATTTTGTCTGTAAATTGTATTCGTTCCCCATTCTGGTAAAAGAAAGCACGTTACAAAGCCACCAAACACGCAATTTCTCGAGTTCGAGTAGAAAGTGGAGAGAACAGAGTGCCTGTTGGCTGAATTTTTTTTCTCTTTTCTTCTCCCTCTCTACCTATTATATATAAGACAGTAACGTAAGTAGCGTTTATGCAAGGAATAGGTTCTCTAGCAAATATTATGTATAAAAATATGTACATTTTAAATATAAATATTCATAATTCAGACTTGAAGGCGATATCATTTCGTATAGTAAAATACGTCCCATACTACACAATAACAGCAGCGACCAAGTTAGCGATGTCTATTATTATAATAATTATACAAAGTAATGGTATAATTTACAACAAATAAGATAGTTTAGTATGTAACAATATGACTTACATAATTTTATATACACTCGTGTTTTACGAGTATTATGCAATTTCACTTGCGTGGACAATAAAACGTGAAATCCCGATATTTTTGCCCTTTCCTGTAGAAATTTTAGGAAATCCACCCTTAATGCCCACAGACTCTATTACGGTAGAGTTTTATACATATAAATAGATATATATAGTAAATAATTAAAACAATGACATAAAAACATAGAGAGGCACAGAACATACTTATGTCCCACTTATAAATAATCTTTTTTTTTTGTTATTCCGAAAAAGCCTCACTTTTTGCTATATTACGTTGACATATAAAGTGTGTAATTACATCATTACCATACATGATAGTACAAAGAATAAAAAAGATAACTTCCGCACAAATATACGAGCAAACACTACCTGTAAGAGATCACTAATGATAAGAATGTAATGAGGTATGATAAGGTGAAGTGATAAGGTCAAGTTTCCACACCCTATATGTCGCGGTTAAATGAATGATGAACGGGCTCGCTAGGAACGTACATACTTAAGGGACTGGTTTCTTTTTCATTTTAATTTTGTTTTGAGTTTTATATATAGATGTGTAAATCTAAATCACTGTACACATTTTTTTTTTGTCTGGATTAGTCGTTAGTAAGCTAAAAATCAATTATAGCATTACTACATTTTTGAATTACAAAATATATATTTACAGATTTTTACATGACGATAAACATAGATTTAACTACACATATGAAATATCTAAATCTATACATTGTAATATTATCTTAATGTTTACTGATCGTGAATGTAACAAAACATATATTTACCCTGCACGGGCATTGAATCATATATATATATATATATATATATATATATATATATATATATATATATATATATATATATATATATATATATATATATATATATATATATATATATATATATATATATATACATATATATATATATATATACATATATATATATATATATATATATATATATATATATATATATATATATATATATATATATATATATATATATATATATATATATATATATATAATTACAGTTCAAAGTCATAATGATCACTTCATATTCTTGACAGGTATACAATATATTATTATACGCTCATTATTATATTATTTATTATAATGGGAGTAATAATTCTTCTGTAATTGATCGTTTTTCTTTTTAATATCTTCGTCATTTAAAGAAAATAGTTTAGAAATAGTATAAATGTTCTTAGTAGTTATTAAATTTAATTTGTTTCATAGACTATATTGTATCATATTACTAGCGGCCCGCTCGGGGCTATCGGATGGTTTGATCGGTGTTTTCGGATGAACTCTTCTTCTTCCTCGTTCCCTCAATGCTGAGGATCGCGACCACATGATAATATCCTCCGTTTAGGGTGGTTGTAGGTAGAGTGGACTGTGGACTGTGGACTCGATACAGGCTACCGCCTGCCGCACTCTTGATAGCGTCTGACGAACTTGTTGGTGCCCTATCCCGGGCACCCTCAACTCGACCCAAAATTACCAGCTCATGTTTTGGTGCTCGCATGATATGTCCGATGACAGATGGTGGAAAACCGAACAAAAATTGAAAACGAAAAAAAATTGAACGCAGCGGGCTTTTAACCCGCGCCTCATGGAAACTGTCCAAGCGCTCTGGCCACTAAGCCATGCCAAGTCAAGTAAAAATCTCCCTACAAAAATGCTAACAACGCAATAAGTTGTATAAAGCTTATAAGAATTTTGACGCAGTGTGAGGAAGACAGCATGGCATGGCTAAGTGGTCAGAGCGCTTGGAAAAATTATCAATGAAAATTATTACTTTTAATACAATATTTAAGCTGGGCGGAAGGAACTTGCGCGCGTTAATCGTAATTTCCCGCATAAATCCCGATCCTGCGGATATTTAAAGATAAAAAGTAGCCAATATATTACTCAACAACCTCCTATACCTTCCAGTAAAAGTGCCATAAAATTAGTTTAGCCGTTCCGCAGATTGACCCGGAAAAGCGGAAAGACAGATTAAAATATATATATATAGATTCAATAAAAAATAAATAAATACTTATATATATATATATATATATATATATATATATATATATATATATATATATATATATATATATATATATATATATATATATATATATATATATATATATATATATATATATATATAGATTCAATAAAAAATAAATAAATACTTATACGTAAGATGTAATTGTGTGATAAACTGATCGTCGTGGTCATCTATGGAAATTACTTGTTTTTTTAACAGATTAGTCTGATACAGACTATCGCACTCTGCATTATGACCTTTGTTATAACAAAATGGGATATCGATTACATTAGATAGTCGATATCGATCGACTTCCAGTTCCGTTCTTTTATTAACTTGTCGCACATTACGGAAATGTTAGGAGCTATAATTTAAACAAATATTATAATTATTATATTATAAAATTACAAATACATAATATGTGGCTAAAATAGCAACTTGTATATAAATTTATATGGCTTCTTGTGATAATAAAAAATATTTTTAAGCGATCTTTATTTTCTATTCGCCCACTTGGAAGTAATTGTAATGGAGTAAATATGAAAGTACTTAGCAAATGTACTCAACTCACGAGTCCATAGTTCTGAGAAGATGTAGATAAACATTGTAATATCAATATTGATTTAGTGAGCATATTAGTAGGTACAAAGTTGTTATATATATATATATATATATATATATATATATATATATATATATATATATATATATATATATATATATATATATATATATATATATATATATATCTGTATATATATATATATATATATATATATATATATATATATATATATGTGTCATATATATATATATATATATATATATATATATATATATATATATATATATATATATATATATATATATATATATATATATATATATGACACATTTCGTATGAGCAAGGTATTGTATGTTATAAAAAATTATGGAATGGGCACCAGACGCTTCTGGGATGGACACGGAAAACTGGCCTTCTAGTCCTACGCCTATACCAGACCAAATTAAATATGACTTTTTAGGCCACCGTTCAATGTGGATTCTCTACCCTGGTTACACCTGGCTATATGCCGCATTAAGGTTGCAGTTGACAAAAAATCCATACAGGAATACGACGAGTTCACCTTAATAACTTAATAGGATACTGCCTACAAGGACTTCTCTTGCACGTTGGCACATAAACCATTTATTATATAAATCGTATCGTAATAATCAAATTACAAAATCGAATTAATATTAATAACTTTGATAATTACAACAATATCATTTTCCTTCCTTGTTTATTAATTATATTAAATCGGTACCTTTAATCTTATTTATGCATATTAATAATAATAACTATAATATATGTATATTTAATTTTTTAATACAGTCGTGGGTTCAAATCCCACTCGAGGTAATTACTTAATAATATTTAAAGTATTTTTATTTTCTGGCTTCGTTTAGACAAATGTACAATTGTGGTCCGTTACTTCCCTTTTTTGCTATTCTATACCTTTGTTTACAAAATGTTTACACGTATTTTATTATAATAACGTAATAAGTTGGAAAAAGCATATATTTTATTTAATTTTCTTTGACATCACTCAAAACTAGACTATAGTCATGTACTATGTGATAAATTTAGCTTATAATAATATAATCTAAACTACAACTAAGTAATTAAACTTAATTATACTAAGCTATTAGTTATTACTTACCACAGTACGGAGAGCATACAGAATTACAGCATGGAGAATTTATTCCTTCCATTCTTTCTGTATTCATGTACATATGTATATGTATAAGAAATATTTCTTAATATAGCGAAAGAACTAAACGTTTATATTATTATTGTCACACCAGTGCTATTGTGCCTTGAGGACAAATAGATAACCATTATAGTAATTTGTATAGATTATGACAATGGGCTATTACGATCTATTAAAGTGTCTGTAATGCTTTTTTTACATAAATTGTATAAAAAATACATACATACATACATAGCTTCACGCTTTCGCGCGTCAGAGAGGACGGAGGGCCAAACGCTGCAATCCCTGCATACCGTCACCTCGTCCACTGTCATTAATCTTCTCATACGTGCTCTCCGGGGGGTCTTTGTACTTTCTCCTCGTCCTCTAGTATCTTTAACACTGTGTTTTCAAAGATCAACCGAGGTCTCCCCGTACATCTCTTACCGCTCAGTTTTGCACCATATATCTTTTTTAATCACTCATTCTCTCGACGTCCCAACCACACCACCAAACTACCTAAACCACCTGAGCACGTTCTTCTTCATTCTCACTGGGACATCCTCGCTGGTACCTACCATTCTGTGTATCTCTTCATTGCGAATTCGGTCAGTTAAACTGACTCCGCATATCCTCCTAAAATATCTCCACAGCATTCATCTTTCTTTCAATCTTCTTCTGCAATACCCACGTTTCACTGCCGTATAACAGCGTCGGCACCAGAACTCTGCAGCTATACTGACGTTTTGCCGTCTCAAAAATTCAGCTTAGGTACCGTTCATTCTGTTACCGGCAGCAATACGCCTTTCCACATACATTTCGAATCTTCCATCTCTATTTAACATACTTCCCAGAAATACCACTTAGTTTTTGGCTTACAGCCAAAGACCTTCATTCACTATTTTTCTTTCAACATTCTTCTGTCATCATACTGACCTAACACAACCTCGTAACCACTTCACGCGGTTCCAACCCCCGTCCATTCAAGGTACTACCTAATATTACTTTATCACTTCCACTTACCGTACCTAGAACGTCCTTGACACTTTCCCAAAACCCATAAGCTTGTTTGATGGAGCTAAGAATACCGGCGGATACGTCACTACAAAAATATTCTTGTTATCCGCAGCTTGAAGCGAACCCAAAGCAGTCTCGGGTTGATCGCTTCGTACTCTACCACTGCACGAACCAATCGAGAGGACAATAACACACCGCGGCTGCTCGCCAAATCGGTTGTGTCACTGCCCTTTCACTTGGTCTCAGTCACAGAGATAACATCCAAATCTTCCTCATCCATCACATCTAATATTCATTCATCTTCTGTTCCATCCCTCCTCTTATATTCCACGCAGCTATTTATATGTTTTAAAGTGTTTAGAGATAAAGAAAGCTAAGCATAGCGTTTAAGGAATTCCAATATATGTACTATATTTATTTCTAATCGTGTAATTTAATAAAAATATAAAATCATAAAAAAAACATGTACTTTTAAATATAAACATCCTATATCTATTTTGCAGAATAATATATTCCCATGAACATCTATTTCCCATGAATTTTTTATGTCACTTACTTTACTTTTTACTTCCTTTTTTTACGTTGTTGACTTGCACAACCGTAGACCAAACTGACCTTGCATCTCATACATAGTAGGGCGAAGACAAGGCGATAATGGCAGCGATTATAATTTGTGCATTTACTAAATCAACGGCTTAGATTACTTTAAATTGTATGTTCCTTTAATTGGTTTTCCAGCTTCACGGCTTTCAGCTAATAAGAAGGGTGGGTAGGCGGAGAGAATCTAGTATCAAAACACTCCGTTCTCCGCTTTCGGCCCTAATCCGAAAAAATAGTGTTGAGTTGCGAAATTTAATGCCGCACCTTCGCTTACCAAACTGGAACTAAACTCTTGGGTTTGAACCCAAACCCATTGCAAGAACATTGTCCCACTGCACCAAGGCCTTTTAAAAGGTTTTAAAGTCTCTGGTGTAGCATTCAACTCTTCTAAACAAATAACTATCTTATTAATGTCATATAAAAAATTATAGATAACACCTTTTTTCTGAGGTTCTCATGCAAATGTCTTATTGATTCCTTTAGTGGGTGATTTATCAGTAGGCTAAAACGCTCTGCCTAGGGCAGATTTTTAGGGCGGCAAATTTGGTAACTGATTTTTTTTGCTACCTCCTAGATATAAATCAATAAAGCATGACGGTTTTCTAGTGTATATTCGTATTACAGATAAAAAACTATTTATTACTACTAAAGTATATATATATTTTTTTTGCAATTGCAACGAAATTGTCATACAATGATAATTTATACACTGATAATTGTATAAGAAAGAACATGAAACACTTAACAGCCTGTACGCACATACGTAAATACTATGTAGATACCCACTTTGTTTTTCTTTTTTTACTATGGCTATTTCTATTTTAGAGGAATATATATAATTTATAATTATATTAATAACCATAGTATTATTTACCATATGCGTAGGCATTTTAGATACTATTCTTTATATTACTGACAGTACTGGCGGATATCGATAAGGAAATATAATTTGATAAAAATATAAAAGGAATTAACGGAGCGTAACATGATGGACTATATATATATATATATATATATATATATATATATATATATATATATATATATATATATATATATATATATATATATATATATATATATATATATATATATATATATATATATATATATATATATATATATATATATTTAATGTTTTTTAATTCATAATATTATATTAGTTTTTAATTTTGTTTTAATTGAAATTATGCAAATAAATAATATATATTACAGAATGGACTCAGCCAAAATGAAGTTAACAATGCAAGTGAAATGCAACGTAGTAATGTCGGGCGACTACACGTTAGACGGCAAGCTGTTGATCCTGCCGGTGCAAGGACAAGGGAAATACAAGATTGATATACGTGAGATATACGGGTTTTTTTGCAGATATTGTTGAGGAGGCATAGAGAACTAAATGCTCAGTGTACACTCCGCTCCCCACTTTTTAATTAGCAACATAACTACAGACATTATCCAGGGGGGGGGGCTGGTCCCCGGCGAGTCCAGGTCTATATGACATATGTATAATGTCCTATTGAAAATAGTACTAAGACCACAATTTTCTAAAGAAAAAAAGGAAACATTATTACATTGTGTCTTTATACTGATAAAATAACATGTCCTGACTGACTGACTGATTCATCATCGCCGAGTGCAAACGATCACAGCTACAAACGCGAAATTTGGACTATATTCGCTTTGTTAGGTGCATGCACCCACTAAGAAAGGATTTTAAAAAATTCTGCCCCTAAGGCGTCAAAATAGTGGATGATAATATGTATGAAAGTCCGTCGTTTGTAAAGTAAAATAAACAAAGTTTTGTATTTCGGTTATTGACGTAAAACTAATAAATACGTGTTTCAGGAATTTTCGAAATTTTACTAAATAAGTAATAAAGAGTTGGATGTAACGTTGTTTAGAGGTTTTTAATTAACATACCTAACATGTTATTTAAATTAATTTGTAAATACATATAATCAAGTTCCACGTGAGCTCTAGCTATAAGCCTATCAGTTTACTCAGCTGTCTAGGAAAAATTTATAAGAGAATAATCTTGGTTAGACTCTCTGAAGTAGTAGAGGCTCATAAATGAGCAATTCGGTTTAAGGAAAATCCCTTAGCTGTCCACCAAGCGTATCGTCTCGTAGAGCATATAGCTCGTTATAACATCAGACGATCGACGGCATACAGTAGCACTGCAGTTATTCTTCTCGATATCGCAAAAGCCTTTGACAAAGTGTGGCACAACAGCTTGATTTTCAAGCTGCTCACCGCCGGTGTACCACACTGTCTAGTGTATATCCTAGGAGACTTCTTGTCAAATAGGTATTTTCGATACAAAGTAGAGGGCACTCTATCCTCTCCCCGCATCGTCCGTGCAGGCGTTCCCCAGGGTTCTACCCTTTCTCTGATCTTGTACGCACTGTACACCAGCGACATGCCTCGTACAAAATTAGTCCACGTGGCGATGTACGCCGATGACACCGCCCTATACACTACTTCTCGCTATTCTCGCCTGTTGACTGAAAGACTCCAGACTGCGGCCGACGCCTTCGGCGATTGGTACCGTTTATGGAGGATCGAATTTAATCCGGATAAGAGTGAAGCGATCCTATTTCCTTGTGTCAAACACGAAACGGCCTCCATTGTGTACATGTTAAGCCAACCTATTCTCTGGAAACCACAGGCAAAATATATAGGAGTAATCCTATCCAGACTCTCTTTTAGCTCACACATCAAGAGAGCCAGAAACAAAGCTCTTTTTATTCTCAGTAGGCTTTATCCTCTTATCTCCAAGCAGAGTAAATTGTTACTGAGACATAAGCTGACACTACACAAAACTTGTGTAAGACCTGTCCTCACTTATGCTAGTGTCGTGTTCGCACACACTAAGCTGTATGCCCTTCAAATGGTTCAGAATAAATTCTTGCTAATTGCGTCAGGTTGCCCCTGGTTCGTTCGCAATGTCGACCTACATAGAGACTTCGAACTGGAATCGATTCAAGAGTACTACAAAGGCCTATCCAGGCTCTACTTCGAGCGCGTAGGTACTCACGTGAACCCCCTTATCGTACAGGCGTGTGACAGGCGTTACCCCGTCCGCTAAAACTAAGCTCAGACGCCCGCGTAGCGTTATATTAGACCCAGATGATCCCATTACTGTTGCTAATGCCCCATACGTAGGTAGGAAGCACACACATACACGACACTCAAACCGCCGTCGACGGAAACGACGACGAAGTCCAGCATATTTGAGCCCCAGCCCGCTCGTCGGCCGCAAGCCGAGGCTTGAATCCCGCAGGGGACGCCCTTGCTGCCGACGTTTCCTCTCAAGCAGACACGATAGTGCTTGCCGGTGTCGCTGTCAAGGCCAATAGGGCTAACAGCAATAAACTCACAACAAAAAAAAGAAAAAAAAACGTGAGCAAAGTCGGTAGCAACAGCTAGTATATAATACAATTCTTAACCTTCTCAACAGGTAATCCTCCAAAAAAAAAGAAAATCATGTCCCAACTATCTTGTGGATTATCTATTTTAGATTTTAAAATATTTTCGACCCTTTGGGGTTCGACGATTCGGGGGTGGGCACAGCCAACGCCACACACATAGCGGGGTAGGCACAGAGAACCTAGTGTTGAGATAACCCATTACTCACTTTCCGCCTTATGAAATATTACTAGCAGAGCTCAACGCCAGGATCAAGGCTATAATAAATTTTGAAGACTAGCATGCAAAACCATAGTAGACTAGCTGAATTATAAGAAATTATAAAATGCTGCCATAACAAAAACAAGCACTATCCAAAGTCTTAAAAATTAATAATCTGGAGCACCTGATGTAGAACCACAGTAGATCATCTAAACCAGAAAGAAAGAAACCAGAAAATGACTCTTAAGTAAAAGTTGCTGAGCATGATGAGCATTTATCATAGAAATATGAAAATCCAAGATTGGAATATCTCATGAAGAAGCATTATGTCCAGCTAAACTGCATAAAATGAGAAATTAGCCGCTTAACAAAAGTCATTTAACGTGATGGACATTTTCCATTGACATTTGATATATAATATCAAGATCTTGTCTATTTTAGTTATACCTGATGTATAACTAAAATAGACAAGCTAAACTAAAAAAAAGATAAAAAAACAATACTCTAACATGTGCAATGCAATCTTAATGAAAAAGGATAGCAGTCGGAAGGGTGGCAAGGATTGCTATAAAATATAGATGGCGTTGCAGGAAGTTAAATCGCACTAGCGTTCATTTCGAGTACTCGATTCGATAACATTATGGTGGAACATTAATCGTTTTGTCTTAGAATTTTACTTCTATTTTGCTGTAACAAATATGTAATAACTACGTTGGTAATAGGATATCGGGAAATCCTCATTTCGTTCCCACCCCTACACTCCCTAAGGACACTACATGCCAAATTTCAGGTTTCTACGCTGCGTCATTTCGTCTGAGCAATGTGCATTGTCTGTCTGTCATTCAGTAATAGAAGAGTGAGTCACAAGAACATAGCATGCAAAGGCGACCTTATTCACTAATAGTGATCTCTTACAGGTAAACTTGTTAGATGCAACCACACAAAAGCATAGAATATTTGTAGTGCATAAAAAAGAAAAAAAAATAAGAATATAAAAAAATTGACTGAACAGAATTGAAGAGGAAATATATGTATTTAAAAATAAATAAATATTATAAGACAGAATAGGCACACATATAAAATAATATTAAATATTATATACTACACAAATATTATGAATATAAGATACATTCTAAATATAATTTTTTTAGCCAATAGTACCGCTTCAAGGGTTTCTTAAAAAGAAGAAGCGATTTAGAGTGCCGGATAGAAGAAGTCAGATCATTCCACAAAATCACGCTTTTAACAATTAAGGAATGAGGTGTAGAGGAGTATCGGAGCCAAGGAACTCAAACCGCTCCTTAAGGTAGCGAGGTGTATTGGGGTGGAAAAGAATGGAATATAGAGTGCATAGGACAAGGAGATATCGACGATGTCGGACTGTCAACCATTGAAGCTTATCAATATATGCGAATATATAATCAAATTTTACCAAATTAAATACATATCTAATGCGCTTACAAAATGTAAGCGCTCTAGTGTGTCTAGGTGTTGTTGTGACAAGTAAAGGTAACATGTATTGGCATAGTCAATAATGGAAAGGAGGAGGGGATTTGCTAATAATTTTTTTTGTTTTTATTGGTAGAAAATTATGTGTAGGGATTTTTTGGAATTTAAATTTAAGCCACACGATTTGCTCCATAGAGATATTGTTTGAAGATAGTAATTAAATCGTTCTGTAGCTTCAGAGATGGCTTCAATAGGCGCGGATACATATATTTGCAGATCATCAGCATAGAGATGAAAAGGTATGGTTAGTAAATCAGTTAAAGTATTTATAAATATAGAAAAAAGTAAAGGAGACAAAATTCCTCCTTGTGGCACTCCTGCTTCAAGACAACAGAGAGCAGAAACATTACTATTATACCGAACACTTTGTTCGTGATTGTATCAATAGGAGTAAAACCAATTGATGACGTTGCTGGGCATGTTTAGATTTTCAAGTGTAGCAAGTAAGATGTCAAAGTCCACAGTATTGAATGCGTTCGAGAAATCCAGTAAGGCTAAGATAGTGACTTGCTTATTATTATCCATTCCGAAGCGAATGTCTTCACATACCTTGGTTAATGCAGGAGTAGTGCTATGCCCAAGTATATAAGGGAAAAATAGAATTTCAACGCTAGTGAGAATGTGACGAGGGACAAGTTATTTTGGGAACAGGTATAACATATGACATATTTTTGAAATGCGGATTAGGAATAGTTAAAATTGTGACAAAGGACTGGTAAGATTATATCAATAGATAGTGTCATTTTATGCCTAAGCTGAAGATATCAAGACAAATATAAAAACAGTACACTCCGACGTTATTTGAAGTAATGGTGTAAGTCACTTACACCATTACTTCAAATTTTGTCAAGCTCAACAACAGTTGCGTTTCGCTTAGGCCGTAACCTCAGATTGTCAATAGTATTTAATTTATTTCAAATATTCGCACCTGTCATAGCTAAATGTCTGTTGAGAGTTTCAATGTCTATATTGAATTGAGTTTCCTTAGTTTGACGCCCTATGCCCATAGATTTAAGGAACCGCTATGCTTTCCCAGAGTCATGCACATCTAAAATTTCATTGTGCGTCTGTACACATCTTGTTGCATTTACCACGCAAGCGCTTATATTTAGATAAGTTGATGTCTGATGGAATGCGTTTGTGTCTAGTCTAGTTGAGTCTAGTCACTAATGCCTTAATTTGTTGTGAAAACGGTGCAAGTAGGTATTTTAGGTTAGAGGATTTAAGACCTGTAATCTTAAAGGAGATTTCACGGCGAAAATCTGTATTAAAATAGAGTTAAATATCTCTATCTTCAAAACAACTGTTCAAGCGGTAAAGACGCTCACCCAATCTATTAGGCCTAGATCATGTATAAATTTACATACAGTAATTTTTTTTTTCAAAATTCATGTTTCGAAATGATACAAATTTCATTTTTCATTGATTCAAACTGACATGGCTTGCATGTGGCTCACACGCTATTTCCACTCCATTCCATTATGTTCCATTATAAAGCACAATGTCTTCAAATTGGATTGGAACTGGATAGACGATCTTAACGATCGACCTGGCTAACAGAAATTATGTTAATTAATGTTCATAAAAGGCACCCAATGTCGTAATGTCAACCAATACTTCATCAAGTCAATATGACACATTTCTGTAACACATATCACGTTCAAATATCAGGAATAATGATAAAAAATCTAATTTACAGGAGACATCGTAATAAAAAATATTCTAGATTTGGCGACGGTGGATGGTTCAGATGGAAAACCCCACTGGCACATTAGTAAATGGAAGCAAAATTTCAAGATCATGAGTAGTACCACGTTCGATTTCAAGAATCTCTTCAATGGCAATCAAGTGTTAGGTAATAATATACAAATTTCACAAGAATCTCTACAGTTCAGTTCCTTAAATATGGCGCCTCGTGCGTGTCAGTTCACTGTTTTTGGAATGACAAATGTTATAAGGCGTATTAAATATATAAAATATTCAAAATATTGTTTTTTATATTTAAGTACATTTAAATTGATCTTAAAATATTTTGTATTGTAAACATAGGTCACATTAGTATATTTAAGAACGACTGGTATAAGATTATTTCTGCCACAAAATATAACAAACATACGAAAATAAAAATATATTAATATTTATATATTTCTAGCACGACCGGTCCTTGAATTCGCTAACAGTAACTGGAAGGATGTAA
The DNA here is from genome assembly GCA_037127375.1 of Dione juno. NCBI lineage: Eukaryota > Metazoa > Arthropoda > Insecta > Lepidoptera > Nymphalidae > Dione > Dione juno. The sequence goes on along the minus strand of JAXRJS010000058.1, from coordinate 2,160,601 downwards.
TGCAAGAGATCTCACCTCCAGTCATAGAAGCCGTCGTTGCTGAAGTCCTTAATGCGGTAGAAGCTTTATTTAAAGCTGTGCCAGTTGATGAACTTACTGTTTAGATTAAGAAATATGTTAAGATATGGTTTTTGTTTAATAAAATGGTTGGTTTGTTATTTGACGTAGTTTTTTTTATTCAATAAAAAATTGGATACTTGAACACTTCAATGTATTTAAACATAATATTTTAATTTTGTCCATGTATCGTTATAAATATATTCATTAAAAAAATATAATATAATATCAATTTAAATGGTGTTTAAAAAAAATATAATTTATTTTTAGATCACAAAAATGTTGCTTTCTTCTTAATTTAATGATCATGTAGTCTAATTTGTTTTGTTATGTATAATTTGATTTAATAATAAGATTGGTTTTTGTATAAAGCTAATCCTTTTTTTTAAACGTTTCACCAATATTTACAAGCAAAATATTTGTTAGGTGTCAACTGTCAATGTCAGTGACCAAAACATTGCCGCGTGTTTTTTGATTTACGTTTAGTTTGTTGTGAGTTATCTTTTCTATTTAATTCTTTTCATTATGCTTTGTCCAGAAGTATGGAATTTCCCTCCACCGAAAATAATAAGTACGCATAATAAGAATGGAGACTATGACACGGTAAAAAAAATTATTAATACCAATAATTTCTATAAAAGTGCAATTGTGGTGTGTCCTGATGAAATCAACATACCTCAAGATATAGAAAATACTTTACTCGAAGACTCCGATTATTATAAAGTATTTAATTGTCCATTAATAGAATTTATGGATCCAGTTTTCATACAAAAGTTTGTTAAAGCTGGTAAACTCTACTGTTTGAGTGATACTAATAATTGTATAGTAGAAAATTGTTTTGCAATTACACCAGATGGAATATTAACACTACATGTCCTAGCACCGTTATTCCAGACTTTAGGCTTGGAAGGCCTAAAACGACCACATAATTATTATGAAATAAGAATTGATTTGGTGAATCTAAAAAATATCGATAGAACTAGACAGGCTTTAATAAAGATGAAAAGTTTTAATTTCTACATATCTTGGGAGCCAGATACAGAGAATATTTGTCCATCATCCATAGCAAAGTACTTTAATGACAATTTTCAAGTGACATGTAATAGTTTTAAAGTTGAAAGACTGAGGCCAGAAATTGATAATATACCTACATTAATCGACACTGAAATAGAAGAAATGGTGGAATGGGTGGGCATGCTAGCTATCGGGGGTGATTTGTCACCAAAAGAAAGTTATGTCAGTACATATAGTGTACCTGAATGTGCAGTACCATTGGAATCTACTAGAATATCAGTTTTAATTGTCAAAGGATTTTTAACACCAAATTTAATATTAAATACATGTGCCATTTTATCTGAATATGCTAATTCCAGAGAATTAGAAAATTACTGGACTTCTATAAGTATTCAAAGTATGGAAGATAGTTTGTGGCAGTGGAATTTAAGCGGGCCTAGAATGTTTTGCTCTCAAAATTGTTCTTGTAATATTTTTTTTTGTGATAAAACTTGTACAATATATTCTGTAGGTGAATTGAAATATTCCTAAGATTATTTTTTTTATTTACATAATTACATATTTATGTATCTTAATATTATTTTTACAAAGTTTAGGACATCTGTATTTCTGTTAAGTTACTTTGTTTTTAAATAAGTTGTAATATTACAATCATGTAATTATAATATAATCTTTATATATTATTATTGTTATACTATACATAAAGATTTTATGACATTTACTGATACTATGTACTCAACCTGAACTGTAGGATAAATCTTAAAATAATTAAACTACATATAAAAATTTTTGCTTCATCTTTTATTCCGCATATTGACTTAATTAATGTACTAGACGTAACACTCCTTTGAATAATAGAGGATTCAACATTGTCATTAGATTAAAGGTAATAAAATTAAATTATAGACTAACACAATGTGTAAAATATTACTTGCCATTAAACAATAAGTCTAATTTAATATATAGTTTGTAAATAGGTTTTATGTTGTGTTGTTTTATTGTACATAAAGGATTTATGTATAATTATAATATGAATGCATGTGCATTATAATTTTGTGGTGTGAATCATTCTTTTGCCATACAACTTCCTTCATGTGTTCTCAATTCAATGTGACATTAGCGAAGTGATTTGTCTTCTATTGACAAGCTCGAAACACCATTCATAAACAACTAAACTGACTACTCAATAATTAAATAATTTTCGAGATAAGGGCCAAACATTTAAACAAAGAAACTATTCAGATTAAATATATTCGTTATAATATAGATTATTGAAGAATATAAAATAAAAGGCAATTTCAGCTCTAATAATTTATTGAATAAACAAAAACAAAAAAGCTATTATCTCTAAACCAACATTCCCCACACCAATTTAAGAAGGAATGATTACTTTGCAACATGAAATATATCATATCTTATGTACTATATTTTCAATACACTAGGAATCTTTTTTAGATTATGAGTAAATATGAACACTTTATCATACATTTAAATAATAACAAGCTATTTTACAACAGGTTTTGAGACAGTATTGCGTCTATAATTATATATTTAAAATTTAATATATGATGGAGGATATTTTTTATAACATATATGAATTTTAAACACTCAAACAGATGCAGTCAAGGTGTTCACAATTTAACAACTTTTTTAATAAATTAAACTAGTGATGCATTGTTTTCTTAAATAACTCTATTGTTTAAAAAATAAGCACTAGCACAAAATTTTTGCATTCCATAGCTGTTCTATACCTGAACATATAAATATAAATATTTCTCAACCTTCATCCACCCACATCTTCCTACAAAAAAAAGCCTCAGCTTTTTTAAATCTTAGCCAATCCAATAACTCCACAAGCAATCCTAGCTCCAGCATTTCCAGTGGTCTTGCTGAGCTCATGGCCTCCGATGCCGAAGTCATCTGGATCAGCGTGGACAACTAGAGTACGGCCGATTATACTGTTTGCTCCTGATAGCGAGATTTTTGTGTCTTGGATGCTTAACTGAAAAAAAAACAACAAACTGTTAATTTTTTTTAAGAATTTGAAGCAATTTTTTAAAACAATATTTTATAACCTATTTTTTAGTATTGTAATTTGTATGTGTAAAGTATGTTCTAAAGAAAAAGTAAAGGACATTTCTAGAACTTTACCTGTGTAACACCACCATCACAACATGCTTCAATATTTCCCAAATCTCCAACATGTCTAACAGAAGAGTCTGGGCCTCCATGGTCTTGCTTTAGAGGATTGAAGTGAGGTCCGGCTGAAGTGCATCCATTTGTGTTGTCACCGAATTCATGCACATGGAATCCATGTTTGCCCTGAAAGAAGATTAAAGTTAGTAGTATAATTGCTTAATAAGTTCTTTAATATATATATATATATATATATATATATATATATATATATATATATATATATATATATATATATATATATATATATATATATATATATATATATATATATTATATATATATATATATATATATATATATATATATATATATATATATATATATATATATATATATATATATATATATATATATATATATATATATATATATATATATATATATATATATATATATATATATATATATATATATATATATATATATATATATATATATATATATATATATATATATATATATATATATATATATATATATATATATATATATATATATATATATATATATATATATATATATATATATATATATATATATATATATATATATATATATATATATATATATATGTACACAATGGAACATCATCCAACTATTCATTTATCAGTTTGATAAGCTATAAGAAGTAGTAAAACCTATGATTGTATTAAGCTTCATTCATTTTATGTGTGATTGTATATAACAAAGTAGTTAAAAAGTCCCAACTGATATACAAATTAGAAATCCTTTTTATTCTAATAAATCTTTATCAAACCAACATGTCCAGAAGGCAAGTCCTGCAAAGAGCTGTCAAGAAGCTACCCCGTTCTTCAATTACCACATTTTTTTTGATATTGCATACAGTATTTAAAAACGCTTATATTTAATCATTACCCAGGGTGCAAATTTAAGTTATAACTATCATTACGTGTTCAATGAGATTATTAAATAGGTTAGTAATATACTTTAAAGTTGTATAATTACAAAGCAAATTTCATTGAAGAGGTCAATTGACCTTGTATGATAATGTCTTTGATATGTGTTGAGTAATTGTAATTATGACTTGGTTGTTTAAATGTCAATAATGGTATTATCGGTAAGTACACAGTATATGTAACTTTGTTACTATAGTGAAAGATAGCAAGATGCCATTTATATTAATCTAACTGCATAACCTAACAACATGTTTATATTTGGGCCGGGAATAGAAAATAAATTTCATTTATTCTCCTAATTGGCAATCAACTCGGCAAACAGCTCAGATGCTATACTACGACAATTATCTACAATTATTTTCAAGATAAATGAGCTTTGCTTAGGGCATTTTTTTTTATCATTATTAAAAGGATTTAAAATTTTAGAAGCCGATTGAATAATCTAGGTCTAATAATTTCTTTATCAATTAAGATTATTAATTTTATCAGACTTTAGCGTGGTTTAAGTATTACATGCAACACATTATTTGACGATTTATAATAAAAAAAAATTGTTGCTATGCTGCTATATTGTATTTGCCCTTGCCTTTAAATAATGCATAAAAATGAAATAATTGATAACAATTTTAATAAATAAATCTATAAGAAAAAAGTAAAATGATAAAGTTAAAAGTAATTAATGATATATCATGACATGTTGTAGTAGATGAAACTTCTAGAAATATATTTTGCTAATTAAAAAAAAAACAATGAATATAAAAAAAATACAAAAAAAAACTTTACCTTTGAAAGACCTTTAACCTCTCCAGACACCAAAACTGGGGATTTTTCATCCTGAAATAAGAAAATACAATAAATTATTAATTATATTGTAATATAATTATCTTGATGATAATTTTTAGATAAATACATATTATGATATGTATCAATCCACTAAACTTTTTTGTTTAAAATATATTGTAATATTATAAATTAAAACGATATAAAAATAGATTAAATACCAATCGTTACCTGTATCTATACTTTATTTAAATAGAATTTATAGTTAATATTTATTTATATGTATATATAGCACTGCATAGTAGTTTCTAGAATAATCGTTCTGCAACCATTAACCACATGATATAAAACTTAACATATATTTACCCTTACAATTACGTCAGAAGGTCAGCAATAATTATTAAAAAAAACATACCTTCTGATCAAAGAACACTGTCCCGCTGACATCTCCATTTAAAACGCAAACTGCTCTCGCCGGCATTATTATGCAATATTTTATAAGTAAGTTCAATCGATGCAAGACGAAGTAAGTGTGTGGACTGTGGAGTGATAATTAATAACTGTTAACTATTAATATAGCTTAGGTATATGAAACTGTCGCGTCACGCAGTATTGCTTTTTATTGAATGCCGGTTTTCTATACAATTTTCAAAGACGGAAGTTGGGGAGGTGTTAACGGACCTTTTATAGTATACGACTGGACTTTGTGTCATATTTTATTTTTTAATGTAACTGTTATTTATTAATTTGTTGTATTCAACTATATATGTAGTTTGTTGTAATATTTTTTTAAAATCTAAAGCATAGTACTTGACATTTCATATATTGAATCTTTCTTGTGGAATAAATATATATTATTTATTGCACTAAGTAAACAAAAGACCAGACAATCATAAATTCAGTTCACAGCAGTGGACTCATTTCTAGAAGAGGTCTCTTCCAGTCAACCTGTCAAGTGCAAACAACGTATGGCGAGGTTTTGAGTTCGCTCTAATTAATTATAAATATATATGTATATACGACTGAAGATCACATTTTTTGTGTAAGTATTCTCTAGAGTCTAGAACATATTTGATAGTTGATACGTACGTTTAAAATTTACATAAAAAATTGCAATATGAGCTGTTAGATTCTGTTATTCAACACGTGATGTATAAAATATTGAGAGAAACGTGAAAAATTTTATGAGATATTTCTATATTATATGAGCAGCAGGTAAGATTCATAAAAGTACTAATACATAATAAATCTCGTCTCAACTTAATTTTATATGAAAATTATATCGTTTTGAATATTTAATATGAGTTTTATAGTTGTTTTAAAATTGTGGTTGAATAAAAACTAAATCGTTTTTATCTGGACTGACATTATAAATAAAAATGATTATATATATTACTTATAAATGAACCAGAATAGTATTAAATACCTTTATTATAACAAATACTAAAACAGTTGTTGATTATAAAGCGGCTTTAAAATGTTACCATATAAATTTTAAAATGGATTTACAATTTATTAGACATTTTCATATATTCAAATATTTTAATTATTTTTTAATACATACATAAAAGATCGAATTAATATCGAATCGAAAAATATCCTAATTCTATAAGTCAAGCGAAAATGAAACATAAAAATAATGTCTTAGAATATTGTCAAAATAAAAAAAACATTGTCAATTTGTCAGAGCTCATTGGTTTGTGATAAATATTAAATAACCAAAATTAAAAAAGGCGACTTGTAAATGCTTAGCTAACTTTAAATTGGAAGAAATAATACTCTATATATCAAGTTAATATTATTAAAAATATGGAAGAACAAGTGAATTTTCCTATGTCATCGGTGATTATCTTTACTATTTAAAAACATGTTTATTGCATGAATAGTTCAAAAGTGATTTTAATTCTCTTTTTATATTTAAGCTGAACCCTGCTGAGATGGTTCCCTCTCCGACTACTGTAGAAGAAACTGCCAGAGTGAGTTTAATATAATATATAATATATACAATTAATATATTTGTAAGTAATAAAATATTTTCTATTATTTAATAATAAAAACATTCTTTATTGCAGGCATGTCCGATATGTTCGTCAGAAATAAGATTCTTCTTTATAAATTTCAATGAAAAAATGTTAATGTGTGAAAATACACAATGTGATTTTCCATTTGGCTATGAAAACTTACAATTTCTTAGAATAGATACTGATGAAGACATCAGTGAACAGCTTTCTGTAAAGACCAAACCTTCAGCTATGTCCCCACCTTCTTGTTCTTCACTATCTGCTGCAGCTTGGTCAGAAATAGACAAAATGAATAGAGTTTATGAGTCAGAAGACAGTCAAATACCTGAAGCCCGTTACTCTTTTATACCACGTGTTAAACGAAATAGGAAATCACCACTTACTAGTAATGAATCACAGATAAAGAAAAATGTTGAGGACATAAAAGGTTTAAATATGGAGCTGCAGGAAATTAAAGGTTCTTGCAGCATTTTAAGCAACGAAAAGTGGATTAACAATTTGAAAAATCTTCAAGATCAGTCTGGTGTCAAATTGTTAAGACCTCAGGAGTTGAAACGAGTTAAAAAAGTAAAACCTCAAGAGTTAAAGATAGATATAGATACAGATAAAGTGAGTAACATGTCTTTGATTAAAATTGAAATTGCTAATACAACTAATATTTGAATGTTAATTGTCACTTAACATGACCGGCGGTAAGGAACATAATCCTTTAATAATTTTAATATAATAATGTAATAAAGAATGATGGAAGTTTATTTAAGTTATCATTATTAAAATGACCTCTTGATGACTGATATATAATATGTAAGACATTTTTTTCACTTTTATATAATTTTATATAAAACTTGGCTTGAATTATGTTATATTTTGTGTTGTGTTAACTAAATTTCTAAATTTCTCAACTTGGTGATGCATAGAGTCAACTCACATGCAATAAATTAAGGCAATGAACAATAAATTGGATCAAATAAAAAAAAAAACTATATAATTTATCTCAATTTTGTCTAAATTATAATAAAATTCAATTATAGGTTTTGTTTAATCGTAAATGAATTTGAAAAATATATCCTGATAATAAGTTACAAGTGTAAAGTCAAATTTTAATAACATTTATGATAGAATTTGATTGAATTTGATTTTTTAGTTGAAATTATATTGTTTTATATGACCATAACTGTCTATTGCCTCAACTTGTAATATGTGAGACTCGTCACAACCAAAAAAAAGATATCTGGGAAAGTGTCAAGCTGAAAAGTCTATATTAATAGCTTTTTTTTTATTTTTTATTTTTAAGTAGTTGGATACTATAGTTTTTTTTGGTTATCAGAAAATTTTGTTTTAGGTTTTTTTCTATTGATAAGTCCTATTGTGATATTAGATGTATTTGACAATGTTTAGAAATAAAAGTAAAGATGGAGATATTTGTTTTATTGTACTTTTATCTTCATTTACATTTATACAGAATATAGTGTAACAATAATATAATTATTTTTGATGCCAGTGTAACAGTGTGGCAGTGTGACAGTGTGGCAGTGTCTTAATGTAAGTCACTATATCTTGAATTTGGATGGAGTACATTTCTTTTTTTTTTTACCCTGGATAATGCGATTTATGCAGACCGCTCATACGAACGGTACTGTGGGACTCACCAGTAAATAAAGCCGATACTACCCACTAAGGTTCACCTGCAGTTGTTACAATATTGCTCTTATAATAAATACATGCAACAAGGTTTAGAAATAATTGTACAACTATATAAAGGTAACCACAACATGCTATTATTATTGTAATTGCCATACATAGTATACTTAACACTAATATCCTTAAAAAGAAAATAAAAATCATATATAGTATTTATAGTTGTTAACATGCTAATACAAGTTATAACAATACACACAAACAGTGTTTAAAGATGACTAACGAACTGTAACTTATTTCATATGTGTTAATATATAATTTCGAAATTTATTAAAAGAATCATAAAAAACATCTGCAACCATACTGTACTTATTTAAAAGCTTGCACAAACGAGGAATTCTTGAGTTAGCTCCAAGTATAGTACGACGAAATGTGAGTAATTTTGGACAATGGTGTAATTTTGGATCGGGGGCCACAATGAGGTACTCTAAAGTTTAAGCTACTTATGATTTTAGGACAGTCAAACTTATTTTTTAGGACTTTATGAATAAAACGCATATCTAAGAGCAATCTACGATTATCGAGGGAAGGTATTTTAAAATATTTTAATTTTTCATCATATGAAGCTAACTTTTTTGCGTTACCTGTAGAAAATGCTAAGTTCCACATAAAACGCTTTTGAGTACGTTCAAGCCTCAAAATGTGTTGCATAATGTGGACGTCATACAACACTACCATATTCCAGAATACTTCTTACGATACTGTTGTATAAAATAATCTTTGTGTGTGGTTTGAGAAAATTTTTTGACATACGAATAACAAACCATAAGTTTTTTGAAGCTCTCTTTACAGTCACTTCAGTTCAAAGTCAACTTTGAATCTATTACTGTACCCAAGTCTTTAAAAGCAGTAACTTCTTTAAGCATTTGTTCATTAATGGTATATGTTGAAGAAAAAGGGTGAATATTACGTGTGAATTTAATATGTCTACATTTGGCCACATTAATACTCATTCCATTATCATTGCACCATTGGACATTGGTCGATGTCCCTTTGAAGAAGAACTGATTCATCTAATGTACTTACAGCTCTAATAAATTTAAGATCATCCGCAAATATATACGGAGTTGAGTTTTTAAAACATACCACGACATCATTAAAAAATATATTAAAACGTGTAGGACCTAAGTAGGACCCTTGATGTACCCCTGATAAGATGGCTTTATTACTTGACTTATATCCATTTATTACAACATAAAAAGAACGGCCTTTTAAATATGACGAAAACCAGCACAATATACCTACAAAACCATAAGCGGCTAGTTTCCCCAACAAAATATTGTGTGACACACGATCAAAAGCTTTGCTCAAATCAGTATAAATTGCATCTATCTGCAATGGCTTATCAACCGCCTGAATTAAGGTATCTGTAAAAGTTATAAGATTTGTGACGTTGATCTGCCCATTACAAATCCAAGCTGTTGATCTGCTAAGGAAGGCTTGAAGTGGAAATTTATAATAGGACATATAAGATCTTCAAATATTTTAGCAAAGTGCGTTAGTATTGATATTGGCCAATAATTTTTTACCATAGTTTCGTCATCTTGCTTATGCACAGGTACAACTTTAGCTTCCTTCCATTTATGGGAAATATTCCCGTATTAAGTGATTTATTATATAGATAATAAAGTGACAATGAAAGATTATTTGCACACCTAACAATGAACAAAGAAGGAATATTATCTGACCCAGCGCCTTTAGAAATATCAAGGGATTTTAGTTTATCGAGTATATTTTTTTCTGAAATTTCTGTACAAAGTAATAGAGTATTATTATTTTGAATAGCGTTAACATTCCTTAATGCATTGAGTTCATTGCAATGTGAATTAAAGACAGATGCAAAATATTGAGCAAAAAGATTACCCATATCTTCCCCGTTACTAGCATTAATTTTATCATTACTTATTGTAGCTGGATAATAACTTAGCTGTTTTTGAGATTTTTTAACAAAATAAAAAAAGTATTTAGGTTTTTTTTTATATTCTGTTCAGTGTTATAAATATATGTCTGAAAAGATTCTGATGCCAATGTTCTGCAACGTTTGCTCAGTAGTTGAAGTGTAAGTTCATCCATGGGATTTTTATATATTTTGTATCGTTGTTTTATTTTTTTTTTTTCGTTTAACCGTTTAATAAATTTGTTAGGAAGCCAAGCCGGAAAATTTTTACACTTGTGCTCTGAAAAAGGTACAAATATATCAATAGATTTTTCAAGCTAAGTGTAAAATATTGATACCATTTCGTCAACATATTCACATTGGTCAAATTCCGAACTCCAATTTATATCTGCTAAATACTTATTTATAGAATCAAAGTCCGCTTTATAAAAATTTCGTCGTAAGTTACTCACGTTGGTAAGTCCGTCTGATATTTCTGTATTGATTTCTAATTCGATTGGTGGGTGCAATGGATCATTCTTACATAAAACGTCCATTGCTTCTGCCACGTTGCAAGCTGGTAAATCAGTTAAAACAAGGTCGAGAAGCTTGTCTGAACAATTATTTATATTATTACATTGCCGCAAGTTATTCATTGAACAGAAATCCATCAGAGATCGGCAAGTCGGAGAGATCGATTGAGTGTAATGTGACTTAGATATATCCTAACTTATGTTCGCGATGTTGAAATCTTCAACAAGACATGTGTACAAATTATGGCTTTCGGAAACTCTATTACAATTAGCTAAGAAAGTATCAAGTATCGGTTTATTTACTGGCAATACAACAAGGTTTATTATTAATAGATTCGTTAATAACGATCCACAAATCCTCCCAATTACTTTGCCAGTCGATCATATTTTTTGAGGAAATATGCTTTTTGACAGCAACCAAAACTCCGCCTACGTCTTTCTTTTTAGATTGGCTATCAATAATTCGATCTCTCCTATAAACATTATAAGTATTTCTAAACAATATATTACTACAAACAGTGTCGTGTAACCAGGTTTCAGTCAGTACAATTATATCAGCATTAATACACAACAAATTACAATAAAACTAGTCCTAATGCAATTTTTCTAAATAATCTAAATTTCTAATTATTTTAAACTTCGAGCCATCATCTTTTCACATATATATTTTCCCGTTCCTGATCCATACATACTTATAATTAATTTCTTTAGATTTCACTCAGGCAGCATCATGTAATGCCTTATTTGTAGGTGACAGATGTTTAACTACATAATTGCTTGCTTCTGTCCTTTGACATCGATGTCAGTCGTGTTCAGTTTATTGAAGAGATTTAATTTATTATGTTTAATGCAAGCAGCTAATAAGCTATCTCGAATTTTTTGAATGACAATTGAACAATAATAGAACGGGGGCGACTGCTGGATCGATTAGACTTAGCAATTCGGGTATATGCTGCTATTTTATCTTCCGCAATATACCGTAAGACTGGTTGTACAAAATAGATCTCTACCAAGCCTATTTCCTCGTACCTATAGCGCAAAGCCACAGGAGATTTCTTTGCTTATACTATCGAAAGGAACTCTTAGAAATAACCTGCCTACCATTCAGTCTGAGTACAACTCTACAGACGTTAGAGGCAATATTGAATTGGATAGCCCAGGTTCTAAGGGAGCAAGAAATAAAGATACTTGTTTACTTAGACGATTTCCTGGTAGCCAACTAGAGCCGTTTCATCCTGCGAAATCAAGTGAAAACAGCAATAGATTTTCTGAAGCGACTAGAATGGGTAATAAATTGCGAAAAATCGTCTGTAGCTGTAGGAAAAAGGGGGTTCTTTGGAATCCTTGGATAAACAGAAATGCCTGTGGACAAATTCCCAGCACTGGTGATGTTGACGGAACAACGAACTAGGCTCGGGTATCTTGAGTTCTCAATTTTGCCAGCTTTGTGTTTCCCAGGGGCAGGCTCAACTACCGGGAGCAGTTAAAATTGTTGAACAAAGTTTTAAAGTTTCTGATTCCCAACATACGTGATTCCCGAGATGTGTCATCTCAACCTTGCTCACGAAATTCATCTTCTTGTAGTACCCCGATGGAGTAAAGTATTTTAGGATATCAAAGCACGTGCGCTAGCTAGCCCGTGCAAGATCCAGGACCACAGGATTACCACCTCCGAAAATGCTAGAAATGATATGGCAATCTGGATATGTGGGGGTGGTCTGTGACACTAGAAGCTTGGGATACTAACCAGTTCAAGAGACCTCCAGGAATCTTGGCATCCATCAACTCGTAAGGTTTTTAATATTGCATGGAAAATATGGATTTTTTGGTGTGGTTCTTACAAAATAATGCGTCTTTAAACAAAAGCCAGCGAATTTGTTAGATTTTAATCTGATCTTCATTTAATCTTTAATTTGTACTATAATTCCATATGGCTGCATTAATCAGTTGTTACCACTTGTGACTCGGAGTTATCAGGTCAACTTAGCTTTCGTGTACTAGTGAAACATATGTTAAAGTCAATTGCGTACGTAAACCTATTGGTTAAATGAAGGACCCTATTTGAGATATTGATGACCTAGTATCTTATATGGATAGATACGATATTGACAAAAATAAAGTTTTCAAATTCAGCCACATACAGCTATCCTGCTGTTGATTTGTTCAGGATGAAGAGTTCATGATTTCAGTTTGCTAACAGTGGATATGGACAGCTGCGTTTCAAAAGACCATTCCGTAGTGTTAAGGCCATTATTTGGTTCAGTAACTGACTATTACGTACAGTACAGTCAAGATAGAAGTTTTTGACTAATAAAGAACATGAGAAATTAGACTCTATTTTTTGGATTAAATTTAATAGTTTATTTAACTACCTAGCTATGTCTTATGTAATAACACTTTATTTATGCAATTGAAAAGCTTCTCTGGAATACATTATATAGCAATAAAAGTAAAATTGATGGCAATATATAGCAGCAAGTTATACTATGTTATTTTATTTGAATTTTTCAACTTTATAATAATAATAATGAATCTTTACTGAATAATCTTCATAAATTATCTATATACTATCACATTGGCGTTCATCACTTCCACCAGGCGATAACAAACACGTCTCATATAATAAAGCTTCGAATAAGGGACAGGCAATTTAATAGCAGCGTTTTACCTGAAACAAAATGCTTATTAATTTACTTACCTTATTCGAAGCTTGCGATTTACCGCTGCCTGGTCTTCAAACTCAATGATATGTATCACTTGCGCCTTACCGAATGCCGTGGAACCTAGGCAGCCTAGTGGAAGTGACGTCATAAAGGAACCGTGGCTTGAGGAGAAATGTTAGACGGGAAACAGAAGTGCCTATCTCGTATAGTGTCAATCATACTAGAGAAAGGTCACGAAAAAAGCATGAGGATATCTGGAGGATGTATGAAGAGGTTAATAACAGTGGACGAGGTGAAAGAGGTATGTAACAACCGTAGCCTATAGCGCTATGTTCTCTCTGGCTACCTACTATATACTATAGATTAAAAACACTTATTATTTTGCAACGGTATTAAGTTTTTGTTAATAAAAATTTTATATTGCACAAATTAGTTGATTATTACTTAATTAAATCATTTTTATCTTTATTAATATATGGAATAAATGTTAGGAAGCAAGCTATCTGCTATCTTCACGGTCAAGAAATGGAAAGTGTAATGTGATATTGGTAATAAGGCAGCGAGCAATTTCACGATTATCTGTCATTAACGAGCTTGGATTATTTACATTTGTGATATAAAACTTTTTTTTTTTAGGTTTCCTACTATGAAAATATTGTTATACCGTAACGTTTGACACTAGTAGTGATTCCGTACCTAGGTACAGAATAAAAATATATAAGAGATGAAGAGAATGACGTAGATCTGGGGCAAATGTGGATTTAGGGTCTTTGAGCACACGAGAATTTGGGGCCTATTTGAGAAATAAAGAAAACCTCTGACTGTAGTTGTTTATTGGCGATTTGGAGCCCCCACATCTCTGTTTTGTTGGCAATTTGGAGTCCCAAAGTGAACGGGGGCTCTGGATGAAGGCCCCGTGTGCCCGAATGGTAAAAATGCAACTAAAAGAGGTTCTAGTAAAAGAATTCAGGTTATTAGTGTGTAGGTTGTAGCTTAAAATTAGATTTAAGTCCGACGAGGAAGTAGGTTCAATTCTCAGTTGGCGCATAAAATATTTTAACCTTCTTCTCCTTTTAAAAGTGTTTGTATTGATTGAACTTTTGTAGTGATTTTATTTTCTCTTTTCGGATATATTATGAGCGTCACCTATATATCTATAGGTACATATGAATAAAATTACAGTGTCTGTTTGTGATTGCAAGATTTTGGCGAGTGCATATAGTTATTTACTCTATACTAAAAAAAAAATTAAATGTTTTGTGTCTGTCTATCTGTCTTTCCGTTTGTCCGGACTAATCTCTGGAACAGCTGAACCGATGTTTATGAAACTTACTAGAATATAAGAGAGGCTGTGGAGCAACACTTACGTGTGCAATTTTTTATTTAAGAATTCGAGATCGTGTTTTATGCGGGAGAAACATTTATTAACCGATACAAAAAAGGCGCGAGATTACATACCGCCCAGATAAAATACGTATTGTAATATATATAAAATGTTTTATAGACAGATACTTAAAGCGATTTGAAAACTATAAAAAATTAAAGTACAATACATTCTTATTATATTAGAGTAAGTCCGAGAACATCGATCAAGCGGGCGCAGCCGCGATCAGGTATGGTATGGTATTAATAATTGTTCATAATAGATACCTACACTTTATATTAATTCAATTATTTAAGTGATTTTTAAGTAAGTGTGTAAGTAGTAAGTAGTTTTTTTAGTAAGTACTATTACGTACTGGTAAGTTAGTATTGCTATAGGAAGGAAGCCGGAAGGCGTCTCAGAAGTTCTGAACCTGGCTTTCGCTATCGATGTCTCGTTAAAAGTTACGGCTTGCTTACTACAGATTATAATTTTTTTAATTATATTTTTTTATGTTTATACTAATTTTTTTTGTAATATAAATGTTGAGCAATTAAGATTAGTATTAGATACATTTTAAAGTTTCAAAAAAAGAAAGAAAATGAGCCGTTTTATTTTTTAGTATGAAATATATTTCTTAAGTAACTTCTGAATTGATTTGAATATTTTTTGGCAAAAAAGAGCAAAGTATAACGCAGGACCCTCCTTATTCCGAAAAATTACATCCATTAAGGACTAATATTATCCCATGCGAGATTGTCACAGAACAAAATATTAAACTGCAGTCTCGACATACATACCTTTATACCTTGACCTGACATCTATACACACACATTTATATATATATATATATATATATATATATATATATATATATATATATATATATATATATATATATATATATATATATATATATATATATATATATATATATATATATATATATATATATATATATATATATAATATATATTTATATATATATATATATATATATATATATATATATATATATATATATATATATATATATATATATATATATATATATATATATATATATATATATATATATATATATATATATATATATATATATATATATATATATATAAGAAAAATGTCTACAAAAAAGGTAACAAGCCCGCACGTATCGGTAGCTGTAGTTCGTTCTCACCGAGAGTATAAATCCAAGAGACGTTACGATATATTTTAGTACAGCATTTTAAACCGCGGTTACAAGTACTTCCTACGTGTGGTGCCACTGCACTGGG
This sequence comes from Dione juno, assembly GCA_037127375.1. NCBI lineage: Eukaryota > Metazoa > Arthropoda > Insecta > Lepidoptera > Nymphalidae > Dione > Dione juno. The sequence goes on along the minus strand of JAXRJS010000058.1, from coordinate 2,144,203 downwards.
TACAAGAAAAGGTAAAAAATGAATATATATATGAATATGTTTTTTAATTTATTTGTTTTTTAAGTAAAAAAAAGTTTAAATAGATAAAATTAAAAAAAAATTTGGGAATCTATTTATGTTACATTTTGTATGGGGTGGGATGGGATTTATATATATATTTTTTAATTAATATATATTTTATATATTAATATTATTTTATATGGATATGGATTAATATATATTTTTTAATAATTTGTAAATAGAATTTTGAGTTTGAGTCAATTTCAAGTAAGTATTGAAAAAAAACATTGAAAAACTAATATGCTATGGATGTGGGTTCGATACTTCGCTTGGTTTCGGAAAAAAGAGAGTGGAGTGTCTAGATAAGTTCTCTCTGGCTATATGCCCATACAAAGCGTATAATTAAAAAAGTACAGAAGCTATAAAATATTTACCAAAAAATTACAAATATTTTGCAAAAAATCGTTTAGTTTTCTAAGTAAAGCAAACAATGTTAAAATTTTCAGATGTTAACGCGCATAGCTTTCTGTGTTTTGATGATATCGAGAGTTCGTGGTGGGGACACCAAATCATCTGGTGAGTAGCAGTTTTAATTTTTTTTTATTACTGCTAAGCTTAAACGTGGTCTTAGTAGTACCTAGCGTTAATAACTGTTTAAAGTTTAAGTTTTGTAAATAATAAAAAAAAAACTCAAAAATTAGCTTAGACATATAACTGTATGTCGTTTTTTCGTGATTGTAATAATTTCTTTTTAGGTTCTGTACCTCAAAATTTTAAAAAGAATTTAGGCGTTTATTGGTCTGTATTTCTGTCTGTCCGTCTGTCAAGGCCATTTTCCTCAAGTTAACTTAGACAAAATTAATATCAAATATAGTAATTAATAGTCTATAGTCCTTTAAGCTTAAAAAACTTAAGCGTCCAAGTCGAATTTCTTCCATACCACAATTGCACTAAACATATATTTGATATAAATTTTAGTTTGACGATTCGACGTCGCGTTGTGGCGTAGCAGCATCTGACTGTAAACGCGACGGTTACAGATACGATACTCGTTCTGGTGCGAGACAAAGTGCGGCGTTTAGTTCCGCCACCGCACAATGTGTCGAGAATTGTACAGAATAGGTTCCCTTAACTTAACGTACTATATGAGATATAGGATGAAGCTATAAATAGGTCCAGGACTTATAAAGACAAAAGGTCCTGACAGATAAATATACAGACGGACAGCAAATGGCTGTTATAAGGGTTTAATTTCTTTTCTTTCAACGTATGAAATAGAAAAAATAAAAATGTATTATTTTATCAAATATAATGTATAAAAAAGTTATATAAATGTACCAGTGATACTGGTCAGTCATAATAATATAACTTTTTGGGGCCTCGATGCTTACAAACGATTTATATATAAAAAAAATGTACATAATTCATTTATGTAATAAAATTTTGTTATGTGGAAGTCCCAAAAAAAGCTTTGTTGGGAATAATTGGAAAGTACTTTTTACTCCATGACAGTGCATGTTCGAAGCAGATTGACATTTTACCTGTAACTCAAAGTCATGGTAAAAGTATGGAGCCAAAAGATCAATATATCACGTAACCGGTAACTTGTAACACCATTGTTAGAAGACTATCTATATATGAATAAAATAAGTAACTAATTAAGTAACTTTCTCAGAATGAAATATTTTACATTTTAGTTTTTATTATATAAATAAAAAGGATTTGGACTGTACCGTTTTATTCACTTGATGAATTTAGTGTAAGTTTCAAGTTTTCTCCACTTTCCAAAGTGAAGACATTGTCCATTGAGTTGCGGAACTCAACACCGTACTTCGTCTAATTGTCTAAAGTAAGAATCGAACCTACTACTGGGGCACAAGGGAACAATTTATTTAGTTATTTAGTTAATATGGGAATTAGTCGGTGGTAGCTTCCTGTCGGACTGACTGACACTACTGACATTCCAATGTAAATTGACAATTTAAAAGTACTTGTAATGACCCAATTGAATGAAGAATATTTCGTTTTTGATTATTTCCGTTACCTTGTGGTAATATATTGTGACAATTAGATCCGCTTCTATGTCTTGAAGAAGAAGAAGAAGAACTTATAGGTTAGGTTTCCATGGGGCCCGGGTTCAAATCCCGCTCCGTTAAATTTTTATGTTTTCTTTAAGTAGCCTTTCTATCCTTAGTGTGGAATAACACCTTAAAATAGAAGAAAAAGTTGTCTCTACGTCCACTGTTATATACGGGACTGTTATTACGTTTAGTAAAGCTAAATATATATATTTATCGCACTTTTATAATACAGCTGTTTCACTGTTGAGCAATCGTTAAAATTGAAAGTAGCTCTCTACTTGCTTTAGTTAGTAAAAATATGGCTATGGCATTGGAATAAGTTACGAGTAAAAATGTCATAAAGCAACTTAAATAAGCTAAAATGTTTGTAAATATTATATGGTATAAGCCGCAAACGAATATTATTATTTAAAAAGAAAACGATTATAACTTATAAGTAATGTAACATTACATAATGTAAATTTTACTTCACGCTTAAGATTGGCATAGGAACCTCAGTGTACAAATATTCCTGTTCTCCGCTTTCTGGCCAAATCATATACACTCTGCAACTCTAAACCGTACTTTCTCTTACCCAAGGGAAGAAATGATCATAATTAATTCTAATGAATCGAATCTGCAATCATCGTGTTCACAATCAGACTTCATACCACGGTGCCTCGATGACCTCGATTTTTATATTATTATTTTTTCCAGGCATTTCTCAATTCTGGATAGACGACTATAAAGAATTCGACAAGATATATGGCAAGACATCAGACAAAGACCTCTATGGAGCGACTCTTCCTCCCGCCATACGTTTTGATGTACCAAAAAACTTACAAGTGGCAGCCTCCGAAAAAAACGAGAGATACCTCACTCACGACAAGAACATTCTAGATTCTGATATTCCATTCGATTTCTCCGATCGATATGCTAAAATATTTTCTAAATCACATTCTGGAAAGACAAAGCCCGCTTTACAATTTGTGAGTCTCGGTGCCTTTAAGCCAATTAGTAAAACAAATGATCCAGAAACGTATGACTATTTGAAGAACTTAGAAAAGAAGACAAAAAAGAAGGAAGCCTCTAAAAGGAGACCTCTTCGAGATTCTGAAGAAGAAGAAGCATATAAAAGTATTCAAGATATTTTGGATGCCCATGAAGCGAATAAGGGAGGTAACCGAGATTCCACAGAAGAATTGCCTGTAAAGAAGTATAAAGAAGATGACAGAAGAACTAGGAACAGAAGTAAAGTTAGATTTGTTAATAATAACAGTATTAAGTCTAGATGTGTTTCTGGAAGGTGTAGAGGTCCGGTGCGATCACGGCCATATTTGAAAATAAAGCGTTACAGATATACTACGCGTTAGATATAGAATTATTTTATTTTAAATTATTCAAATAAATAAGAATAATTAAAAAAATAACAATAACCAGTAATTTATTGCGGCAATTCAAATTTCTTAACGATATTTCTGTTATTTCTAAGCTCTTTAGTATTTACCCAACGATATATTGTGTGTTTTTATTGAAATAAGTTAATTTATTTATCAAAACTAAAAGTTTATGAGTTGAGTAATGTCTATAATACAGACATTTAGTTTAAGCTTTTTTTAATTATATCTAATTGTTATTTAATTAAACTTTATTTTAAATTAATATTAAGATATTTTTATTTTTATTGTATACGAAAGCTACGAAACTTTTTTGCGTATATTTTATGCTTTGGTATGTTTGGTACTTAAATTTATAATGTATGCAAATAGAATGTAATGTGAAAGCATATTATTTACCTTAAATAAAAAAAATAAATCTTTTCTTTTAGTTAATAACGTTAACGTACCGATACATAATTATAACGCTTTATCATAATATGGATAATAATTGCACAAGATATTACTATGAATATAAAAAAGCTCGTCATTCGAAAAAACTCCGGTTTACATACACCGGTATAATATATCTAAGTCAACGGAAAACGGGTAACGAATCATTGATAAATATAATGTTTGATTTAAATCATTTAATACAATATATAACGTTCCCAACTTTATTTACTTTCAACTGTCAAATAATATAAATTATATACTGCATCTTCACTCAAGTTATAAAATAAAAAAATATATATATATATATATATATATATATATATATATATATATATATATATATATATATATATATATATATATATATATATATATATATATATATATATATATATATATATATAAAAAAATCTGAACACATTGTGCGTCCTCTGTGTTCAGATTTTGTATTATTTTTTAATTTTTTTTAAACTTATGGGTTATTTCAATAAGTCGTGTTAAATGATAACAATAGTTTGACACATAATAAGTAAATAAATATAAAAATACTAATATTGCATACTGTATTACTTTCAATATAACTAAATATCTATAATTTATTATTTCTATACCTCCTTTTACATATCTCGCTACTAAACAAGCTAGTAGTATAAGTAAGAGGCATCGAAAATTAAAAAAAATATATAAATATATATACCGTATATGAACCTGTATATATCTCTGCATAATTTTTTCTAGTTTATCAACACTAAAGTTCAATTGTCATGATTGTCATATGTATAAAATAAATAGAAATTGTACATATATATATATATATATATATATATATATATATATATATATATATATATATATATATATATATATATATATATATATATATATATATATATTTATATATATATATATATATATATATATATATTCTATATTAAAATAAATAAATATTTAGTAAATAAAGTTAGGATTAGTATCGCTCTGGCGTCCATTGGCAACGGGGTTGCGCTTCTTGTTGTCCTCTATCCCGTTGAGGAGGAAGGGCGGCGCGCCGGACCGTCTGTCTATCTCGCGCGTCAACTCCTCTACGAACTGCCCACCCGTCTGCCTGGAACAATATTGATTCTAACAGCTGAAGCCATATTCAAATTATGTTTTTTTTTTTAATATTTTGACACATTTCTCCGCGTTTAAATAGATAGAGAGAGAGGGGGAGAGATAGGCATCATTAATTTGGTTATTACTACTATATATATATATATATATATATATATATATATATATATATATATATATATATATATATATATATATATATATATATATATATATATATATATATATATATATATATATATATATATATATATATATATATATATATATATATATTATTTCAGAAGACGGTTCTCCAAGTAAAAAAAATATATCATATTGGTCAAACGACGACACGTCCGCACCGATCGGTTCCTCTGCCGCTCTCCACATCGTCGTCAGCCCCCTGGTACATAGAATATCCGCGGCGAGTCAGCTCCTCGTCCGGTGTCAGGCCAGGGTTTTGGAACGCGTGGTTTCTGTCCGAATTCATCGTTAGCTTCCTGAAAATTAACATATATTGTTTTGTAGTAGTGGACTGGAGTTATGACATGATTAATAATGTATGTGTTTGTGGAATAGATTCTAGCTTGATAACGGAAATATTAGTCTACTAATATCCTATAGGGGCTGGAGCTGTAGCTGTAAAGGCCACTTACTGTAAAATCACACGGAAATTCAATATATATATATATATATATATATATATATATATATATATATATATATATATATATATATATATATATATATATATATATATATATATATATATATATATATATATATATATATATATATATGTATATATATATATATATATATATATATGTATGTGTGTGTGTGTATATATCTACATACTGAACCCGCAGACGTCCGCTGGCGCCTAAATCCTTCACTTTTCGACGGAGGCTTGCTACCTGAGTGCATAGCACTATACAGATAATGAGGAGCAGAAGCCAAGCAGCGCTGAATACGCTTAGTACTATAATCGTCGGAGTGGTCTGAAAAGAGATTTTTTGTCTAGTTTATATCTATGGATACGTAAGTTAAATAAAAAAAATAATTATTTAAAATGTTTGAATAACAAAATTATTAGCTCAATCGATTTTACAATGTTTCGGAATTTCGGAAAGTCGTTTCAGAATTTTGAAGTCATAAAAATGTTTGAAATTTTAGTATAGTATATACGCAAAGAAAAGAAAAGAAGGAGAGAAATCATATCAATAACATAAACTCTGCGTATATGGAGAACATATGAAAAAAAATTATATGTAGATCGATAATTACAATAATATACACACAATTATATATAATTAGGGGTATCGTGGGGTAGCGGTACAGCATCTGACTGTAAACTCGACAATAGGGGGTTCCATTCCCTTGAGGGGGGAAATATTATAGTCATTTCCTCATTTGCTTGGTTGTAACGCAGCAAAATCCATAAAATGCAACGTTGTATTCCGCCACTCAACACGCAAATATATCCTCTGTTTCCTTTGTATACCCTGTAATATGCGATATATATATATACCTTACAGGTATATACCTTACAGGTAGTAAAGTGCGCCTTATAAAAGTTACAGTTTGCTTTAGTATTGTGACTTTGCTATTTTTTTAATTTAGGCACGTAGTTTTATTTTTAAAAATATGTTATTTTTGTTATAAATCGATAAAAACGTAAATGCAGTGGTAAGATGGGCAAACTACGTTTGGTTTCCAGCTATTATAGGTCTCTGGTCAAAGAAGTACAGGAGGACATCATTGCGTTCAAAAGGAGCTTATCTGCAGAGATTACTCCGGACTATTCATAGATTTTCCGCCACTTATAATGAGTAATAGCAACATTTATTTCTAAGATTAATGTATGCGTCATCCATAGTGTATGACAGCTTTTCAGCATTACTACTGAGTAATAAGGTCGTTTTGTATATATAAAAGCAAGTCTAAATTAGGCTAGTAAGTTTTTGAGTTTATGTATGTCTAGCAAACATACAAAATTTTTTTTTATAACATATAAAATTAGTATTTATACAGTATATAGTGAATTAACATTATTCAGTAATTTTCATATTTATAAATATTTGTTTGTTTTTATCCTTCATATAGCAGGGTAGACAGAAGAAGTCTAGTATCAAGACATTTTAATTTGCACTTTCCGCACTAATCTTAGAGACTCAATGCTGAATTTTGTTTAACAGAACGACAAAATGACAATAATTTCCCCTTCATGAAGATTGAACCTATAACCACCGCAATTGCGGACACTGAGCCACGATGCTCTCCGACAAGATATTGTTTATACGACGTTGTTTTAATAAGAATTCGAATGGCGTACACAAATTGATACTGTAGATAAAATATTGACCAATCGTCGTAGTTTTTTAGGAATTCTAAGATATCACAATCTATTCGAATAAGTATGATAAGCAAAGTGTTTCAAAAAATATATGCTCCAATGTTTATTTACTATGAAAAAAGATAGTTATTTTGTGACGTAGTCACAGTTTTTATCTCAATTCCGAACGATTGTCATTAATTTTATTATTGAAAGTTGAAACTAAAACTTTTTTTTAATACATATACGAATAACAACAACGATAACTTTTTTATTTTGTAATAAATTAATAGACAAAATGTATTTATTTGTTATCACTAAATTATTATTTAATTAAATGCATCAATAATATATATATATATATATATATATATATATATATATATATATATATATATATATATATATATATATATATATATATATATATATATATATATATATATATATATATATATATATATATATATATATAATTCATTTCGTACGTATGCCTTAAGACGTATGGCAGCTCAATATATTAAATAAAATAAATAAATAGCTTTGCGCTGTATCCCGCATATAGAAGGATAGGTAGAGAGAACATAGTGTTAAAACACTCCATCCTCAGCTATCCGTCCAATTATCGAGACATTGCGGGTTGATTGTAATGTAATTAAGGAGAATTAATACTTACAAGTTCCATAGTGCCTGTTCTATATCGCCTAAAGAGTGAATGTCATCTGAAAATAGAAGTAAAAATAATAATAATAATGTTAGTAGTTTCATTCATTGAGTAAGTAATTATATATAATACATAAGTATGTAATGATAAAAATATAATAAATAGAGTGCCTCTTTAAAAGTGAAAAAAAATAAGCAAGCAAGCTAATTTCTATTTAATCTTCTCATTTTGGGCATAATGCGGAGAATACGAAAAGATTTTACTATATAATTATCTTTTTGTCAACATTTCTAATATTTTAGAGCTTTGTATTGAGTCTAGGAACTAAACTCCAGGATATGTCATAATTAAAATAAATTTAATACAAAAATTTAAACTATAATTTGTAAAATTTTAATAAATTTGTTAATTAAGTATGAATACAATTAAAAAAACTTACCATAATATTAAGTATTCAGACACATGATTATCGTAAGTGAGCGAAACGCGCACTGTTCTGTTATCAAGATAAGGTATGATAAGTGATAACACACGGCCCATCTCTATTATGCGGTCATATCTACACACTATCTTCAACGATACTTGGCTGTATGTGGGAAATACCTAAGACACTTGTTGTGGACCATTTAAATTTAAAAAAGTAAAGGAATATAAACCAAAATAACTTTGCCAGGTTGGGTTTTTTAAAGTTATTCTAACACTAATGAAAAAAAAGTTATTAAACAGGTATAAAAATTTGAAGCGGGACTCAAACCCGTGCCCCTTTGGAATCTGACCAAGTGATAATTACCCCACCCCCCACCCCCCTCCTCTCGTAACCGTGCCGGTGATATCCTTCAATTTTACACTTTCGTACAGAAATATATTAGTATTGTGCTTTAAATCGGTTCCACAGCCTCCAGATTTTAAATGTTTAACATTCATTACGTTTTAAAGTCATATTATGGTCATTTTATTTACTAACGTGACTGAGGTTCGCTGAAAATTTAAAACTAAGTAGTTGTTTTGGTGTAATTCCGACTGAATTATTTTTCATTTCAAGACAAGGAACAAATGAGAATATTAATTACAAGTAATTAGTAATCTATTTGCTTTAATTTTTAGATTTTGCTTTTATCACATAGAGATAAATTACAAATGATAACTCTCTAATATGGGGATAATATATATATATATATATATATATATATATATATATATATATATATATATATATATATATATATATATATATATAGAGTAATGAACTGGGGAACTTGTGTATATATATTTATATATATATATATATATATATATATATATATATATATATATATATATATATATATATATATATATATATATATATATATATATATATATATACACAAGTTCCCCAGTTCATTACTCTCTTTTTCATTTAAGATATTCATCTCATTAATATTTACAAAGCTAATAAATAACTCTATAAAACGTAATTACATCAACCGCCATTAACAACTAGTGTAAACGGAAACATTTAAATATTTCTATAGTAATAAAAATATCAATCTTACAGATTATTAAAAAAAAAGACGAATACATATATGTATAAAATAAATATAAACATTGTAACACACCTTCTAGAAATGTAATAATTTAACGATTTTTATTACACCCTTTATTCAAACTAACACTTAGGTCCCAAGTCCCAGGCACTATTCTGAGCTCCACCCAATTATATATATATATATAATTTTTATCCAGAGTAACGCTTTTTCTTCATAGTATAGGAGAAAATAGAGGGAGCCTAGTGTACAAACACTTCGTTCCTAAGTCTACATGTTGAGTAAGTGGAATGAAATGAAGCGCTATGTAGCAGGGAGATGTAAATATTTTAAATATATATTTTTTTATTGTATTGGGAATCGAAGCCACGTCACCCCTCGTACAGTTAGACGTTGTGCTCCTTAGACATGGCTTTAGTATATTACTTAAATAAGATTTACGTATAAGAATACATAATGGAAGGTCATAGCCCTAGAGTTTACATTCCTATCCAGCTGGAATTAATGTAACAAGTTTTGAATAGTGCAGGTATAACTGCTGTGATTTGCTCTACATTAGAAAATTATTTGTCATGTTAATATTATTTATAAAGTTAGAGCGCTCCTGCTTTTTACAAATAAATTGTTAATGTCTTAATGCTGTTGACCACAAATGGTCTATACAGCGACGCTGGGCGGGAAGGGGGGGGTCTCATCCCTGGATTGAGGGAGTGTATATATATATATATATATATATATATATATATATATATATATATATATATATATATATATATATATATATATATATATATATATATATATATATACACTCCCTCCTAAGAGAGGACTTTCTGAAATTCCATTGGGGACGGGACAAACAGGATATTACATTTCATAATCCACATATACGAAATTAGGGGTTATATTTACATAAAATAAAATAATAAATTTAAACAGACAAACCAAACATATCACATTTATATGTATATACAGTTACGAGATAGCAATTAACCTTTGCCTATAATATAATTGCTACAATTAAGCTCATCGGCTCTAAGGACACGCATTATTCCTAACACTTTTGTTCTCGACTCACAGTAATTAGACGATATTGTTGTATAATTAATACTATATTCAATTATTTAGTTAGTATTAAGTGGTTGGTATTAAAGATTATGTTACGTTTGTTTCTAGATTCATGTCTAATATATATATATATATTTATATATATATATATATATATATATATATATATATATATATATATATATATATATATATATATATATATATATATATATATATATATATATATATATATATTAATTTGTATACATGTTCCTTTACATATTGTATATAAAGAATAAGTCGAATTTGTCAATTCTTGACCGGACGTTTAGAATCTGTAGGTAGGTAGGCAGAGAGAATCTAAGACATTTCGTTTCCCGCTAATGCCAAGTTTTTGATACATTTCGTATTAAGTGTGGAGCTCAACGCCGCGCTCAGTCTTGTACGAGAGCATGCAAGCAATGGAATAAAATTAGTTCATTCCCCAAGAGATAATCGAACCCACAAGAATTCATGATGAAAGATCCTAGTGAGCTTATTACAAAATCAAATGTAAACTTCCTTTGTGCTTACAAAAGCTTGATACTGCCCTCCTATAATTAAGCTGTTCAAAGAAGAATAGTTCTAAATTATATGAAATTTCAACTTAACTATACGTTGATAACAACAATAGGCTAGTAATAACTATTATTTGAGTACACTTGAACTTTTAAGAGAGCTTTTTGGTAACGTTTTTGACCTTATATTTTTTGTTTGTGTATTTTAACGCTATTATGGTACAGTGGTTGGATGATACAAGTGGTACAAGTAATGAATAGCCGTTCAAATTCTTTTGAACAATATTTAAATACCTATCTACCATGAGTGTTGGATGGCGGAGTTCAACACCGCGCTTTGTCTTACTACCAGAGCATAGAAAATGAAATTTAATTAGTCCTCTCCGAGTAGGAATCGAACCCACAACTTTTACATGAGTATTCTAAAACGAAAAAAAATAAGAATTAAATATTAGTGTTTAATTGTATATATTTATAGGTATATGAATAAGGCACAGAATTTGGCAACATTTGGTATACATGGGTAAGTAATTACTAAAACATATTTGAAATTCCATAATAAAGGTATGCAGAACCACGTATGCATAAAGCGTACGTACTTGACCGCTTTGTAATATTTTAAACAATTTGGAGTATTGTTCGCATTTGGGTCAAGAGTTACAAGATTGTTATACGTCCAATAATAACATATAATTTCTATAATATGCAATTTAACAATTATTCTAATTAAAATTATTATATTCTATCGATGCTCGTAAAGGTTTTAGTCCTATTAAGGTTTTATAGAAGAAAAGGAAATACATATAGCCTTATAGTAAACGTCATGGTTGTACCTTCGAACCTACTAGAAGGTATAAATTAGTTTTTTTATTTCTGTGCTCTGTCTATAAGCAAAGTCCGCCATCACTCAACACGCAATGTCTCAAAATCTACACAACTGGTTAGAAAGTGGCGAACGGAGTGTCTTTACTTTAAGTTAGTTACTTTAAGTTAAAAAAAAAAAAAATAGAACTTAAAATGCGTCACGACCGCGTTATAACATTCTCATGCTAAATGCTTTCTGCAATAATGATTTACCATTGGATTCAAATGAATCATCTCAACTATCTTATCTTTAGATGCGTTAACAGTGACAAATGGCATGAATCATGCATCACGGTACAATGTTTGCGAAGGTCGGCATTTTGAGGTTAAAAGGTCAAGAGGCCAAAGGTCAATAGCGAATCGGTAACGAGAGTGACATGGCGGGCCTTATGATACGAGCGCTGCATTGACTGTGCGTTTCCGTTATAATTAAGGAAGCATTGTTTTAAAACATTTTTTCACTGATATATATATATATATATATATATATATATATATATATATATATATATATATATATATATATATATATTTCTATTTTCTCTTTGTTATCAGTATTTTGGGTGTAGGGAGAATAATAAATTTAAATGAATTTTTTTTGACGTTATACACTACACTATATAGGTATTGTTTAGTAAAAAGTATAAGGAAAAAGGACTCCTATATTTAATTTCTAAATAAATTATTGATAGATATTACGTACTGTTACCATAATGTGACGCAGAGGACATGCATCTGATGAAATTAGATTAAATACTTAAAGAAAACATATAAACATTCGAACGCTGCGGGATTTGAACCCGCGTCTCATGGAAACCGTCCAAGCGCTCTGACCAGTAAGCCACGTGTGAGAAACAACGTGTGAGAACGAAGGCGCGGGTTCAAGTCGCGCTGCACTTTAAAAAGATTATTAAAATAAAGGAATGAGATTTATTCATTACGTCATATGCCATTTGCCATTCATCACTTCCGGTGAAAATATAAAACGGGGAGTAATATCGCTAAAATAATAACACTGCTTATTTTGCAAACAGTGGGAAATGTATGAAGATAAAAAAATAGGTATAATGGAAACGTATTCCTCGAATATTTTGTTATCTTTGTTATCTTGATATAACGATATCGAGTTCAATCATATAGATATAGCCGTGTAGTGAATGTGACAGGACCCGATCATTGCTACACTTACATATACTTATATATATACATATATATATATATATATATATATATATATATATATATATATATATATATATATATATATATATATATATATATATATATATATATATATATATATATATATATATATATATAATATTGTAACTCATCGTTGTCTGTATATGGAGTTTGTGACCGCCAATCTCAGAAGCGACTTTACCGATTTAAATGAGTTTTCGTTTTATTTCAATCAGTTCATAATTAAAAAAGTTCTATTAATATTAATATTAAAGGCATATTGTAGTAGAAAAAAATTGAGCACAGATTAAGAACAGAACCGGAAAAAATGCCTTTATGTTTAATAACTTAATCGTAAATTAATCAAAGTCCATCGTGGTATTAAACACGACAGAACTAAGTTCGATTCCCAATTGGGGGAAATTCCTCTGCTGCTCTAGTAAGGAGACAAATTAAGACGTTAAGTTCTGCCTCTCCATACACAAATGGAAATGCGGCGGTAAATGACGAAAGCTACGTGAAATATCGTCAAGTTTCGATTCCACAGCAAAACCAGCTATTTAATCATTAACACCAATGTGGTATTATAAGTATGTTATTAATTTGAGTAATCTCTTAACAGTTTTCTCTTAACGAATAGCCGAGGGCTAGTCGCCCGTGGTACAGTTTCTCGAGAATGACCTTTCAACAGTGTATAGCATGGTGTACTACATATAAACACCATCAAGTAAAATAATAAAGGAAATTTATGAAGTGAAGTGATTTTTTTTCCTCATATAAAAAATAATGTAAGGTAATTTCTGAACATCTATATATTAATATGTGAAGCAAAAACTTTGGACCCCTTTTTACGAAAATCGCGCGGACGGAGGAGTATGAGAATTTGGCACACTTATAGTCCATGTGTAAGAGAAGTGAGGAGCGCTTATATTTTTCAATAGTAATACTCATAAAGTACATTAAATCAATAAATAAAACTTTACACACACTACCATATGTTTGACAATATAACTTTTGTATAAATTGACATACACGTTGCTATGGCAACACGTTTTTTACGCGTCAACGGGTCCTCTAGTATGTATAAATATAATAAATTGAAACGAAATACAGATAACATAAACGATTTTCATATATTAAAACACTTTTGTCCCTCACTGTATCGATTGCGAGATAAATCTCCAGATCTGTCTGTCACCGCCCACTCACTCTTCACTGGCATAGTTTAGTTCAATAACATTACTTAATGTTTGTGAAACGTTTTGGGTGGTATATGGCTTTTGGTTACGGCTGATATTTTTTTAGTTCCACTCATTTCGATTACTCCGATCTCCATTCTTTCAGTCTTCTTTCTCTACACTACTTTTAAAAAATATTTTTAAAATCATTGTGTGTCAGTGGCCCAAGGCTACGTTTAGTCCAGCTAGATCGGATGAATACAAAATAATTATATTCTTAGGAGCGGGAATCGAAGATAAAATTGTGCTTTGAAAATAACGGTCAAGTGCGAGCAGTCCTTGTGCACCGACGACTCCGTACTAATGTCATAATTGCAGTTTGTAGCTCAACGAAAGACAACTTATGAAACTTGATAAACTTAAATTTTTGTCAAATGGACTACAGATATATGTTTGTTATAGTTTTTTTTCGTAATATATCCTTAAATTTCGAGTTATCACATTTTTCCTTTGTTTGTACGATTAGTTTTGACATATTGCCAAATTTTTTTTTAGGCAATTTTCATACAAATGCAGCGGAAACTAAGTATTAACGCTCATATCTTTTGATTGCGTGGACTTAGAAATTATTTTAAATTAATTTTTTTTATCTTGATACCTCTGCGCGATTGAAAAATGATCTTGACAGACAGACGGACTACACAGTCACGTCATAAAGGATTAGTTTTTTGCCTGTTGAGGTAGGGAAACTTATAAATACCTCAAGTGTGATTCGAATCCAGATCTATCGTGTTATGATACGCACATAGGTACCAACGGCATGTGAACGAGATCATACAAAAACTTAAAGCTCGATTGTTTTATGCAAGATATGCCAACGGTAGGTATGTACTACTTTTTAATAAGTAATGTTATTAATATGTTAATAATATACCATTTTACCGGTTTTAGATCCCATTCAAAATAATATTTTATTTATATATAAACTTTAATTTTGCAAATTATTTAAATAGATATCAAAAAGGATGAAAGCTCCTCGTATGTATCATTGGTTTTTCTTATCTCGCATTATAGGTAAGTACTATAAAATTTAAGTTATTAATACAATATTAAATATAGTAATAAACTATTTATATAGTTATACACTATTTAAATCAATAAGATATCGGGGGCGTAGCTCAGATGGTAGAGCGCTCGCTTAGCATGCGAGAGGTACCGGGATCGATGCCCGGCGCCTCCAAGTCTCTTTTTGCGTTTTATTTTTGTTTATTTTTTATTTATTGGTTGTAAGGTGAATGAATGTAATGAATATTCTGTGGATGCTAAAATATATTCTGTTTCTATATAATAAAAAAAAAAAAAACGTTTTGACGCATCATGTCGCATCGTTGTCGAACGTTATAGAACGAAAATTTATAAAAAATATTTTCTTGTAAAAAATATTTTTTTTGTAATTTTGAGTTGTTTGTTGAGTGGCTGAACTAAACACCGTACTTTGTTTTGTTTCTAGAGCAAATAAAATATTTAAAAAATATTTAAAGTTAGTAGTTAAGCTATTCCTGAGAATACCTTGCACAAACAAACAGACAAAAAAGAAATATTGGTTTGGGTTCTATTACATTTTTAAGTGCCCCCAATAATAGCTTTTTTTTTAATATATCTTCCATATACAGACAGCGATCAGTTACATTTTGTTTGTATGTATAGATTATATCGTTCCTACAAAGAGATTTTATTATGACAAGGGAAGTGAAGAAAACGGCACAAGAATTAAAAAAAATTAAAAAAGAATTTAAAAAAGCTTAAGCGAAATAATGATAATAATATTTTTTTTTTCTGTCAAAAGATTATAGACTAGACTAATTGCAATTTTTAATATCGATCGATTTTATCATTGTCTGTAATCGTACATAGTATAGGGATGTTATTTCTCGATGTTTTTTAAGCATTAATTTTGAGCACAATACATCGATATTAACTTCCCGATAACGTTGTCACATGTTGAATTGAAATATGTTTAAGGTATACAGAATAAGAAATAGTGGTATTAATATAGTTTTAGAAATAAAAACTTCTGCAGAAGCTTAAAGTGCAAGTTTTCATGATAATATATTATTATTAACGAATTTTTTAATGATGCAAATTAAACTTGTCAAAGGATAGTAAAATCGATGTTATCTTGTCACTGCCAAAGTATAATACATTGTCAAATGTAAATATATGAGGTATAATTTGTTTTGTATGTATAATTTAATTAAATTACTACACGATCTGGCTCTACACGATCAGTGTAAGGCCGATGGTGTCTTACGCCTCGGTGGTCTGGTATGGAAAAACGTCGCAGAAAAGAACGATAATAAAATTTATCAATCTTCAAAGGATTGCGTGCATTATTGTGACGGGAGCCATTTCTACGTCTCCAGCTGCTGCCCTTAAAGCGCTGCTTAACCTGCCGCCCCTTCACCTATCTTCTTCTTCTTTATGGCATTAGTCCCGGCTTCGTCTGCCAGGGTCTGCCTTCCGACTACGCTTACTCCACTTTACACGGCCTTTAACATCCTCAGTGGATAATCAATTGGCTCTCATGTTCTGAGTCACGACATCCAACCATTGCTTCCTTAGGCGTCCGGGTGGTCTAACTAAAGGGACAGACCATCCACCTCAGCATCTTCATCTCCGTGAACTATAAAAGCACCGATCAAATAATGCTATGCCGCCCCTTCACCTGTTTCTGGGAAAGGAGGCGAAGGCAAGCGTGCACAGGGTCACCAACGCAGAGGCAAAAACTTGGCTTTGCAGAATCTGAGACCTATGCAAGAATCAGTGCACAATATACCAATACTGAGGATGCCGACTGACACCATGCCCCTCAGACTTGCTCCACAGAGATCATAATCTGTGGAAATACATTCAAGGGACGGCTGGCTAAACTGTTGAATGAAGTGGAAAATGGAAGCTTGAGGTGGCACACTGACGGCTCTAAATCCGGCTCTGAGGTAGGATGTGGAATATATGTAGAATCACCAAAAAAGACAATAAGTATGAATATGGGAAAGTATTCGTCGATATTCCAGGCAGAGGTATGCGTCATTCTTGAATGTGCGACAACCAATCTGCAAAACAATTACCTTAATCATACTATCTATATCAACTCAGATAGACAAGTTGCACTCTTGACCCTAGCATCAGATGCGACTCAATCAAAGCCGG
Organism: Dione juno; assembly: GCA_037127375.1. NCBI lineage: Eukaryota > Metazoa > Arthropoda > Insecta > Lepidoptera > Nymphalidae > Dione > Dione juno. The sequence continues at coordinate 2,126,650 of JAXRJS010000058.1, read as the reverse complement.
TCGAGAACTGCAAGCAGACCTTGAAAGCTGGGGAACAACAACAGAGTATTTCTAAGATGGGTTCCAGGGCACGCTGGTATCGAGGGAAATGAATAGGCAGCACTATTATATAACCAGAACCGTTCTGTGGTATTTCTCGTAGCTTAACACAGCTTACTCTGAAGACTGACTTTATGAGGCCATTCAACTATGGAGGAATACTCCTGGTTTATACCAAGCTTAGACACTCATTAAGGTCTTCAACAAGAAGGCTGTCACTGAGGCCTTATCCCTCAGCAAGAACTGTCTCCGTACATTAGTGAGAGTGCAGACTGGTCACTGTGATCTGAACACACATCTGACACTTGCAAAATCTAGGCATCAGCAGCACAACGATGTGTAGAATATGCAATGAGGTTGAAGAAACACCTCTCCATATTCTCACTGAATGCCCATCACTTATGCAACGGCGTTATACCATCCTGGGGAAACATCAAAAGTACCCAGAAGAGGCGAAGACCCTCACAGCAAAGATAATATTGTAATTTTCTTGCAGAAATCAATCTTGACTGTGAACTATAGTGTGCGGAGATCACAATTGATCAATAATGGTCGCAGTGATACTGGGCTACATGGCTCTGCAAAAGCCGCAACTAGGAAGAATAAGAATACAAAAAGTGTATGTAGAGTTTATGTAAAAAAGTGTATATAAAAAGTGTTTATAAAAAGTGTATATAAAAAGTATTTATAAAAAGTGTATATAAAAAGTATTTATAAAAAGTGCATATAAAGAAGTGTATGTTAGAAGTGTATATACAAACTGAACGTAAAATTTATTTACTAAAACTGTATATCTGTATATAAAATCAAGTGAACTTTTAAATACGTCAATTATCTATATGCATCAAATTTAAAAAAAAAATTACAAAAATAGTAGAAAGTATATGTAAATTTTTTTATGTTAAACTGTTTATAAAACTGAATGTTAAAAAACTGTATTACTGTCCAACAGTTAGAATCATAATAAATTGTCTGTATAAAATAATATATAGATAGAAAAGTAAACCAACCGAACGTTTTGTTTTTATAATATCCCTGTAAGCATTCGAGAATCTGGCAACATTGAAGCTTGGAGCGCTGAAATAAATAAAATTAAACAACTTTAGAGTGGAAATTGTTCGTTGAAAAACCTTCTACAAAATCGCTATGATGTAATATTATTGTAAAATGAACTGAAAAAAGTTATAACCTCCAAAAGGAAACTTGTTACAAGATGTTCATTTATTTTTATTTGTAACTTTTATGTTGGTCACTTGAAGATAAAAAGTAATAGAAAATTAAACTTGCTACAGCTTACATTCAATGAAATTTTCGGTAGGGTTGCTAATTTATGAGATACAGCGCGAAAAACCTTCGCATCCCTTTTTCAAAATGGCGGCCGGGGGACAGAGGTTGCGACTCCCGAAAAAACCATATGTATTCTCTTTCTCGACTCCCGAGGGGGGAGAGGCAAACGGCTTCAGGGCAGTGCCCTCTTGCCATTAGGCTCATTCGCCGCCCATGAATATGGGCGGGTCCTTGGGTTGAGCGTTTGGCCCGAGGTAAAGTGTCCTTAAGAGGGACAAGATTTAAACGGACTGGACGAAAGGAGTGAGTTATGCGCTACCCGGGCGGTCAGCCTGGTCGAATGAGACCCTCGGTGATCCGGGGGAGGCTCAGCCTAGGCGACCAGCAACCTTGGTAGCAGCTCAGGAATCAGAAGGAGGGGAAAGATTCATATCCATTGGCTACCACGTAAAACTGCCTTTCTGTAAGGTACGATTTTAGCCAGCTATGCACTGAATTTACTACGCCATGTATCGACAACTTATGCAGGAGTATGGGAATGGGCACCAAATCAAACGCTTTACTAAAGTCAGTATAGATGACATCTACTCTATTCCTTTTGTCAACTGCTTCTATCAACATTTCACAATAATTAACTAAATTTGTACACGTAGACCTACCATTGATAAAGCCGTGCTGATGGACGTTAAAAATGTGCTTAAAATAATAAGACAGTCTTTGGTAGACTAACGACTCAAGAATTTTGCCAAACACGGAGAGTACAGAAATAGTCCTGTAGTTCTTGATATTTGTTTTGTCACCGCTTTTAAATAATGGTACAACTTTAGGGATCTGCCATTTGATAGGAAATATTCCAGTCTTTAGTGAGTCATTGTAGATTATTTCTAAAGCTAGAGCTAGCGAATCAGCGCATTTAATTACATAGGAAGGAGTTATATTGTCAGTGCCGGCACCTTTGCTGTGATCAAGTTTTTTCAGAGCAAGTATTACTTCAGAACGGTTTATGTGCACGATAGATAAGCTACGACTATCGAATTTCTCAAAATTATTTTCGATAGTATTATAGTTGTATTGAAAATCGTCATTTCGAGCGTAAATGGATGAGAAATGTGATGCAAAAAGATTACAGATGTTTTTACCACATGAAGAACATATATTATCATATTTCATTTCAGCTGGATATGAATTGGTAGTATTTTGTTTTTTGTGTTTCAAAAATGTCCAAAAAAATTTACTATTCGATGTTATTTTCTCTTCAGTAAATTGAATGTAGGAGTTACGATCACTGTAACGATAGTCTTTCACATTTTTTTTCTAGCAATGTTAAGGCTACCTGGTCCATGGGATTCTTATACTTTCTATATCTTAGTCTTACAACTTTTTTTTCTTTAATACGTCTAATTAGGGTATTACTAAACCAAGGAGGATGTTTTAATTTATGTGCAAATGTTTCCTTTGGAATAAAGAGCTCCATTGACTTATATATCTCATTGTACAAAACGTCCACCATTTCATTAGTATTCGTACATATAGAAAACCTAGCGTCCCAATTTACAGCAGAGAGGTATTTACTGATTTCTTGGTAATTAGCTTTGGCATAAATAAATTTGAGACTACAATTATTTAACCTTAGCGTAGGAGCCCTTTCCTTTTTAGACATATTAACATTTATTAGCAGGGGTGGGTGAAGCAGGTCAATTCTGATTAGCTCACAAGGGGAACGTTCAACTGACACTTGAGGATAATCCCTATTAAATAAGACGAGATCTAATATTTTTCTTTGACGATTGACTACTCGATTAAATTGAGTTAAATTGTTAACAAGACAAAAATCTAAAAAGGCTTTCGCAGCACAGGACATACGGTCATTAAAGTTATTATCATACAAATTCCAATCAATGAAACTTAAATTAAAATGTCCAACAACAAGGACCCCACAACTAATGATATCGACAATGTTACTGATGTTGTTTATAAAATTATCCAATACTACTCAAATAGCTGCACAAATAGCTAATTTAACATTTATATTTAATTCTATAGCCACCCATAAATCCTCGCAAGATATATCCCAGTTGGTGTTTCTTTTAGAACTAATACTACTAGAGACCGCCACTAATACTCCATTCATATTTATTATATATTCATATATTCATATTTATTATATATTCATATATTCATAGAATATATATTCATAAATTCTCCACCATTTAATTTTGCGGAGTTGAACATGTTACGATCCCATCTATAGACATTGTAGTTTGCACAAAAAATTTCAGAATCATATACGCTAGGACATATCCATGTTTCAGTAAATATGATAAGGTCATAGTCATTACAACAGACATTACCTAAAAACTCATGAGTTTTAGTCCGTAAACATTTTGATAATAAATATTTAGCGAATCGAATTTGAAAATTACTTGATAAAAAGGTTTTCTTGCAATTGAAGTATTAACTTAAATTAGTTTGTCTAAATAATCCATGCTGGAAATCATTTTGTAGTCAGAAACGTCATAAATTCGTCCATTACGCACCCAAACGTGCTTATAATTCAACTCTCTAACTATATATATAAATGTCTATAATATACATATACGTAATAATTGTAACAAAAATTTCTAGTATGTTAAATGTTCTATATTTCAAATTTATTTTGTACAGCGTACGGCGTTGACTTCCGTCAGAATCATTTTGAAGGGTTATTAGAAACAAATAAATATTTTGATATTAGTACTTAGGACTCAGCATAAGATTAGTATCTGCAATATCTAAGATTATCATTAAAAAATAAAACACAGCTAAATAATTATTTTATCAAAATAAACGTATGTGACATATTATGCATATATATTTATATAAAAAAATTATTGCTTTATAAAAGTATATGCCCCGGGTGAGGATCGAACTCACGACCTTAAGATTATGAGACTTACGCGCTGCCTACTGCGCTACCGAGGCCTATATATGACATTGTATATTTTTAAACCTATAAGATTATCTATAAATAATCCCTTATTTAATTGATGAAGTTAAACTACAAATGCATTTTCTATCGCCAACATATGCTCTACTTATTATGATAGAGTCGAGTGTGATAGTGAAAAATATGAAGTAATATATATATATATATATATATATATATATATATATATATATATATATATATATATATATATATATATATATATATATATATATATATATATATATATATATATATATATATATATATATATATATATATATATATATATATATATATATATATTTATTTTTATTTTTTAACTTAGTTAGTTGTAGTTACAGTTTAAGCTCTGTGCACAACGGTTGATGAAGCCATTAAAAAAATATACATATACATATATATATATATATATATATATATATATATATATATATATATATATATATATATATATATATATACAGAGATACAAAGAGGTATTCGTTTTCTTTTTATTTAAAAATATTTCATCCTTGCTCTGGCAAGATATAGTGCGACGGGTTCCGCCACTAACCGCATAGTATCTGGAAATTGAGTGAAAAGAGGAGAACGGAGTGTTTGAATACCAGATTAGCCAGATAATACATATCGACCTACGCGGGATATAGCTTAGGCTAATATACAGGATGAATCGAAAAAGAAAACATTTGGTTCGATAAAATTTAAAATATACAAAAACTAATCATGTATGCTATTCTTAAGAGTAACTTTTATACAGCATCGTTATTATATTGTTAATATGACGTGATGTGATGATCGCACTTAACCTCGCATATAAGTGGAGCGTGCATTAAATTTAAATTAGAATATTTTAACTTTTTTTTACAATGGTGGCGAATAACCCAGTGGTGAAAAATCATTAATTTCTCGATTCGATTCCCACTCGGGGAGAATGAAATATTTTCATTTCCTTCGCTCTGGTAACAAGGCAAAGCGCGGCGTTGAGTTCCGCCACTCAACACGCAATGCCTCGGATGGTGGAAAGTGGTGAACTGAGTGTCTTAACACTAGGCTCATTCATCCTACGGTTTCCTCTGCCTACCCTGCTATGTGCGGGATCCAGCGTGAAGCTAAATATATATTTTAAAAGATAAAGTTACACAGGTACCATCTGTAGGGAACTATTACTTACATAATATATGTAACGTTTTATTGTTTATTTAATTGCTTTTGATGCTAAGCGCAAATCTTGAGATCAGCCAAATTCTTAGAAGTACGAGAATGGTTCTAAAGGAGAGAAAAAAAATTAAAAAATTACCTGTAATATATTATTTAATTGAATAATTGCAAAACACTACACTTTCTATATTCCCATGCCAAAGATTCGTAATAATACTTAAAAGTCAATTTTGAACTTTAATACTATACCATAAAGTACGCTTAATCTTTATTGTAAGGTATTAAAGCTCAAATGTGAAGACATGTGTCAAAATAGTGTTTGTTTATTTTTTGACATATTGTAATTTTTGACTTATCAACTTTCTTTTTCTTTTTTTTATCTTGGTTGGCGATTGGCAGAATAACTATAAAAATAAATGAAGAAATGACTGTTAGGCGGTACAAAGTGAAAAACATATACATAAATAAGTACTTACATGATATTATATATATATATATATATATATATATATATATATATATATATATATATATATATATATATATATATATATATATATATATATATATATATATATATATATATATATATATATATATATATATATATATATATATATATATATATATATATATATATATGTATATCTTCTTCTTCTTCTTCTTCTTGGCATTAGTCCCGGCTTTTGCCAGGGTCTGCCTTCCGACTGAGCCTACTCCACTTTGCACGGTCTTTAACATCCTCAGTGGATAATTTATTGGCTCTCATGTCTTGTGTCACGACATCCAGCCATCGCTTCCTTGGGCGTCCGGGTGGTCTAACTCCAGGGACAGACATGTCAAGGCACTTCCTTCCGACATAGTTCTCAGATCGGCGCATAACGTGGCCATACCATCTCAGGCGACGCTCTTGGAGCTTATCCACTACGTCACGGACCCCAAGACTACCTCGAATGAATGTGTTGCGTATGCGGTCGGACCGCGTCACGCCACACATCCATCTCAGCATCTTCATCTCCGTGATGTGAAGCTCCTGAGTGTGCCGAGATAATGTTGGCCAACATTCGCTGCCGTATATAAGAACAGGTCGGATAATGCTCTTGTATATCAGTCCCTTGAGCTTGGGCGGTATTCTGCTATCGCAGACCACACCAGTGACCTCCCGCCATTTGGCCCAGGCAGCGTTTATACGGGCATGGATGTCGTGGTCGATGCCTCCAGACTCATGCATAACGGCTCCAAGGTACCTGAACTTCTCCGACTTAACGGCTGGCTCAGGCCCGATATGGATGGTGCTCGAGTCCGGGCTCCCACAAGCCATGTACTCGGTCTTCGACACATTCAGCTTGAGACCACCGTTTTCAAGCGCACCCTTCCAGGCGTTCACTTTACGCTCCAGCATCAGTCAGTTCTCATCGATGAGTACTATGTCATCGGCATACATCATCAGCCACGGAGGCTGGCATTGGATGTCAGCCGAGACAGTATCCAGCACTACATTGAATAAGAACGGACTAAGAGCTGAGCCCTGGTGAACCCCTACTGTAATCGGGAAGGGCTTGGTGTCGCCAACAGCGGTCCTAACCACTGAAGCGGAGTCGTTGTACATATCTCTGATAACCTCAATATAGGCTTCAGGGATCCCCTTGGATCGCAATGCCCACCAGATACACTGACGTGGCACACAGTCAAAGGCCTTCTGCAGGTCCAAAAAGGCCACATGCAGAGCTCTCCTTTTTTCCCTGTAAGCCTCCATCAAAGTTCTGAGGGCAAAAATGGCATCCATAGTGCCTGATCCTGGTTGAAACCCATACTGAGACTCAGAGACAGTACATTCTTGGCGGAGCCTGAGGCCGATCATGCGCTCGAAGAGCTTCATGGTGTGGCTCATAATCTTAATGCCCCTATAACTACCGCAATCTTGAACACTGCCCCTTCCTTTGTAAATAGGGATAATAAAGCTCTGCCGCCACTGATGTGGCATCTTTCCAGTATTCAAGATACGGTTAAACAGGTCAGTAAGTATAAGCACACCAAGAGAGCCCAACGATTTCCACGCCTCGATTGGGATGTCGTCAGGTCCTACCGCTTTTCCGTTCTTCATGCGTCGAAGACAATTACGAGTTTCGTCACGGGTTATTGGAGCAACAAGTCCGAGGTTAGGAGATAATTCAGGAGGAAGACTACAAGACTGCTGAGTGCTCAGCAGCTCCTTAAAGTAGCTTCTCCATCTCTCCTTCACAGAGGCATGACTACAAAGCAACGTGCCCCGAGAATCTCTGACGCAAAGATATTTTGTAATATCCTGCGTCGCTTTATCTCGAGCACGAGCCAGTTTGTATATGAGCTTCTGCCCCTCCACAGTTTCAAGTTTATCGTACAATGGCGACAAACTTTCTCTGCGGGCTCTGGCTACAGCTCTTTTGCTGGTCCGTTTCGCTGCAATGTACTCCAGTCTGTCTTCAGGAGAGTTGGAATGCTGCCACTCTTTAAACGCAGCCTTCTTTTCCTGAATCACCCCCTGCACCTGGTCATTCCACCACCATGTCTCCCTGTCGATGACACGCCCACCCTTAGTAACACCAAGAACTCGCTTGCCCGCCGCAATGATTGCCGAATGAGCTCGATCCCATGCAGTCTGAGCGGTCTCGGTGTTAGTCAGTAGATTCTGACTCTCCACCTCCGCCAAGAAGTCGGTCTGCATCGGCCCATTCAACAACCACAACTTAAGTCTAGGCTTGCGTTTCTCGGCTACTTTCTTTTTCGGGGTAACATTATAGTCCATGACAAGGAGGCGATGTTGGGCCGTCAGGCTTTCGCCGGGAATGACCTTACAGTTGGTCACCCTGCCTATATGACACCGTCTAGTCAGCAAATAATCAATTTGAGTTGAGTGGGACCCGTTCTTATACGTTATAAGGTGCTGAGGTTTCTTCTGGAAGAAAGTGTTCACGATGGCCAGATCAGACGCAATGCAGGTTCTTAGAATATTTTCTCCCTCTGCATTGCGAAGACCATATCCAAAACCCCCGTGAACACGTTCATACACCTCAGCGACCCTACCCACGTGACCGTTCAAGTCCCCCCCAACTAAGATTGCTTCGGTAGACGGTATAGCGAGTAGGACCTCTTCACACTGCTCCCAGAAAGTCTCCTTTTCAGCCGCGCTACAACCCGCCTGGGGAGCATAAGCACTGATTAAGTTTGTGATATATATATATATATATATATATATATATATATATATATATATATATATATATATATATATATATATATATATATATATATATATATATATATATATATATATATATATATATATATATTAATATATATGTGTTTATATGTTTTTCTTTTTATAAGTCTTCACGTACATTCAAAATACATTATGGCACAGTTGTAAAGAGTCTGTTGGTACGCAAATCAGTTCCAGCTTTATCTCCCATAGTAGAAAGAGACTAATACGAAGAAGAGAGAGAGAATTTCGAGACAATACGCGTCGACTTAGCGCCGCCTTTTCGCTTTCCAGAGAGTCAATCAGACAATTTCCACTGATATTTTTTTTATTATTAACACATGTGATATTTTTTTGCTTTTCTGGTCAGATGTCGCTAAGCCATCACTAAAAGAAGAGTGGAGTGATTTTTCACTATCACACTCGACTCTATCATAATAAGTAGAGCATAAAACATATACATAAATAAGTACTTAAATGATATTATAAATATATATATATATATATATATATATATATATATATATATATATATATATATATATATATATATATATATATATATATATATATATATATATATATCTATTAATTATTTAATCTACCCTCTGGTAGATGATAAAATTATTAACCAACAGTCGATGCCTGCCTTTCGACACGCTCTATTCGTTTTTGCTATTATATTGTTATATTTAATTATATTATATTATATGTTTTTGATTTGATTTTTATTAATTTAATTTTATTTTTAAATTGGCGTTGAATATATTCAGAATGCGATTGACAAGCCCGAGTTAAACCTGAGTGAGTAGTTTTTATCGTTTCGTACCTTACAAACTCCTTCGTGTATTCTCCATTCAACGTGACATTGGTGAAGTAAACCGCCATTACTGGAGAACAGAACAGTGAGAAGATTTTATTCTTCCTTCAACACTACACCATCTATTACAAAACGGAGAGATATTACTAAATGAAATATAATTAAATATATAATATAACTTTATTTCATTAAGAAATATCCTGATTTTTGTGCTCTATTTGGTAGAGATATCGAAATTTGCTTGTTATATTAACATGTAAAGATAAAAAAATAAACACTAATATTTACTCTACTATTAAGCTCAAGCTGACTCAAGTTATGTACATACGTATGTATGTATGTATGTATGTATGTATGTATATATATATATATATATATATATATATATATATATATATATATATATATATATATATATATATATATATATATATATATATATATATATATATATATATATATATATATATTTGTATGTTTATGAAATAAGCACATTGCCCAAGAATTTCCTTTAACTTTAACGACAGCGCGAGACCGCCCATTTTGTGGATATTACAACTAGCAATCTTTCCCACGGTTACATCATACTAATTGTAAGGAATCACTCAACGTTATATCATATCGGTGGGGACAGTATTTATATGTGAATAAAGTAAGATATTTTACTTAAGCATTATCTGATTGAGGGAAAGAATTGTTTTTATTTCCTGGCTCTCATACCATTAAGCATGGGGTTGAACATTAAGCATGGTAAATGAGAAATGAGGAACGAAGAGTCTTATGGAAGCTAGTGATTAAATACTCCACTTTCCGTCCGTTTCGCATATTGCCTGCTGAGTAGCGGAACCCAACAATGTAATGAAATTTAATAAACAATAAGATTTTACATACATACATATACAAAGAGGCTTTTATATGTAAATTTTACACAGAAAGAAAATATACAAACGGACACGTTTGCTTACAAGTGTATTGTTCAATAAATACGAACATGAAGTGAACTTTATATATATATATATATATATATATATATATATATATATATATATATATATATATATATATATATATATATATATATATATATATATATATATATATATATATATTTTTTTTTAGGGCGATAATTTTAGTGACACATTACTCCGTTCTCCCATATCACTTTGAAATTAAATATGATATTTAAACAATTTAAAAAATAATTTAAATCTCTCTTATATGTCGACGGGACACAGTACAATAAGCCAATACAAAAAAGTCCCAGTAACGGCTACAACCTCCTTGTACTGCAACGCGTGTTTCATCACCTATATATGTGTATATCATATGTAAATTTTTTTTTATTCCCACGTATATAACAGTTGTACGTCACAAGTTTACTATCAATTTGCAATTGCGGGTTATCTTATCTCACACGTTAGTGTGAAGGCATTGCATTGTATATAACGTTGTTCCAAGCTTAATAGACAATTACTTAAGATTTTGAGTTAACGTATCTATGGCAATAATTTTGCTATAAAATATTAGTAAATAAATGTATGGGTTTGATTCTTGATTGTGATTTCTTTTCCACTATTAGACCATCATGGCCCATTGGGATTGTTATTGTCGTTATAATGGATACCCACTCGAGTTATGAAGTTTCGTTCCTTAACTTATAATGTCGCGATTTCAAACAGAAACGTTGAGAACGGAGTGTCTTAATACTTGGTTCTCTTCGTCTACTTGGTTTCTTGATAAGGCAAATGATCTATTTATTTTACTAGTACTATCTCTAGAAGACTCGATAACACCGTCGTGGCGCAGCGGCGTGGTGTCTGATTGTACGCGTGACGGTTCTGGGTCCGATTCTCCGATTGGGGGATTTTTTAAAACTTATATTTTAGCATTTATTTGGTATATGTCATCTAAAAATGTTATTTTTGCTTTGTCTGGCCTAATATAATCAACGCTAAAAAGTATTTAGTATTCTCTTCCATATGACGTGGATTACTATTATATACTTTCTGTTTTGTTGAGAATATTTTTGACTGTGATTCAAAAAAGATGAGATTTCTTTTTCGCTAATGTCACAAATGCAATGAATTTCAAAAGTACATATATAAATATACCGACGATGTGTACATACATATAAATGTGGAATGAAGGGCAATATAATTAAAATAACATAATCCAACAGATCGAGTCTGTCAGTGTCAGTGTCAGTTCTTTAAATCCGACCCTGACCGGGAATCGAATCAGCACTCAATGTCAGTGTGTAAAAAAAATGAAGACGAATGTGTGATGAATATTTATGTACCCCTTAAACGGCACCGCAAAGTGGCGTGAAAATTATAGGTATTTATGTATAGTTATTTCTGATTCTTTTTTTGATTTGCCATTAACATTTTTTAAGTGATAGATAGACGAATGGGCTTATAAGCTAGTGTAGTGTAGTGAGTGAGGATTATTTATTACTAGTTTTCATTAGTATGCACTTGATAAAAAAAAAACAGTATTTTCTCTCACTGTTGGATATGCAAAATAAAGAAAAATATGTGAGAAAGACAAGAGAGAAGTTACAGAACAGAGTATTAGAGAACCGTGTCTCCGTCCCACATTCTTTTCACTTGCCCTAGTCTAAAGCGTAACTAAAATGATGCCCTTCCTCTCGAAGTCCCTCGTCCTCTAAATGTTCAGTGCTTGTTAATGTTTATGTTTAGTCCCTAATGTACATTTTTACATGTAAAATAATATTTATTAATAACCTACTCCATACAACGTGACATTCGCGAAGTGAATTCTCAAATCAACTGGTACGCTCGGAACGCCATAACTTAAGAGAGAGAAAAAAAAAATTATTACTTCGACAAACATGAGTCACTCATAGAGTGATAGATCACTTAAAAAATATTCTTTGTGAATACATTTAGTGTCATTATTAGGTCTGTGTAAGCACTGCATTGTGCACTGATTGCCAACAAATGTCGGATGTGATAGTCTTGCCGTTAATTAGGATCTTCGCTAGTTAGGGTGACCATGACACTAAAAATTATAGGAACAATACAAACTTCGATGATACATTATCATGATCATCATTATCAGCTTATATCAATACACTGCTGCTGCACTCGGGAGGTAAACCCCTCGATGATACAAAAGCATAAAAATTTAACCAACAATAGATATTTGCGAGTGAAAGCTTATGAACGTGTAGAGCGTAGCGCAAGCTTTGATCGTTTTTTTATGAATTAATTCTTTAAAATAAATTGTTTAATTTATACAAGGTTATGTTAAAATGTATTGAGTGGAGAGATTCAAAATTATACTTGAATCGAATTGTATATAAATTGTGTATAAAATGTATATGTAATTTTAAGTATTATAATAGAATGTATAATTTTTTAAATGAATTTTTTGTACTCAATACCCATTCTATAAGACTATACAACGGGACTCTTTCATTACATTCTTCCTAACAAAATATCGGAATATTATTATTATTTATTCTACACTAAGTAAAGTAAAATATTTTCATAAAACACTTGTCACAGTCTTGAAACACCAAGAGGTTTTTCAAATCGCGTTACGTCTACGTTTTCTACAAATATTTATCTACATCTAAATGTTTTTTTTTATATACTTTAATATGCATTTCCTTAGCTTAAACATGATTACAAAATAGTGAACACACTACTACTGTGTACATTGAGAAATCGTCTAATTGTTTCTGTATCCGGCGATACAGCGACCTCTGGCTGGGATTAGCCTCGGATGTTACTTAACCTTTTGTTGCCGTTGCATTGTCAGCCCCCGAATGAAATGAGCTGCTCAATATAAATGGCTTCAGGGAGCTTGAGTACATTGTTTGTATATAATAAAAAAAAATGAATATTTAAATAGCTTTAAACAGCTTTTTCTCGTATATAGCACTAGCGATACGTACTGACTACTGTTATTGATACTGTAGAACATTTTTTTGTTCTATCAACAATAGTTTAAGCAACGCAAGCGATGATAGATTTTTTGATATTCTTTTTTACACTTTGGGTTATATTATTGCATTTTTATTACGGATCCCTATTTGTTTTTGAAAATCTTATATAATATAGTCTATATCACTCAATGAAGACGCAGCTTTCTAATAGTGAAGAAGAATTTTTGAAATCGGTTCATTAGTTTGTAGTTGAAAACATTACAAACATACATACAAAAACACAAATATTTGTAATATTAGTTTAGATATTACAGAGCGAACCTAGTGTTAAGACATTCTATTCCACCACTTTCCATCCAATTTTAGAGACATTGCTTGTTTGTCTCCTCACCTTGAAACCTATTGAAATTAAATAATACATTTCTTAATTGAAAATCGAACTACCATCGTGATTACAGAGACGACAAGTATTAAGGTATTGTATCCAAACATCTATTGGACCTTAATAATATATTTAAATTTATTATTTTTGTCATATCTGTGGCTGGTTCAAAAACTGAAATCTCATTTATACCTTCTTATGAAAACTTAACAATTATACGTTTTATAGCAACATAAAGAATAGAGAGCATAGTGTATTGATACTGTAGTTTGTACGCTAATTGCTATATAGGTAAATATATCTATCAGTGAAGCTTATATATCTGTTACTATTAATTTATGCGCCTTCATTTCTTACTTTTAAATCTAGTGACAACAAACACTAGATTCTTAATAAAATATATGTATTTTTTTAAATCTCTAACTTTCATTGGCCATGGTCAATCTGTGTATATAAAATAACAAGTTAAAGAATAGCCGTATATTGTTTTACACAATCATTTTTACTCCAAAATGAATTTACTTGACCTTCATAGTTAATACCTCATTGTTAGCAAATAAATGGGCGTTTCGATACAATGCGTGAGAAAAGCTTCAATGTGACTTTAAAAATATATACGTAGTCTTATGGCTGAGTTTGAGAATTCACTGGAGAATACGTTTCATATCATTTATTATAAAGTATATATATATAATAGGTTGTATCTGTATTGGGAGATGTAAGGAAAATGTAACTTAACCCTTTTTTACACTATTTTGTTGTAAATATAGTCATTCTAAATCCAATAGTCAGTTATTCAGTCAGATCCTGGATCTCCAGCAAGGATATGTATGTTTTAAAAATAAGTAAGAAATTCATGCTAAATATATTTTGCTGTTTGATTCATCACATTCACACATGCGCTGCACTTTATGGGGAACATCTATTAATAAAATGGACAGTGTTGTACTTTTATCCCATTTTAGAAGCATTTGGTATCAAGTCGTGTAACTCAACACCGCTTTATCTAGACCCGACTAAATTTGACGAAAAAAAAAAAATACAAAATATATATATATATATATATATATATATATATATATATATATATATATATATATATATATATATATATATATATATATATATATATATATATATATATATATATATATATATATATATATATATATATATATATATATATATATATATATATATATATATATATATATATATATATATATATATATATATATATATATATATATATATATATATATATATATATATATATATATAAATTCTAAGCTTCAACTGTTGCGTGTATACACACGTTTACTATAAAACTCATGTCCCTTGACTTTAGTGACTAATTATGTTGCAGTTGTATCGTTGTTATTGGCTATTCGTGATATTACGCAAGTTTGCAAATAACTCGAGGCTGTCAGATTTATGGGATGCCATATTTTATTTATAATAAAAAATCGGTCAAGTGCGAATCGGATTTATGCATCGAGGGTTATGTACTAATTTCATGATTGTGAATCGACTAGACAAGGAGCGTAATGGACTTTAGACCTGTGTTAAGTATATTCCTACTACTATTTACGTTCTTGAGAAAAAAAAACTTGATAAAAGGACAGACAGACTGACAGCAAAATGATTCCATAAGTGTTTCCTTTTTTATTCATATGAAGTATGGAACCCTAAAAATTAAAATGATGCCTGTTTGTTGTATTTATTTAGTATCTTTGGATATTGTTATCTCTATATACAAAATTAGGTTATTAAAAATATACGTACGTACGTATATTAATATACGTACTTTATTTTATGTAAAAAAATCAGTTAAGGTACTAATTTTAGTATGAACAATTTCCTTGAATAGTATATAAGAGACGCTGATTACGTTAAAGTTTTGATACGATTTCGAAAAACATATTTCTCCTTCTCCACTCCTTTCTCCTCTCCTTTCTCCTCTCCTTTCTCCTTCTTTCCTTTTATTTTTCTTTCTTTGTGTTAAAAAGAGAGGATACTATTACTTTCAATAAATAAGATTTTCTAAATACCATTATTAAAACTGACAATAAACAACATAACATTTTTTAAGTATTGCCTTTTTTTTTAATTGAAGTCAAAACTTACAGACTTAAGACTTACAAGCAAAGGTCATTATGTAGAGTAAAAAATGAAATAATTGCTATTTCTCTAGACAATCTATTTCAAATGATATTTTAATAATCTTTAAAAGGTCAAATTTTGAAATGGTACAAACATAAATAACCGTTAAATAAGAATTGTTAGTATGTAGTCTAGGATCTGGCATTCAAAATATGCTCTCTTATATTTAGAGTTTTATCAACTTTAAGTTTATTATTATTAGTTTAAGTTTATTATATACAGAATTAATGATTTTTCAATGTACGTGGTTTTGGTTACGCTGAATATCATATAAATATTGTATGTTAATTTTATTAAATCCACTTCATAATGGAGGTTGTCAATTCGGCTCTATGTTTTTTGTATATATATTACGCGATTACTCATAAAGCTAAATGGACGTTAAGGAGTTTTGAGGAGGAGGAGCAGGAGGACAGGTTGGTAGGTTATAATTTAGAGGTAGTATTTATCAAAAATAATTTGAAATATTTGTTTAAGTTACAGATATAAGTTCTTACAATCAGTTTTTTTTTTAAATTATCGTTCTCTTTGTATAGTTAATTTGTTTCGTCAAAGTGTTATAAATTGAAAGTGGTATTATAAATAAATGGCAATCATAATGTTTAGAACTTGATTAGTTGGGAAATTCGTTTTAGTTTATACACTAGTGATGTTACAAATATATAAGTGTTATTCCCATATCGAGATTCGAAACATTACTAGTATATAGTTTATATACTAGTAATGTTTCGAATCTCGATATGGGAATAACACTTTGTCAGTTTCAGTCACGTTACAGATATAATATTTATGAAGAAAAAAAGAGAAACAAGAGAACATACACGCTTTTGAGTGACACAGTAACGCTAGCGTGTTAACTCCGCTATATAGAATCAAACAAAAACACGATAAAATATCTCATCTGTTCTTTCTTTACATATACGAAACTATTCAAATCTTTTATATCGGTGTCGGTTACGGATAAGGATAGTTTTTTTTCGATATCCCATAGTTTCGGTTACCTTTACACAGCTCCATAACTTTACAAATAAGTTTCTTCACGTCGTCCTCTTGAACTGAACTGAACACAACTTGAATATTACACCATTATTCGTTTTTTAGTTATTTATTTAAATATTAGAACTTGTACGTGAGCCCACGCCGTTTAGATGACATACCTTTCTAAATTGCCTGGAGCTATACTTATATTGACAGCTCAATATTACAAGTAAAAGTAAATATATACAAACTCTAAATGTTAGAAATAATATTTTCATAGCTACTGTAGTTATTTTCAGAAAGGTCATAACTTACTGGGATTTATATATTAATATTATTTTTATTACCATCTCCTGTACTATTACAGTATACGTACTATAAATACATAACACAATTTAAACAGTGAGATCTTATCGTTGCATATGTTAATAACAAAAATTAACTACCGTTTCTCTTACTACATTTATTAGAGTCGTGGATATCGTGAATCTAAATATTGTGAGTCTATATTGACTAGACTTCAATCTTTTCTCATCTTTAAATAAGTAGCTCGACTATGTCAATGTTTTTTTACAGTATAGTTTTTATCTGCGGCTTCGTCTGCATGGTCAAATGATATAACTGAGAGGTATGTATGACTTGTAGCACTATCTAAGTGCTCATTTTTGATTGGATCCAAGAGTCCCAATCTCATTAGCTTGAGCTTTATAATATTAGTATAATATAACCAGTACTTATTATTTTAACGATATTATTTAATTACAATAGACATATACGGTTGAGAATTTCTTTTTCATGCAATTTCTACCTAAATTAGTAATGACACTTCCCTCCGTTTGCCATCCATTCTTTTTCAAAGATTTATTTACAAAATTTTAGGGAGGCAAACGAGCAAGTACCTCTGCAGGGAGGTAGTTTTAACAGGTCTGCAGCTGGTACTAACCCAAATAGTTTATCAGAACACTCCCAGTGATATATTCGGTAGAAGATGCACAATGACGCAACATATCCCCGCAAGACCAGTTGTTCAAGCCGCTTGGTGAGTACAATCCAAACCGCCCGACATTTGATTGAAGAAGTTGGTATTGGAGTCCCCAGACCAGACCAGATAAGACCAGTATTACAAGTGCGGCATTTGTACATGAATCATGAATGTCTCAATTTGTCAAACAGATAGTGAATAAGACTCTAGGAGAAATTCTTTAGCATTCCATGGTTTGTTCGTACTGGTGTCTAATACCAGGGAGAGCAGGGAAGAGACCTGCCCAAGACCAGGAAGAGGAGCCCATCGGGGTACAGTTAAAGATGCACTGCCTTCAACTTAGATGTCAAATTTGATAATTTGCTTAATAGAATCCTTCAAAGCGCTCCAAGATGTGTAAAGATTATCTGTTGTAGGAAATAAACCCACAACTGTCGTATATGTACATATTAGCCAACTATACCACAACGAAGTCACGCGCTCTGGAAGGTAATCGCTCAATAATTAATTTTCCATAATATCGATATTACATTGTAATAATGTCATTGATCTTATGACAAAAGCATACTAAAGTCATTTTCTTATTAATATTGTAAATTTCACTTTGATTGAAATGGAATTAATCTTAGATTACGCTGTATTATAAAAAGTTGGCGTTCTACTTTTTTTTGCAGATTTTATGACAAATCTTGTCTGTTGTATCGACGCAT
This sequence comes from Dione juno, assembly GCA_037127375.1. Classification (NCBI taxonomy): domain Eukaryota; kingdom Metazoa; phylum Arthropoda; class Insecta; order Lepidoptera; family Nymphalidae; genus Dione; species Dione juno. Next base: position 2,108,009 of record JAXRJS010000058.1, on the reverse strand, counting down.
TTCGTGTAAAAAGACTCACTGTTGCTATTGGTCAATGCTATTTATAGTGAAAGTTATAAGTTCGATTAATTGATTAAAATAAATATTATTTCTTGTGTATATATATATATATATATATATATATATATATATATATATATATATATATATATATATATATATATATATATATATATATATATATATATATATATATATATATATATATATATATATATATATATATATATATATATATATATATATATATATATATATATATATATACCTATATACTTCGATGAGTGTAACCAGTTTTTTTCATAGATATGTTATAAAAAAAATAACAAAATGAAAAAAAAAATACATATATATAAAATATAATTAGTCTATAAGTCTCTAATTTCTTGTTCTTTGGAGGTATTGAGCTTTAAAACACTTATAGTAATCTTCCTACACCGTATTGAAAAGTAAGATTAAGGTTATAATAATTCACATAACAAGTGTCGCAAGCTCGAGCGCGTGGGGCTGAAGTGATGACACGACGGTGACATTTGACCCGATGAGCGGACGATTGTTACGACAATACTTTTACTAGCTCGAATAATACTGTACAACTGGCTACGTGGTTTTGGTTTATATATATATATATATATATATATATATATATATATATATATATATATATATATATATATATATATATATATATATATATATATATCTCCTGAAGACAGACTGGAGTATATAGCAGCGAAACGTGCCAGCAAAAGAGCTGTGGCCAGAGCCCGCAGTGAAAGTTTATTACCTCTATATGATAAACTTGAAACTGTGGAGGGGCAGAAGCTCATCTACAAATTGGCACGTGCTCGGGATAAAGCGACGCAAGATATCACAAAATGTCTTTGCGTCAGAGATTCCCAGGGCAAGCTGCTTTGTAGTCATGCTTCTGTGAAGGAGAGGTGGAGAAGTTACTTCTGGGAGCTGCTGAATACTCAGCACCCGGGTAGTATTCTGTCTGAACCACCTCCTAACCCGGGACTTATTGCTCCAATAACCCTTGATGAAACTCGGAATTGTCTTCGACGCATGAAGAACGGCAAGGCGGTGGGACCTGACGATATTTCGATCGAAGCGTGGAAATCGTTAGGCTCTCGTGGTGTGCATGAGCACACCGCGAGAACCTACTGGTCTTTTTAACCGAACTTTGAACACTGGGGCGATGCCACATCAATGGCGGCACAGTTTTATTACTCCTATTTACAAAGGAAGGGGCAGTGTTCAAGATTGCGGTAGTTATAGGGGCATTAAGATTATGAGTCACACCATGAAGCTCTTCGAGCGCGTGATCGCCCTCAGGCTCCTCCGAGAGTGTACTGTCTCTGAGTGTCAATATGGATTTCAGCCAGGATCAGACACTACGGACGCAATTTTTGCCCTCAGAATTTTGATGGAGGCACACAGGGAAAAGAGGAGAGCTCTGCATGTGGCATTCTTAGACCTGCAGAAGGCCTTTGACTGTGTGCCACGTCAGTGTATCTGGTGGGCACTGCGATCCAAAGGGATCCCTGAATCCTATGTTGCTATTATCAGAGACATGTACAACGACTCTGTTTCTACAGTTAGGACCGCTGTTGGCGATACCAAACCCTTCCCAATTACAGTAGGGGTTCACCAAGGCTCAGCTCTTAGTCCACTTTTGTTTAATGTAGTGCTAGATACTGTCACGGCTCACATCCAGGACCAGCCTCCATGGCTGATGATGTATGCCGATGACATAGTACTCATTGACGAGAACCGACTGATGCTGGAGCGTAAAGTGAATGCCTGGAAGGGTGCGCTTGAGAACGGTGGTCTTAAACTGAATGTGTCAAAGACCGAGTACATGGCTTGCGGGAACCCAGACTCGAGCACCATCCACATCGGGCCTGAGCCAGCCGTTAAGTCGGAGAAGTTCAGGTACCTTGGATCCATTATGCACGAGTCCGGAGGCATCGACTACGATGTCCACGCCCGGGTTAGCGCTGCTTGGGCCAAATGGCGGGAGGTCACTGGTGTGGTCTGCGATCGCAGAATACCGCCCAAACTCAAGGGGCTGATATACAAGAGCATGATCCGACCAGTTCTTCTATACGGCAGCGAATGTTGGCCAGCATTATCTCGGCACACTCAGGAGCTTCACGTAACGGAGATGAAGATGCTGAGGTGGATGTGTGGCGTTACTCGGGCTGACCGCATACGCAACACATTCATTCGAGGTAGTCTTGGGGTCCGTGACGTAGCGGATAAGCTCCAAGAGCGTCGTCTGAGATGGTATGGCCACGTTTTGCGCCGGCCTAAGAACTACGTCGGAAGAAAATGCCTTGATATGTCTGTCCCTGGAGTAAGACCCCCCGGACGTCCAAGGAAGCGATGGCTGGACGTCGTGACGCACGACATGAGAGCCAATGGACTAACCACTGAGGATGCTCAAGACCGTGCAAAGTGGAGTAGACTAAGTAGGAAAGCAGACCCTGGCAATAGGCCGGGATAATGCAAAGTGGAAGAAGAAGAAGAGAAATTATAAAGGGCATCTATCCTTCTCAATATTTTCATGGTGGGGCTACTGTAGGTAGGCATCTATCCTCAAAAAAGAGGTTCCACGAAAAGCTAATTTCTCCAAAACCAGTATTTGAGAAGTTAATGACGAATAGTAATAATTCAAGATAAAGGATTGACCTATAGAAATTATTCGTATAAAATTTATATTTTCAAAATAAGATGGCCATTTCAAAAAGTGGGGCATCTATCCCGGTTTTAACCTATACAATATGTATACACAACATAGCAGGTTAATAATAAATAATGTTTTGCACGGTTCTTTTTTAAATTTAATATTGTTATCTATGCACATAAATTAAGTGTATGTTTGTGAGTTTAAAATAAATATGTTTATGTTTAAATTAGAGTGAGTTCGAGAATCCATCAATCGATCAGGCGGACGAAGCCACGATCGGGTCACTAGTATTTAATATATTTACATATTGCATATAGATTAACATAAGTAACTAAACACAAATTACCAAACACAGAGCATTAAGTGGACGAGGGACCTTAAGGGATTAATTTAGGGCAAGATAGAAGGATATGAGAAGGAAAATTGTCGTCTTAGCCACATTCACACATTGAGTGATACAGTCTGTGATACTTTTGTTCTTATTACTTTGACAGTATGATTACGGTGACGGCGGCATTGTTTCCGGGTCGATGCGATTTCGGTACCTTCAACATAGCGTCTACCTCTAGCTTAAAGGCCAGCAACGCAACTGTAGCACCTTTAGTGTCTGGTGCCTTACGGGTATCACGAGATCCCTTACCATCAGGTGACCTGAACGCTCGTTTGCCTTGTATGTCCCATAGAAAAAGTATTATATTTAGGCCTCAAGCGGGTATCAACTAGTGATAAATGACTATAATGTCATATTAACATCGGCTACATAATTGAAAATTGAAACTTATTTATTATTTAATAGTTACAATTATATATGAATCAGCTAAATTTTATATAATTTAATCTTTCATCAGTTACGTAAGCTTAGTTCGAAGGTATTTGTTCTACATTTTCTATTTACGTTACAACGGAAACATCAATTAAATAGATTATCTATATGTAAGGAATATAATCAAGCAATCTTAATATATACTTACATATATTTTAGATAACTAAGTAGCTTAATTAACGAAGACTATTTTGTTTAGGTCATAGTGGCATAGTGGTAATGGTATTTGACTGTTAATGCTGAGATAATAAGTTCTATTCCCAATTGGGGTATTCTCACTCAACAAGCAATATCTTGACACTAGGTTTCCTCTGCCTACCCTGCTGAAAAAAAGCATTACAAACTTATATGTGTAGTTTATTTCATACAAAATTTGTGCATGCGCTTGTAAATTTGAGTTTGTCAATTTTAACAAGTCTGTCCCGTTGACTTACAGTCAACAAATTGGTAGGAAACCCTCGGTGCAAGAATCCTTCTCCTACTTGGCCAATATTTAAGATATCCATTTAGATACGATATATTTGTATAATAAATTTTAATATGTATTTATTATATTCTATATATTTTTTTATATAATTGTTTCACTAAGTCATCTACTAGCCAATTGTTTAGTTATTACAAAAAGGCCCTTTAGTGACTACATTCAATAAAATTTGTCAGGTTATATGTAAGTTCCAAGGGCCGATCAAAGTTCAATTAAACCCGCGAGCGAACAGACGTACGTACATACAAAAACTTGGCTAATTAACGTAAACACTCAGGTCAAGGCGCTGAATGATTGACAAACCGACAATTGTATCGTGATTAATGATATTCTGATTAGAGCTAAAATATGCGCACACGCATTGTAAAAAAGTAAACGTAAGCGGGAATCAAAACAGATTTTATATAGTACATTTTATATAATATTATATTTATATTTAGCTTCACACTGTATACCACACATATGTAGGCAAAGGGATCCGTAGGTTGAAGGACCCTAGTGTTAAGACACTCCGTTCCATATTTTCCGCCATTCGAAGCATCGAGTGTTGAGTGGCGGAACTCAACGCTTTGCCTTGTTGCCAGAGCGAAGAAAATGACAATAATTCATTCTCACCGAGTGGGAATCGAACACACACACCGTTGCGTTTAGAGGTAGACGCTGTGCCATATATATATATATATATATATATATAAATATATATATATATATATATATATATATATATATATATATATATATATATATATATATATATATATATATATATATATATATATTAAGTGTACACTCGCGCCTTACAATTTACAGTACATTCAATATATTTGCATAATTACTCGAACATCAAGATCGCACTTGACACATTTAGATGTCGCCATTAAACTAGCGAATTGTTTGCAAATCAATTAATCACGTTCCAAGAATTTTTCAACAAATACTCATTGTGATTAGAAGTAAGGACGATCCAATTAATTGTCCTATTTATATATTAGTATATATTTATATATTAATACGTAAAGCAAAACTTTAGACGCTTTTTTCAAATTTGGCACACTTATAGATTATTACACTTATTTAAGTGGAGTAATGCAAAACGGTAATATTTTTCAATAATAATGCTTATAAAGTACATTAAATCAATAAATAAAACTTTACACACACTACCATATGCTTAACAATATAACTTTTGTATAAAGTGACATACACGTGACAGTGTGTGTGACAAAGTGCCATACATTGTTTTTTTATTTATATGTGACGGTTGTAAGTTCGACTCCCCATGCGGGGGTATTCTTGTATATAAATACAGAGTAGGTGGAGGGAACCCAGTGCTTAAACACTCCGTTCTCTATCTTCCGCTTAATTTTCTAGAAATTTCGTGTCGAGTGGCGAACTTGACATTGCAGTTTGTCTTTTTACCAGAGCGAGAGCGCAAATTCTTAGATTTAGTAACATATTTCACAATACGTCACTTTGAACCTACAAGGGGCGATGACACTATTATAAAATAACGTAGATTGATTTATTATAATATTATTATCTACCTACAACATACATAACATACAATATGTATAGCAGTATAGAATTAAAAGAGATTTTAAAACATTATTTTTGAAATATTAAGCCACTGAAATTCGTTATAAAATTTAAAAGTAGTAAAAATTGTAATATTAAACATTGCAGTTTGTCTTTTTACCAGAGCGAGAGCGCAAATTCTTAGATTTAGTAACATATTTCACAATACGTCACTTTGAACCTACAAGGGGCGATGACACTATTATAAAATAACGTAGATTGATTTATTATAATATTATTATCTACCTACAACATACATAACATACAATATGTATAGCAGTATAGAATTAAAAGAGATTTTAAAACATTATTTTTGAAATATTAAGCCACTGAAATTCGTTATAAAATTTAAAAGTAGTAAAAATTGTAATATCCGTTTGGATAAATATTGATAATAAATGATAAGATGTTAAATTATAATCAAATATATTTAAATATTTTATAAACTGTATACAAATGTAATGAATTAAGTATATAAGTAATGAATTCTATATACTACAGTATACAGTGACAAAAAGAATAATATACTAAGGTAAATTTTTTTAAGAAAGCAAATAAATTTAAAAACTAAAGCTCGTTCCTGTAATTCATTCTAATCCATTCACAAACCACCGTAACTAACATCTGTATAGACAAACGTATCGAAGTCCTCACCTTCAGCTTAGTAAATACTCCATTGTATTCACGAGGACGTCCTAGCGGAAGTAGTGGGATTTTGTCAAAAAAAACATTAAAATTAAAAAATTAAACTAGCTGATATAGCTATATTTATATTAAACGTATATTACATATATCACGGACACATTGTCAGTGTAATTCCTTGTTCTGTCAGCTCTTACTTATGAGATAAGATTAGGATATAGATTACTTAAAAAGATAAAACAAAATATATATAAAAAATAATTAAAATTTTCCCTGCTCCGCCATTTATAGCAAAATGCCTTCAAATTGCATGGAGAATGTAGAACGGAGTGTCTTAACACTAGCTTCTCTATACGAAGCCCGACATTTCGATATATTAACTTAAATCAAATTTAATATCCATCTAATATAAAAAATAAAGCGTACTATCGTGGGAACTACACCTATTAATGATACAAATTGCTATGACCGATGTAATTTATTAATAAATATCATTCAACATTACAACTCTATGTTGTTACATTATTATTACTAGTGACCTTCTTTTGTTTTTTCTATATTTTACGACATTTGAAAGAACGTAGTGAATCAACACTATCTTTATTTATCTTTCGCTTATATATATATATATATATATATATATATATATATATATATATATATATATATATATATATATATATATATATATATATTTTACTATAGGTAGTGTAGGTAGAGCCTTACGGTCACTAATTTTTTTACATTCTGCACGCGATACTTTATCGCAGAGCCAAAACCCTTTATTTATGTTTATATAGGATACGGCAATATAAATAAATGTGAAATTGGAATTTGAACCTACACTATCCGGTTCACTCATTATTTTCCAAACACATATTACCATAGCCTATATAAGATGTTACATTAAAAAAAATAATAAATAATTTAGAAATCTTTTATAATTAAGATATTTTTTATGCGACTTATTTCGAGATACTCTCGCATAATTTAACCCCGTGCCGTACTACCAAAGCCAATACCAAATACCAATACCAAATTTATATTAAGTCCCCCAGTCGGTGATCGAACCCTCGACCATCGTCGTAATCTCTAGTAAGCATACCATACCCTGTCATGTGACAACAAATCCTATATACCTATAAAATTCAAGACGAATTGTCAAGGACAAAAGTAGGGGCGTGAAGTTAAATTGCATTTCTGTTAGTCTCGAACGAAACGCGGTAAGGCATATACGTTTGCGAGTACATCGATTTGCCATAAATTTGTGATTTTCATTTAAACAGTGACTTCTATTAGATATAGGTTCAATGCCCGCTTGATGTTATTTTATTTGTTTTAATTATTTATTAGATAATATAATATATGTATATATGTTTATATTGTTGAATGTTGAATGTAAAATTAGGTCAATTATAATATTTATGAATTGGTTTTGTACTATTTTGAATGTTATCATAATTTATTGTTAATTCAAAAATTATAATAAATTAGTGTGATATATTAATATTTTCGTGATAAATCTTAAAGTTCAGCTGTAAATTTATATTTAAATTTTGTTCTGAATGCTATATATGTAAATTGATCATCTTTCATTACATTTATTCGACATTAAGTAATATTTTTATATATATTAATTTCTATTTATATATTTATTGTTATTTACATATATTTACATATATATATATATATATATATATATATATATATATATATATATATATATATATATATATATATATATATATATATATTTTTATATATATTAATTTCTATTTATATATTTATTGTTATTTACATATATTTACATATTTTATTAATAAAAATTGTATTTATAGTGTTTTGTACAAACTTTCCAGGTCTGTGTTATGAAAATTTAAATTAGTGTCGACATGGTTCACAGAATTTTATTGTTTTTGTGCGCGTTAGTGTATCTCTATATAGTTGCTGCTAAGGTATGAAATTGCATTTATATTTATTTAACTAGATTTTAATTATAGTATTAAAAAGTATTTATTTATTATTTAAGATTAAGACTGATTTAGTTTAGTTTAATTTAGTTTAGTTTAGTTTTGTTTTTTGTTCACGATTTTGTTTGAACTTACCGCCTATTTTGAGAGTGTATTCTGAATGGCGACCCAATAGCACATCTTATATAACAAAATTGAAAATATAAATTCTCTCTAACTCTATATAGATGTCCAACGAAATCTTAAGGTTTTGCTATTTGCACCCAATTAAAAAAAACTTCTTAATATATTTTCGGAAACAATATGGTCACAGGTAGACTGATTTGGCAATTGTTTGTCAGTTTACACAATTTAACAGTGTAATATATCAAACTACCGCCATTTCTTATATAAATACCTCCCGTACTGCCCTGTACTCTTGCAGAGTAACCTGACTGTATGTTGACCTGTGGTGTGGGGACCGAAGTGGTAGAAAGTTTCCAATATTTTTTTTAAAATTAAAAGTGGCATATCTTGTATTTAACCTTGGATTATTCGAGGAATATATCTATTTCCCTAAAAAAAATTGTAAATTCTCATCGAACTCATAGTTGAGTTAGCCCCTGAAGTATATTGATTTAAACTTGATGCCAAACTAATTCTCCATGTTGTACAAAGTTTACTTTTTCTTCTCTGAATCTATGGCTTTGTAGAAAGTTTCCATTTCACCGAGTTTAGCCTATGTACCCAGTTACCGACTAAATATATTTATACAATTATTATTAGTAATGTAATTGAACCCAAAACCCTGTATTTTAAAAATTTTGTCTGTACGTTTGTGCATACTAATCTCAACAACGGTTTAACCGATTCATATGCAGTTTTCACAATTGTATTGTGGTGAAGTTCATTTAATAGAAGATCAATTAATTAATTAATTTCAATTGGTTCATAAATAAAAATTTAAATATATAGCAATTTAAAGTATTTTATTTGACGAAACTACTACAAAAGATCGTATCACTGCTATTCACACATAAATTTTAATTAAAAATGTATGTGTGTGTGTACATATTTATATATATTTACGTATTGAATTAAAATATAACTAAGCTGATAAACTTTGACATTAGGTTTAATTTCTTATCAAATATTCCTTGTGGCTTAGTGGCTCAGTTGGTAAGCGTCTGATAGTAAACGTGACCACCTATTTAGATCATCGGATTAAAACTCTATATTGAAAATCATTAGGAATTTATAACATATTATATGTTTAAGCTATGTTAATAAAGTTTTAGTAGATACAAAAAATATTGACCGTAATGCACGACGAAGACGACGGTTATTAATAAACAAAAAAGTGTATATATATATATATATATATATATATATATATATATATATATATATATATATATATATATATATATATATATATATATATATATATATATATATATATATATATATATATCATTTATAATTTAATTGGAAAGTCTACACCTCGAGGAAGGCTATAGTCTATATTGCATTTTGCGATAGATAACCTCGAGCGTTTTGGATGTCATAGTTCATAAATAGTTCTAAATGACTTCCATTAGATTTTATTTAATTAACCAGTGTTTAATTGCCAGTCTTTGCTGAACCCCCGGCATTCCAAATGTTAGCTTATTACGTTGAATATTTTTGACTGTGCGTTGTACGTCTGTTACTTAATAGCGGGAAGGTATTTTATACTATGCTATGGCCTGTCAGGTAGCTTCTTAGGGTTCCGTGCTTTAGAGGAAAATGAACAAAACCCTTATAGGATTACCTGTGATTGTTACCTGTATAGATTATTTTTCTTTTTTTAGACTAGAATGTCATCACAAGTTGAAAGTTAATACAATAAAAACATACGAGCGTTTATACTTCGTTTTTGCTAAAATTTGACAAGAAGTGAGAAATTACAGTAACGTAGTAATATAAGTTTGTCAACTTTTATAAATTTTACTTTCGTTGAAATCGATCAATCATGAAATTGGTATGGAACGCTCGATGCACGAATTTGACTCTCAATTAAACAATAGTTTTTTTTAGGTAAAGGAAAGAAAGCTTATTTTTTTAGCTTCACAATGTATCTCGTATATAGCAGGCTTTTTATATTTTTAGTTATTTTGCTCTACGCTTCGTCCGTACAGCAGAGAGGCTATAGTAGAATAGGGTATAGTGTTAAGACACTTCGTTTCCACGTTTTCTCGGAATTTTAGACGTAGCGTGTTGCGTGGTGGCATGAAAATAGTTGAATTTCCCTCAATCGGCCACTGTTTCATTACGCCATGATGGGCTCAATTATATTTTTTCTAAATTCACACTATACCACACATAGCATAGAATAGCGAGATAGGCAAAGTCAACCTAGTGTTAAGACACTCCGCTCCCCGCTTTCCGCCTTTCGAGGCATTGCGTATTGAGTGGCGGAACTCAATGCCGCCCTTTGTCTTGTTACCAGAGAAAGAAAAATAACATTATTCATTGTTTGTTCTTAGTGGAAATCGAACCCACACCCGTCACGTTAACAGTCAGACGCAGAGCCACTGCGCCATACTGGCCTTATTTAGAAACAGGAGTCATTAACGTACGCTGTAAGACATCTCCAGTGTAGTGTAGACTGTTACATGTACTGACTTTAATAAATTTATATAATTAATCGATACTAGCATATGTATATAGATACGTATGTTGAAATTTGCAGAGCGATTTGAAGATCACTGAAATGTTGTATTTAAAAACGTTTTGTGGAAAAACTATTGTAGACAACGTAACAAAGTTTTCCGCAAAACTCGGAAAACAATTGTAGATAACTGTAGGATTGTGGAATTTCTCATTGTAAGTTCGACGGTCGTGGGTTCGTTTCCTATTGGAATCAAAAATTGTTTCCCAATTTTTTTTCACAATTTCACGGTTAGATATAGCGCAGCGTTGAGTTCCGCCATTGAAGACCTAAAGTCTCTCTCATATCCGTCGCCAGGTGGAGAAAAGAGTATCTTTACGCTAGGTTTCCAGTGTTTATTCTGTTTTGTGAGACAATGTACAAAAAGATAAAGAGAGAGCCTAGTAAAACTTCACTACATTCCTTGTGTTAAATTAGACGGCATGTATGCAGATAATTTGTAAGACATTCCCATAGCTGAGTCTTAGCGACCGATAGTGTAATAAGTTTATGAGTAAAGCTCGTTCGACATGCCGTTTGCCTTGATACTTATATGAGAAGAGAGGATTTAGATGTCACTAGGTTAAGCCCACGACTGTAATCGGGCTATAGATAAATATAGAAAATATTTTGCGTGTTGTGGTTTGAAATCCTATTCAGGGTGAGTGATTTATTGTCATTTTATTTGCTCTGGAACAAGACAAAGCGCGGCGTTGAGTTCCGCGACCATACATTCAATGTCTGACACGGAGGAAAAAGAGTGTCTTAAGAGTAGATTCCCTCTACCTGCATTCTGCTCACAGAAGTGTTGCTAAGTGCAGGATACAGCGTGAAAGTAAAAAAAATATCTAACAATTTAAAATTTCCATCTTTTAAAAGTACAATATTTCTTAAAAAATTCCTTAACGTAATACGATTTTCATACAATTTATTGAAATTACTAGCATACAGTTTATTTATCGAAACGCCTTTATGAGTGCTTAATTTAAATATTCTAAGCTTAAGTGATTCTGTATTGTGTGTTTATCTCTGGATATGTCAATGACCTTTCAGTTTTATATACCCATGTATATAAATATAAATAAGATTATTTAATAAATGGAGAGCGGAGGGTCTCAACCCTAGGCTTCTTTTGCTTATTCTGCCATATACGGGATAGAGTACAAAGCTTTATAAAAAATGTATATTAGTTTACTCTCTATATAACGTGTCAACATATATTACCTTACTTGAACGTTTAATTAAATGACTGTATAAAGTGTTTCCTGTGCCATAAGGTTATAACAGCAATATTTATGTATTGATGACTATCGGATGTAGATTCCAAATAAAATATTCGGGTCTTACTCATTCTGCATATATGTATATGAATTCATAATTTTCCATATTGAATTTCAATTCTTAAAAATATGTTATCGTTAATTGAGTCATGGTGAGTCCAATTATTTTTTTTTATTTCTACTAATAATATACGTATGTAGAATTTAGAGATCTTTATGGCGCAATGGAACAGCGTCTGACTGTTGTGACGGTTGTGGGTTCGATTTCCACATGGGAGAATGAGTTATTTTCATTTTCTCGGTCTAGTAATACACAACGCCTTTCTGCCACTCATAGTGCAATGTCTCGAACTTAGATAGAAAGTGGAGAATCTTGACACTAGATTATTTCTGTCGATACTGCTATATGAGGGATAAAGTATAAAAAAATATATATTTTATCACATTTCATAATAATAGATAACTTATTTATTTAACGTAGAACTTGTGGAAACATTTATGATTATTGTAAATATGTATATATTTATATATAGCTACGAGTATATCCGATTCGGATATGTTATTATAAGAGAATTTCAAAATACAATTACAACACCATCAACAATGTGTAAAAAAAAACTATACATGTAAAAATCTTAAACGTTCAGTAGTATAGTATATCGAATAAAGTTTCATTGACCTATTGATAAAGAGATCGAGTCCACAATCAAACACTTTGTGTACGAGACCCGCGCGGTTATCGCATAACCTAGATAAATATTACAAAAAAAAGGTCAAGTAATTTTGAGTTGTATAATAAACGGATGGGTGGTCGTTTTGACATGAAGGCGTATTATAACGATGTAGTTAAAAGAAATTACTACTATACACTGTTACTCAACGTTGTCTACAGTATATTATTTAAAAATTTTAATGAGATTAAATTATAGGTACGTTTTGTATGAGATTTTTATTAAAAATTTATGGAATTTAAATTAAAAAGTGGACTCAACTTATAACTAACTCAAAATCTTTATAAATACTTATTTATCACTCATGTAGATACAGATATATTAAAATATAATATTTTTTATGGTTATAAAATAAAATATTTCATCCTAAATGGTCAATCTTACAACAACGACCTTAGCATCTAAGCTTATGCACAATATTTATTATTCCATATACAAAAAAAAAAAAACTAAATTTGACAGTATAAATGTTTTTAATTTGTTTTAATAGTGATGTATCTATTATTTTATACAAACGAGGAACACTACGCGAGAAATCGATTTATGATGCCGTTAATAATAGATTTGTATTAAAAAAAATACCAATTATACCAAAAATATTATTTTTTGTTGTTATAACGTGTTTGGGACGCGCTTCCGTTCATTTGTTTAAACTGATTATGGGCTCGAATTCATTCATGCAAAATACATACTTACAGACATACTTTACTTAACTATTCTTCTTTATATATATATATATATATATATATATATATATATATATATATATATATATATATATATATATATATATATATATATATATATATATATATATATATATATATATATATATATATATATATATATATATATATATATATATATATATATAAAGAAGTAAAATAGGGTTCTCTTATACTACAATAATAATAATATATTAAAAATAAAACCTTTATATGACATAAATATTAAGAAATATATAAACGTTCAACTGGACTGGACACAAACAGACAGAACGGACACAAACGTTATATAATTATGAAATTATCGAAAACAAGCGAGTAATTTTGATATTATATTATTAACATTCATTGTCATCACGATATATCCTTAGGCTTGTGTCACAATAATACTTGACACTGTTAAATGATCGGCGGCGTTGAATTCCGTGGCTTAACAGCAAATTACAGAACTTTATACTGCGTAAAGCTACAAAATAATAGATAGATAATAGTAGATAGATATATAGATATATAGATAGATAGATAGATTCATAAACAAATTTTAAAGTTAATAAAATTCGCTTTATTTATGCCAACTGCGATTTGCTAGACCGAAGGGAAAAGGTATCCTATAGTGAAGTTTTCGAAATGATTGTGGTGTGTATGAAGAATATATAGATTTTGATATTACAGAATACGTTTTTTTTTAAACTTCACGTCGTTATTTTCGTCCAAATTTGAGACAAATCAACAGAATTGCAAGAGGAGGAGGAGGATTCTCCCGAGAGGAGTCGAACCTACAACCTTCTAATTTACAGTCCGATACTGTCCCACTGCACTACTATGGTCTTTTACTATACATATAAAGTTTTATTGCAACATGAAGACGTTGATTCTCGATAGTTATTTAATCGATATTATAAAAAAAAAACAATTATTAGGGTCGAAATCGTGATCGTGAATTATCGAATTGGTTCCGATACAGCACTACGTATTTCTCAATTATAATTGCTAAATTTTATTTCATATATTTACATATTTACAATTTATAGATCACATTGCTATTTAATAGCAAGCTTAAAGCCTATTTAGCTTAGCCGTTAACGGTCACAGGTTCAAAGCTCATTCGGGAAGTGTTTAAATTTACATTTTATTCGATTTGTATAATTTAAGAATACATAATTCATACAAATCTGTCAGATTGTCTTTTTCTGTCAGATACACAGCAACGGGAGAAGTTTATCAATAAATATTTAAATAGGCTTAAAATAAATATATTTATTATATTATTATATTAATAAATAATATTTTTTTAAATAATAAGTTAAACATGTTTTGAAATCTAAATATAAAAAAAGTATTGAAGCATGTGTTCTTAATGAACTAAGCTAAGATATGTAAGTGTATCGCTTGAGCTTGTCTTACATAACTGACATTACATAAGCTATTGTCCGATTTATGTATGGGCAGTGCGGGTCAATACACTGTTGAAGAAAAGTTTGTTAGGCCATCTAATTAATAGTGAAATCTATACTTATAAATAAAATTGGAGTGTCTGTTTGTAATATTAAAATAACAGCTTTTTACTACATGCCTATGAATATATACACGGTATATATACCAAAATCAGATCTTTTACAATTTTTGTCCGCCTGTCTGTTTGTTCTGGCTGATATCTGAAACGGCTGGACCGATTTTGGCGGGACTTTCACTGGCAGGTAGCTGATGTAATAAGGGATAACTATAGCTACTTTAATTTTCAATAAAAAAATATCTTAGTAAATACAAGTATATTGAATATGTACAATGTGATTTTGTATTACATAACGAAATAGTTGATATAACCTGCGGAGCCGCAAGCGGGTCGCTAGTGATAAATAAATCCAAACAATTTTGATTTATTTTTCTAGAGATGTGCTCTTTAACGGTATTATTATCACCATATCGAGAAAATCGATTTCATTGTGACAAATAATAAAGCTCCCCCGATTCGTATTGAATAACTAACAATTACGTAGCATTTTGTCGCAATGGCGTAAAATCGAATAACGTGATCAATTATAATTCCAAATTGCCGAAATTAGCGTATCATGCCACGAGTGATACGTGGCGTTGTGAAACTACGATACTTTAAATATTGTTTTGACATAATGTAATTGCGCATCAATGTCATAGCGTATGTCAAAAGTTGACCATTCTAATAAAAAATGCATATTGAGATGGATATATATATATATATATATATATATATATATATATATATATATATATATATATATATATATATATATATATATATATATATATATATATATATATATATATATATATATATATATATATATATATATATATATATATATATATATATAATCTCAAATATTGAGTAGAAAGTGTGATACGGAGAAATTACAGTTTACTTTCTATTTTCAACATAATATTATATATTACACAAAAAACATTATTTGAATCTTTTAAATAATTGTCATATTAGATAGAAAGATAAGTCGTGTTTTCGACAATATCTATTCTATAGTTTCATTTTTGAGAATTATGCGTCTATTTTTTTTTTATTCGGAAAACTAATTGACCTCCACGATGACAACTATTATATATGTTGATTGCGGCTCTAAGCTATTACCGTGTCAAGATTAATTCATTTTATTTCGTAGATAATCAGTATATACCATTAGGTAATCGAAGTAATTTGACTTTAACGGTCTTTAATTTTTTTTTAAGAAAATTGAAAGTTGATTTGCGAATAAATAAACAAATATACAATCAAAAATGCATGCTTCTAGGTAGATTTTTAGATTATATTAACGATAACAAACTAAATTATATACATATCGCTAGATATGACTCTAACTGCCCCGTATATTTAGGCGTGGAATAAGCTGAGTTTTTGAATTAATATGAAAAATGAGACCGCTCCATGGTTTCACATGTCCAAGTCCGGAATCATGATCAGATGGAAAATATATTCTGTAAGCTGGCTATTTAAATTTCAATACAAAACTGCACCCCGCGTTTTGACCCGCACAATCTCGGGATCGGGATCGGGATCAGGATAAAAAGTGGCCTGTGTTCTTTACCAAGGTTCCATTCACAAGGTTCTATCTATACTCAAATTCATTAAAATCGGTCCAGCACCTTAAACGTGAAAATGTAACAGACAAACAGACAGACACAGTTACTTTAGTAAGGATAGGGATTATCTATACTGAATATAGTGTACATGTTTCCATTTCCATATATTTATCTTTACGTAAACAAAAGACAACTTGACGGAAAACCGTTTAGTTATTTTCGTTCGTTCATTAACTGAAGTATGAATTTCAATATTTTGAAATATTTAATCTCAATATATCTAAAGATATACTAATAACTCAAGAAGTCCAGTTTCGTATAGTATAAAAACTTGTTGCTATTTGGAACTACTATTGTATTAGATATTCTACATACAATAGATATATACTTCCTGTACATTGGACAGGCGGTAAATAAAATAAAATTTAATATTGCGACCGATGTCATTATGACACAATGGTTTGGACCCAAAAATATTTGGATGAAAAATAATATATATATATATATATATATATATATATATATATATATATATATATATATATATATATATATATATATATATATATATATATATATATATATATATATATATATATATATATATATATATATATATATATATATATATATATATATATATATATATATATATATATATATATATATATATATATATATATATATATATATATATATATATATATATATATATATATCTATCTATATATATATATATATATATATATATATATATATATATAGATATATATATATACTTCCAGTTTCCCGGTTGCCCTGTAATGTAAATTTAAATTTGTACAAAAGCAAGTAAAATATATCTAAATCCATTATAAGAAGATTTTCTTTAGGCTTACTATCTACTGGTGACCCACGGACATGAGTCCACAGTACACCTTTAGTATTCTTTTTTCTCTCTGTATTTAATGTGATATCATATTTTTCTTTACTTATTTCTATATATATATATATATATATATATATATATATATATATATATATATATATATATATATATATATATATATATATATATATATACACAAGTAGACTAGGAATAACAAAAGGTCTCTTGCTAAGAACTACAACAGTGTTATAAACGTTTCATTTCAAATGATAACTAAATAAATATTTAAAGAAATAAAGTTAATAATTTAAAGTAACTAAAAAAATATAAATTTTCCCTTATACGAAGCGTACGAAGCGTACAGATGACCTACACACAAGGAGTCTGTACACTACGACTATGTGTTTAGTATCTATTCGTCTATATACACGTATATAGGTACATAAAACGACTGTAAGGCATTTTCTCGATCTAGT